>JASFAT010002350.1:0-600000 GCA_031353405.1 Baronia brevicornis | reverse complement strand
AAACAGATTTTAATGCCTGAAGTCTTACGCCTGACTCAATTAATTGTTGTACAGAAGTTTTTTGTATAACATCATGTTTATCAACAGGTTGAAGAAGAAACATCTGCGCAATATAAGCGGTACCTACATGAGAAACGTGCCCAGGAGCGCTCGTGGCAAGACTTCAAGCGATTGCAGCGCACTGTAGGGCAACAAATAAAGAAGGGCCATATCATAGACTTTATTAGACATAAAGATCAGAGGAGCGCCGACCTTCTTGCATTGCAAGATGATCGAAAGGTATTTCTGGTATCGAGGTAGTCGCCGTTTGCGAAATCAATGAGGAAAATCGGGATAAAATATTCTTGGGTATATGTAAAGTTTTATATATTCAAAATCTATGGTTGCGACCACTCACTATACTGTGAGACGGAATAAACTAGATCACGCTAAGCTGGCTGTCGTATCACCTTCCCCGTATATAACAGTGACGACAAGAATGGCATATGTATAATATTACATTTATTATCTGTGGCAGCGACCACTCACGGTGAGACGGAATAATAATTCGCGCTAAGCTGGCTGGTCGTGTCACGTGTCCCCATATATAACAGTGGCGACGAAGAAATACCCACTTAAAAAAATAATTCAAGGGGGAGAGGTGTTAAGTATATGTATAGTATTATATATATATTATCTGGGGTGCGACCACTCACTGTACTGTGAGACGGAATAAACTACCTAGTTTGCGATAAGCTGGCTGTCGTTTCACTTGTCCCCGTATATAACAAATATATACCAAGTGTCCTCATATCAGTGTAAAAAAATACCCACTTGGTGTATATCCCAAAAGTAATATATTTTACTAAAAATAGTGTTTTAAACTTATTATTCTTGTAGAAAATAATTTTGTTTTACAAAATTACAAACTTGCACACAATCTATGCCAAATGGACATCAATAAACCGCAACTGTTTTAAAGAGATAAAGGTATCCAATATATACTATAATACCTTTATTTTACGGCATTTGTTCAAGCGCTTGAGTTCAACATTGACACACCTTCATTAGTATGGATACATTTTGAATATAAACAAAAAAATAAATAAATTACCAAATACATACTATGTAATGTCATGTTAACGAAGAAAAGGGTTGGTCTTGCCTATACTTGTACTGTAAAATTTAAGATGATAATTTTGACAGGTCACACTAAGGATGAGGACAGTGTATAATTGTTAATGAACGTATTCGATTATCGATTACTATTGTTATATAATTTGATATCGATAGTTGCATAATTATTTTGTATGTTCATTTTTTTTTGTTGCATTAACCTTTTTTTTAATATGACAAAAGCCTCTCACAACGACGATTTCGAATATAAATTAATGATGAATCATTTCTATTTATGAATTTTTAAAACTCTACACCACGAGCAATTATCGTTGGTTAACAATTTAAAAAAGTGAATATTAGATATATTAATTATAGATTTTTTTTACAAATAAATATAATAGATAATTGCAAATAACTTATTTATTTACAATAAATAATATAATTTAACCTAATTGTCGACCGATTTATTTTATTTCAAATCGATTTTCGATGGTCTGTATTTATTCGTTATGAGTAGCACTTCGCTAAGGGGGCGGTACCCATCCATAAAGTATAATATTATCGAAAGTACATTTTACCGGAAAAAAAATACGAAACTTCGTGTGCGTGACCTGTCAAAATTATCATCCTAAATTTTACAACGCCTAGTAACTTGTTTAACAAGATGTATAGCGTGCAGCTGAGATAGATAGTTGAAGCAAATGATAAATAATAACTACGTTCATGACCGTTGTAGATGAACGAGCTTCTAAACAATGCGATGGAGGAAGAGTTTCGTGCGTTCTTAGCGGCTGACAAGCGTATAAAACAAAGCGTTATTGACGAGAGTCGCCGGCAGTTGGAGCTGGTGCATACACATAAACGTGTCAAAGATGCCAGTAAACGACGAACCGACATGCTGCGAAATGCTTCACAGGTATTTTCTTTTTATTGCCCGTCCTTAAAGTTTCAATTGATACTTTTTTTAGTTATTAGGTCTTTTATAAACTAGAATTATAGAAAAATTTAAACTTTTACTATCAGTGGTAGAGTCACGCTGCAGACGACTACTTTGTCAAGAATGGCATAATATTTGTCTGTAGCATGAATGGGCCGGCTGGCCCGGAGAAGTACCACACTCCCGCAGAAAACCGGCGTTGAGTGGTAGCTTCACAAAGTATTCGTCTGGAGCGTGGCTCTACAGCTGTGTGTATATTATATACGTATTACATTAATCAGTTGCGTACGAATTATAATTTAATATGTACTGTGTATTTAGTCTGAACTGTAAATTAATATGTTACTGAAGAATTTGTAAGAGGTAGTATCTTTGTTCTTGAAGTGTATATTCTGTAGTAAGCAGCTACAAATTAAATAAACCTGTCTGTCTGACGATTTTATTATTTACATTACTTATTATATAAATGGTTTTCGTGATTAATTATTCATTTGTTAAAAAAATGACAGCGACGTGGTTCGCCACCCGTCACGTCCTGATTCCCACGTGGGCGAGAAGCATGGAGAGCCGTTTCGCTGCAATAAATGTTTTTTATTTATTTATTTATAAAGTGAAGTTATATGAAGAATTTATAAGTGTGAGAGGAAGAATGGATGAAAGGATGGATGAGTATGGAGGAGGCGGGTAGGGTGTGCCGGGATCGTAGCGGATGGAGCTCTGTGGTCTCTGCCAACCCCTGCGGGGGATAGGCGTTAATATATAATAAATAATAATAAAAATAAATATTCAGGTTTATTAATTATATATGCCTATTTTTACAGCGTGTAGCAATAACTAACGCACTTAGTACATGGGAGGCGGCTATAATTAAGCAAGAGTTAGCGGTCGAACAGGCTTCGAGGCGCGCCCACAACATGGCGAAGGTGGCGCTGACGCACGCGCGTTCTGTACGTATCGCACGCGACCGCGACGCTCGGCTCCGTCGAGCGCGCCGATTGGCTGCCTTCACCGCGCGGTTGAGAGACGCTGTCAAAACTGGAAAACTGTGAACTGACCGTAATTAGTTTTCTGGAAAAAAAATTCTCGCCTTTTGTGAACAATTTTGCAAAATTATTATACAATTTTATGTTTTAGGTAAATATGTTATTATTAGCTTTTGCCTGCGGCTTCGCTCGCGTGGAATTTGGTCTGCCACATTCGTGACACATTCATTTCGTGACAGATCATTTTAAATAAATATATATTTTTTGACTTAATCGTAAAATTATATTGCGACCAAAATTACATAAAATCATTACAAATTGTAGCCTATATGTTATTCCGATGTATAACCTATATAACTGTAAAGTATCATCCAAATCCGTCCAGTACTTTTTTCGTGAAAGAGTAACAAACATACATCCATTCTCACAAACTTTCGCATTTATAATATTAGTGATTATGTATTTGTGTGTAAAATTATTATTGTAACTGTTTAGGATACTAAATATAAAATTCTGATTGATTCACCTTATTTAATGCGGATACTTATTACAAAATATAAAAATTTAATTCAAAGGGTACGTCCGCTGATGACCGTGTTATTAGCGAGTGTGTTTAATGGTGGGGACGCGGTCGTTGGCAAGATCAGCTGGGTGACCCTTCCACCCGCGCGTCCCCCGCCGCTTTGGTGCGTGCACCAAAATGAGAGCAATTTTTTAACTTGTCTAAAGTTTAGATAAAAACTTGGGTATATGGACAGTCTGGATTTTTACTTGGCTAAGATCAGGTATAAGCAAATAAAAGCAGAAAAATAATAATGTGTGTATCTTAGCAAAATAATAATAATCCTGACTGTTCACATAATAAAGGCTTTTAGCAAAGTAACGCCAGTAAACTCTATTAATCATGTTAGAATCTTGGGTAAAAAGTAATAAATAGAAAACCTTTTCTTAATAGTAATTAATAAGATATTTTATTAGTTGTGTTTAGCAATTTATTAGTGTACTTATCTCAAGAAGATATTCTTTTTTTATGGGATAGGAGGGCAAACGAGCGAGCATGTCGTCTGATGGAAAACAATCAACGCATAGACATCCGCAACACCCATATTAAAGAAGCATTGCCGGCCATCAAAATATGTGTTGGCTTGTTTCTTGAAGGTTCCAATGTCGTATCGATTCAGAAATACCGAAAATGGTAACTAATTCCACAGAATGTTGTTGCGTTGAAAGAAGTATTATAAAGAGATAAACCTACGAGACCTTTGATTTTCATAACCAATTACCTCATTATTGTATACAATTATGCTAAGTTATATGGTAGAACAAAAATAAAATTATAAAAATCATGCATATGTTTTTCTACTACCTGCTAGGTTTTGCTTCATTTGGAGAAAGGAAAAGTTAAGGACCCTTACATGTGCTTTAATGTTATTGATATCGGTGACAGTGATTGGGAAGTGGAGAAATGCTGACGACCGTTTTTTCCGTAAGATTTAGATTAAGTTCTATGTAAATCCACTGCCTTCAGTAAAGTACACACATTATTATATTTTTGCTTTTGTTTGCTTGATCGAGTAAAAATTTTGACTATCCACATAATAATGGATTACCGCAAAGTAACTCCTCACTCCATTAATCATCTTATCATCAGGTGACGCTCTTCGTTTGTCCACTTCGTTCATAAAAAGGACACACTTTAGCCTACATATAATAAATTTATTAAAATAAACAAGTCAACATTGAAAATAAGACGAAGTTAGTATTTTTAGTATTTTATTCGTTTATTTCGTCTTCTTCTGTAAGTCCTTTGGTAGCAGCCGCTAGTCGGGCCTTTGCTTGACTGTATTTCCGCAACACTGCGTCCGCTCCCTGTAATAGCGCGGAAGCCGAACCGCATCCAGAGTACGAAGGTTGTGAGTAGATACCAGGAATGTGGTTCTGTCTGACAGTGCTCCATCTTATTTTCAGTGCCCCTGATGCGGCGTAACTAAATTTCGCGTTCTGCGGATGAAGTAAATATAATTTTTATTTTTCATCACATATATGTTCCGTTATAACAGTGGGACATTCCCACTTTTGGTGGAATAAACATTAACCCACCGTGCTTATCAAGGGCAATTTGGCGGAACATTACCTTAACAGAATAGCTTTGTGAATAAAAATGTAAAAATATTATTTGAGATATTTTTTTACAAAAAAAAGTAAATTTTAAAGGCGTGCCCTTTAAGTAAGAGAAATGGAACGCAGTTACAAAATATTTGTCTTATGAGGAAACGGAACGCAAGAGTGAAAGAAAGATATTTTTTTTTTCTTTTTTATATATTCACGCCGACGACACGGACGACCGATTGGCTCAGTAGCGGGGCCCTCCGCCCGCGGAGTCAATGGTCGCGGGTTCGATTCCCGCATCAGAATAAATATTTATATGGATTTTTAAATGTTTATTTCGAGTCTGGTAACCCCCCCAATCCACATTTTCCTTTCCTGCCCCTTCCTTTCTTCTCTATCCTTTCCCTTCCTCTCCGCCAATCCACGGTCTGCCGTGCCAATGGATGCGTGGCTAGGGGGCGAGCCTAGTCGTAAGCGTGCCGATCGTCCCGGGGTCGGGCTCCCCCGGGAACTATGGTGCCTTACCTCAGCATGCAGGGCTCTGCTGGGGCTGACCTCCATCCTCCCTTGCGGCTCGTGGGATTCACTAAAAACGAATTTAATATACCTAATTTGTCGAAAAATGACGGCGACGTGGTTCGCCACCCGTCACGTCCTGATTCTCACGAGGGCGAAAAGCGACCAATGACGAGCCGTTTCGCTGCGATGAATGGCCGCGGATGGAGCTCTGTGGTCTCTGCCAACCCCTGCGGGGGATAGACGTGAATATATATATATATAAAGAAAGATATATGTAAACAATATAGTGAATGAAAGAGTGAGTAGTTGATTTGACAGATTAATGTATAAGCCAGGGAGAATGGGGATTTATTTATACCGAGATGCGGAATTTTTTATACCGAGATAAAATGGGGTCAATATGATTCTTCCCGTGAGTAACGAGCAGGCGACAATAGGAATAAATCTTAGCAAGTGCTATTATGGGAACAATAGCTACGTTTATCTGAGCTATAAGAACCGATATGCAATTTCCAATTTTCTTACCAAGGTCAGAATTATTGCATTACTTTTGCATTTTGAGGGAAACCAATGTTATCTGATATTACTTATGGCTACATTAATGATGATGAATAATTCAATATACATGTATGATATACACTTAATCGAATACATCGATTAAAAATCGATTTGCATCAAAAATGTAAATAAAAATTTTGAGCCACAAGGTCCGATTTCCACATCAGAATACAAATTTATACAGTATAGACCTATTTATTCGGAGTATGAATTGTTTATAATGTTATCCATCATATATAAACTCCAAGTGTGATGCATTAAATGTATAACGTCTTGTTATAGCATTGTACGACTTACATGTAACTGAGGTTCCGATAGAATCTCTAAATCCTTAATTAAATGGCAGCCCCCCACAAAGAACCGCCTATTATTAGCTTCCACTTTATCCATCTCCTCAGGTCTGCAGCACAGCAACCGTTCGTCAAACTGCCCAGGATTCAAACTTATCGGAAGGTATCCGTAACCTTCGGTGCGATGTCTACCCCACCAATCAATTGAGATAGCTTCAAAATATGTTTGGAGGGGCGAAGGATCTAAAATTATTGTAAATATTACTATTTTTAAATATACTGATTCTTTGTTAACGATAAACAAGCGAGATAAAGTGAGGAAAAAACTGTGGAAAAATTCACAACTATTTAAAGAAAAACGTGTGCAGTTCACATGAGGTATAAGTGAAGCCTTCAGAATTCTATCTCGTTCTCTAGAAGATTTAAAGTTATAGATGTGTGTAGTTGCCTCTTTTTGGCGTAACTTTTTTCATCGAGGTTCGAATCGCAACGGTGCTAAAGAAGTTTTCACTTCAAAGACTAATAGATTCGCACTACAGCAGGGATTCCCAAAGTGGTGGACCGATATCGACTTCCCAGGGGTCGACATAAACGAAAACTGATTTTGAGGGTAGACGAGGTCTAAAAATCGACCCCTATTAATTACTACAAGTTCTTATTTGAATAATTCAAGATAGAAACAAGAAACACCGGGCACACCCATCTCATTAAGAAGCAATAAATCTGTTGTTACTTTATTTATTATTTAATAATTATTAAGGTATTTAAATTTCAACATTGATATATTTTACATAAAACTATTGTGTAACAATGTAAAATTACTTTAATAAATGTTTAAAATCATAAAATAAATGTACAAACAGTACCTTAAAGATATTTTTATTTTAATTATAATATATGAAAGTTACTTTTTTGAGCGGGTCATGGAGTTTTCGAAAAATTATATAGGGATCGATGATCAAAAAAAGTTTAGGAATGGCCCATTCATGCTCTAGCACAGGGGGCTGGAGCATGAATGGGCCAGCTTAACCGGAAAAGTACCAAATGGCTGAATATCTGCGTAAGGTAGTAGTATGTATTACATGTTATCACGTTTCATACATTACATTCTGTCCCTGTGTGGACAGTCAAAAGTGGACTGTCCACATAGTGATGGATTTCCGCAAAGTAACGCCTGACTCCATTAATATTCTGTCCCTGCACAACCAATATGAGGAACCAGTTATCTTTGGCGGTATTTCCGAACCGATACGTTGGAACCTTCAAAAAACAAGCCTACACATATCTCAATTATTGGTAGCGCTTCTATAACGCCTATTGTGTTGCAGATGTCTTTGATGTTGATTGCTTTTCATCAGGTGATACGCTCCCGTTTACCTTCCCATAAAAAAAGGTGTTAAGCTAACAGCAGGATGTAAAACATTTCATCCACTCTGGGTAAACTCACCGATATCAGCGGGAACTTCTAAGTCTAACTCAAATATATGCCCATAGTTCCATTGCAACTCGTCGTCAACGGTCAGCGATTTACTGATGTGAGTTCGACCGTGAAGAGTATCACAGCATTTGACATCTTGAGGAATCTGGAATAATTATTAATAAAATCTTTATTTAAAAATAATTGATTCATTTACAATCCATAGCAGTTCTCTGTTGGACAGGCATCTCCAAAAGTGCCCCGCCTAGCCCGATCTTCTTTTATCTTTAATATTCTTAATAACAACAGAAGGAATCTGAGGTCCAGAATTGGAGCATAGGCTGATAATGATGAAAAGCCACTGGCATAGATATTGAAAAAAAAATTAAAAACTAATGAACTGTCACTGTCAACAGTTTACTGAATCAAATTAAATGTCAAAGTCAGTGCTGGCAACCTGAAAGATGGCGTTGATTGTACCAGGGCCGTAAGATTATCGTACCTAACGAAAAATTATCGTATATGTTCAAATAACATAAAAAAGTTTTAGTTATTAATAAAATTGATATAATCGCGTACTTATATTGCGCCCGATACGTAGTTTTCCGAATTTTATGATTTTCAGGCGCGTACAACGCGTAGTAGATGGCGCGAAAATTTGTGTGATTCAAATATTTTACGAAAGTTCAATGGCTCCAAATTTAATCAGTCAATTATTAAATTTATTCATACACATATGAAATGACAAAATATGTAATATCGACATTGTGTCGCTCAGTGTCATTTATAGAAAGCTACTATCTAAACTTAGATTTCTTGAACATTATTTTTTGATATTTCAATATTATCGTACATTTGCGACAATAGTGAAACACTATCGTACATACGTTAGTATAAAATTATCGTACGGTTGCCAATACTGGTCGAAGTAAATGTGATATATGATTAGAAAAACTAATTTATTTTCCCTATATGGATTCAAATATTTAATGTCATACTCAATATTCAAGTTATCACCTTAATGTCATACTCAATATATAAGTTATCTAACTCAAAGCCACTAGCTGACAATATCTCCAGGGTCACATAGGTCTTCTTCTTCCCCAGCGGAGGGGTGTCAAAATTAATCAGCTCTTTATGCTTTTTCTCCCATTTTTTATAAAGTTTATTCAACTGCAAAATACACAACGTTTTAAAATAGAATAACAATATTTTCTTGGCACAATTCAAGAGTATGTGGTCACAAAAATCCTGCAATGCAAGTGAGTTAGGGACCTATAACTAGTTCTCCTACTCTGCTACATCATTTTTTTAAAAGAAGACAAGCACTGATTTAAATATAACAAGAATTCTTGTTAACTGCTCTAACTATGGTAAACTATATTGAATGTGCTAGAATATGGTTCAAATCAATAATCCAATAGAGGATATGATATAGTTCATGACATATAGATCATAAGGCCAAGCCTTTTCAACTGGCCTATTAATTATATGAATAAGGTATTAAGAAGCAAAACATTAATCATAAGTGAGATGGTGCTGCCCATCTATGTCGGGGAAAATCTATGTCGGGAATCACACAGTAATTACTTTAGCAGTGGGTGATGCAATCATTGATCAACATTTTTTTAATTCCATTAAACTCACCAATGTAACAAGCTCTTCATCACTCTCTAGCTCCTCAAATGGTAGTTCAATACTGTACTGATATCCTAATGGACCTGAGTCCACATCAATGCTATATGGATTTAGGATCAAGTCATTGACATCGGGTGAGATAAGAAGATAATTGTTAGTAATGTTATAATACAGTGAAAGAAGTATTGACTCTTGTTTTATTAATACTTGTGAATTGCTGGAATAAAAATATAAAATTATTTTTAATTTAAACCTCACTTTTACCTGGTTATTATCCTATGTACTTCCCTAAGCTAAACATTCTAGTCCTGATTTTACAGATATCCACATCTGAGAAATAGGGAGGCTCCATTTTGAATTTATTTATTTTTTATTTTTACCCCTATCACATTCCCTTACTTTATTTTAGACTCCCTTCTCATTCATTTGTAATAAGTTCCTAAAGGCAGTAAAATCCATCTGCAGTCCCCCTGTTTTTTAATGGCAGTATTTAGTAATAAATGAATTTCATTTCTCAGATGTTTTTGTAGTAATTGCTTTTATTGGTATCTACCATCAAATTCTTCAGTTTTTTTTTTGTTGTCTATACTAAATTCATAAAGTATTTTATTTAAGTTACCCAGTATTTCTCTAAATGATGTGAATCACATTCTTTTTCAGAAATCAATTTCTTAAACCATAAATTCCTATCAGGAATCATAACCATTCATTTACTATCAGGTGACCCACTTGTGTTTTGTCTCCCTATCCCATATAAAAAATAAATATAAGGTATTCTCATATTCAGCACATCAATAAATAAAACATACTCATCATATGTTGAATTATCAAATGCAATATGCATTGCAGTCCATTGTTCATTTTGCAAAGCAATATTTTCTTCGCTCCTAAATAAATGCTGTGCTGATGAAGAATCATCTTCAAAGATCCTTCCGATTCTTTCATTCAGATTTAATTTATCGAAACATGTACTTAAATTGCAAAAAGTATCATTTGAATATGTTTCTTTTCCATTTGAGGGTAGAGGTAAATGATAATCTTCATTTATATATGTAAAAACTTTTTGTGGCTTATATTCTGATTCAGTCATCATATTATGATACACATGCTCAATGTCAGACATACAATTATGTATTTCGCTGTAAATATTCATTTCCCATGTACTAAAGACTTTTTCTTGCCATTTAAAAATGTATTCCTCGACATTATTTATATCTAATTTTGCCACATCAACTGTATTTGAATCCTTTAAATAATCTTCATATTTGGGTAAAGTGAAAACACTCTCTTTGGGTTCAATTTTGATTCTGAGAAAACAATGGTATAAGCATAGAAATTTAATGTTTAAAAGGCCAACACAATTACCAATAATAAGATAAGCAGCACTAGCTTGAATAGTAAGGATTGGGAGTACAATCTGTATATTGTGAGTTCACATCTTCGTTTTCGTTTGAATATTAAATGAAGATGGAGGATACAAATTTAGGACATCAAATTGTAAGGCCGATTCTTACTCATTGAGCTGTTGCTGCAAATTTAATGGTTGTTAGTAATGAGGTTATCCATTATTCTATCCTTACAATATTGTTACAACAATACTGAACATCCTATATTATAATATACCTTTAAATAATAAACTCCAGATGGAACACTTTTACTTTCTTGATAGAGCAGCAATAGATAGCTAAGTAGGTATGTGGAAATTTAAAAAAAACCAATAGTTTGCAATAAAGAGTATGCTAACTCTATCATTACTAATATTAACATATAAAAACATACTTAATTTTCACATCTTTCAAAGGTTGTTTTAGCCAGTGAATTCCAGTCAATTTATTACATCGCTCAAAATTATTCATAATAACGTTATAATTTATATGCTTAATTATTCATATGCTTAACTACTAAGAAATACAACTATTTTGTTTACTTTTTAAATTTGTTGCCATGACGACAAAGGAAAATAAATAAGAATTTTTAATAGTATGGCATTGACTACTATATCTTCAGCCGTATAATTCACAGATTATTTTATTCGTAAATCTATTTGAACGTATCTGTACAAAGTCCCGGTTTTAAATTTCTCATTGTCATACTTGTACCAGCAGTACCTGGGGCACCGTCCACCAGACGTCCACAGGACGCCACAGGACCTCGTCCAGTTGGACGACGCACATACGCTCTCTTGACTGCGCGATCCTCTCCCATCCTCTCAACATGTCTCAGCCAACGAAGTCGGTGAGTCTTAGCCTCTCCGATTACATTGATTACATTTTATATATTTATTTTTTATATATTTCGAAGAATATTCTATAATAAACTACACAAAGTTCAGAAAAATGTATTAATAAATCATTTAAACACAACCTTACAAGTTCATTATACAACAAATTAATGACAATAACAACTTCATGAGTATTTGTTTTAATTAGTAACAGATACTATTTTAACAATTTAGATATATGTCAAAGTTTTTATTAAAATTTGTGGGATTAATAAAAGCGACATCTTATGACTATGTTACGGAAATATATCTTTTTGCACTTCCACCGTTTATTCTAAAATATAATGAAAATATCGTGTCAGTCAGTCACTAACGGTATCTCAAGAGTGGTTGACGTTTATTGTTATTATCTTATATCAATATTACAAATACGGATTTTACTCAATTTTATCAATATATTTACAGAAACTTAATCTTATCTTATATTTGCGATGTATCGATCGTGAATAGTCGAAGATAGGATTATAAGTAGACTTGGGAAGATGTGCTTTTTAAGAAGCATTTGAATAACAGTGAATTTTGTATCGTTCAACGAGTAATAAATACGTACAATTTTTAGTAAAAATGGCCTCACAACAGAGAGAAACTACGGTTTCGGTACCTCTTACACCCACAAGATCCGATTTGTATTGGAGAAGAATTTTTAATAAGGTATGTTTTGTACACAATCTCTTAAAACTTAGTAAGTCTGTAATTATTATTATTATACTTTTTGTATACAATACAAACTAAAAGCTTTAATGTATCCTACTATATAACGTTACTTTTTAAAGGTTAACGTTTGTTGGGTTTTCAAGGATACAAATTGTATCACAAGTAAAGAAGTTATATTTATTTTATAAACATAAGTACACTAAAACATTTACATATTTTAAAAGTTCAATATTCGTAGTATGTAATATTTTTGTCTACAAAAATAGCCTTCACTGATATAGTTTTAACTACACTCATGTTCAACTGGAGCCAATTAAAGCCTGAATATCGTTCAGGACATATGATAATGAATAACCAGGTGTAATTGTACATAGACAGAGAGTAATAAATATTAATAAAAATTCTGGTGCAAACACTTGCTGCTTTTTATTAATATTAAAAATTATTTAACAGCAAACTCTCTTGCCAGTTCTTTTATACCTAAGTGAATTTGGCTTACTAAATGTTGGATAAAAAATTAAAGTTATCTAAGCATTTTATAAATTTTGCATTATGATGTTAATGTATTAAATGAAATTAAGTAATTTGCTTATTTTATTTATTTATTTAAAACAAAATCCACAGTATATCTTTTTGCTAAAACTTACATAAATAATTGATCACTTATGCCAATAATGGATTTCCATTTTAACATCTTAACTTACAGTAAAAAAATATACAAATTTGTTGGTCACTGCAGTTAATCTATAAAATATTTGTTTATTCAAATATGTGTGTGTGTGTGTAGTCTGTGAATTTTTGCATGTGTGAGAGGCAAGAGTGTATATTTAATAATAATTATTGTCTGACAGTTTTTAAAAAAAAAATATGTGGCTTTAGTTAAGTGAATTAAATATAGGGCTTTAACTACCTTATTGTAGGAATAATGTGTCTGAGGGAGAATAAGATTTATATATTCTATTAGTTTTTAATTTGGTTGTACTTCTATATCATATAAAACTAAATTTAAATTACATTATATATATTTTTTTCTCATGTGATATCATAACATTGTTCAGGCATGATGAAATTATGAGAAAGCACATATCATGTGTGCATATTGAAGATGAGTCATAATCTTATAGTCTGAAATATTCCTAACATTTTTTTGGGCAATGCAATTTATTCGTTATCAGGTATAAAAATGACCTATTATATCAATGTCATACATTTGGAAATATATAATTTTTTGAATTAATATTTGAAAACTTATTTTTTTCACTTTACACTGATATCCCCAAACTAGAACTTATGATAGCTGTGGGCACCATTTTACACAAATGACCAGGACAAATACCTAGACTCAAAATAAATACCTGTAGACTATACAAGACTACCTTAGTACATGTGGAATAAAGTTTCCAAGTACCTGCTCATTTTAGTGTTTAGAACTGTTTGAAAGGGTGGTAAATCAAAAACAATTTGATTACCTATTTTTATTATGTTGGTAATAAAAATGAGCTTGATTAATTAAATAAATTGATAAATTGACCTTAATTGGCTCAGTGGAGAAGATAGTGCCTTTGAAGTCAGTGGTCACAGTTCCGATTCTACTATGAGAATAAATATATCTATGATCTACAGGTTCTATGTTGAGTCTGGATGCTCTACCAATCCATCTTGGAGAAGTGTCGTTAGTTAATATCCAATCCTTTAAAACTGGACAAGCTGATGCTCACCAGTGGGGCATTTTGTTTTCATAGCCCATATATTTCCCACTGCTGATCACGGGCCTCTCCATTTCTGGAGGAACGGATGTTAACTGACCACGCTCGTTCAATGCCAATTGGCGGGTTTAACAGACTCGAAGGAAATCTGCAGCCCATACATATATTTATTCCGATGCGGGGATCGAACCCGCGACCATAAAATCCATAGCTCCGCAACTGAGCTATATGTATTGGTCGACGACCAGTTGGCTCAGTGGCGGGGCCCTCCGCCCGCGGAGTCTAGTAACCCCGCTAATCTGCATTGAACAAGCGTAGTGGGTTAAGGTCCGTTCCTCCAGAAATGGAGACGTCCGTGCTCAGCAGTGGGACCATGTATAGGCAGTGTATATATATGTATATGTGTATATATATATGTATATATATGTGTATATATATGTGTATATATATGTGTATATATATGTGTATATATATGTGTATATATGTGTATATATATGTGTATATATATGTATATATATATTGGGTTATTCGGAAAGTAATTTCGTTTTTTTTGTGGAAATTAAAGACAGTTATCGTATAATAAACAAATACTTTATTAAATTATATATTGGCCGTTGTGGTCCAACACCTTTTGCCATCTCTCTGGTAGTAGCATAATTCCACGCTCATAAAATTTTTGATCTTTGCTGGCAAATAACTGATCGAGGTGGTTTTTGACCGGAATGAATAATAATCCACCAGGTCTGGAGAATATGGTGGGTGTGGCATTGTATCCCATTCAAGCTGTAAAAGCTTTTGGCGAGTGACCAAACTTGTGTGAGGTCTCGCGTTGTCTTGGTTAAACACTACACCTTTCCTGTTGATTAGTTCGGACCTTTTCTGTTGAAGTGCATCATTCATTTTGTTCAGCTGATGACAGTAGACTTAGACGGATCGAAATTTAGCGAACCAGATCTGGCACTGGCGTACTGTCAACACACCTCCATACACATCAGTCAATTTCTTTCTGGCTTGAACAGCATTTTTACCCTTTCTGTAGTAAAACAGTAAAATATGTCGAAAATGCTGCTTATCGCTCTCCATATTTAAAAGGGCGCCAACCAAAAACTACTGCGTAGAATTAATTGGAATTATTTACACACAAGCCTTGCTATATGAGCTCTCAAAGCATATAAAAACGGCTTAAATGTGAAGTTGGGTGCAAAAAAATACAATTAAATCCTCTGTCGGGAAAAAACGAAATTACTTTCCTAACAACCTAATATATATTGGTCGAGACATACATGGGCAAAACATTCTATTCATAATTCTTAGTTTACAATAAGTAAACTAAGAGGGGTAAATAACAAAAACGATTAAAGTAACCATTGATATGACTTAATGGGTTTAGTGGCGAACATAACGCCTCGGTCAGTGTTTCGGTTTTCGCATTGGAATAAATATTTATGTATAATTGAATTTCCCCTCCAGAATTGGAGAGGTCAGTGCCCACCCATGGTATCATATATGGTCTGTGAAGAAAATCCGATAAATTATCTAAGAGGGAATTGTAATATTTTAATGATCACAATCCATATATGTTTCATATGACTTTATGAATTAATACACTTGTTCACAAACTGTCATGTCGGGGCCACGCCTCACCACAGACAACATACTCTTTAGTACAGGAATGACAAATAACAAATCGAAGTAAATTCTCTCTTCAAACGCTAGACTATTTTTAACATACGTAATTCACCAGCTGGCATTGCTTCAGGCGATGCCATGTCCATGCCCAATAAATTAGCAAGTTCGTGCCCAACAGTGGGATATAAGTGGGATATGAAAAAAAATCCCATAAATTGTCTAAGAGTAATGGACAAATATTCAATTGAAGTAAATTCTCTCTTAAACGCTAGACTATTTTAATATACGTAATTCACCAGCTGGCATTGCTTTAGGCAATGCCATTTCCATGCCCAATAAAACAGCCAGTTCGTGCCCAACAGTGGGATATAAATGGGCTATGAAAAAAAATCCGATAAATTGTCTAAGAGCCTTTTAAGAAAGGCCAGGTCAAGAGAAGTCTCAACCGGCGGGCTTGCATGAGGAGGAAGCAAGGGAAGTATGCCGAGATCGTAGCAGATGGAGATCTGTGGACTCTGACTACCCCTGACATGCGTGACGATATGTATGTATGTATGCATGTATGTCTAAGAGCAATGACAAATATTCAATTGATATAAATTCTCTCTCCAACGCTGGACTATTTTTAACGTACGCAATTCACCATTTGGCATTTCTCCAACCACGTATAGTTTATAAAAGGGTATTAAACACATTGGCATGCGAGCAATAGCAGTTTTCATTATTTACAAAGTTCTTAATTTATGATATAAATAAACACACTTTCATACTCATAGTATTTAAGTTTCCCAGTTTTGCGTTCCCAGAGTTGCGGCATTCTTTTAGATTATTTTAGATTTAGAAAAATTAACTAATATAAAAAGATATTCTTTAATATGTGAAATAAGGCATTACTATTTTGAAAAAAATTAATGTAACATATATTTGTTACAAGTAGGTAAAGAATATTGGGTATGTTTTTTTTCCATACAGTCCATATACTCGTATACTGTTCAGACTCCCGAGCTACTACCGTATCACTCCCTTGTTTTCCGTTGCGGTAGTATCATATCCCTATCATCTTGTCTAAATCCATCTTTTCTTTCCCTTCCACCCCCGGGTACTATAGTGCCTTACCTCAGCATGCGGGCCACTGTTGGGCTGACCTCCATCCTCCCTTGCGGCTCGTGGGATTCACTATGACGAATTATAATAAACCTAATTTTTGAAAAATGACGGCGACGTGGTTCGCCATCCGTCACGTCCTGATTTTCGATCCCAAAAGGGCAAGAAGTGACTAACAGAGAACCGTTTCGCTACGAAGAATGTGAGAGGAAGAGTGGATAAAAATATGGATGAGTGTGAAGGAAGCAAGGAAGGTGTGCCGGGATCGTAGCGGATGGAGATCTGTTTACCCTTACTGGAAACGGGCGTGACAATATGTATGTATGTGTGTATGTATTAACCCACCACGTTTGTCCAATGCGGATTGGGAGGGACACAAGACTTGGAATAAATATCTGTAGGCCAAATATTTATCCAGTTGCGGGATGACTTTATAACCGGTGGCTTCTTCACTGCGCCAATTAGGTCTCTAAGGATACTCACGAAATTGAACTTCAAAACTCCTATCAATAATTGCATTACATTTATGATCTTAATGTCAATAGTGGGCAAGGTATTCACGATGTTATATCGTCAATGTAAAGTCGCTAAAATCGATCATCTTGCGACAGTCCACTGCTGGACATGTGTCCAATGTTAGTCATATTTAAATGTTACATTAGCCACTAATTTCAAACAAGGATTATTATTCGATAATGTTTATTTTTTATTTTTGTATTTTTATATTTTATTAATGTATATATATTTATTTATTTATGGCCGCCAATCCACGGTCTGCCGTGCCAATGGATGCGTGGCTAGGGGCGAGCCTAGTCGCAAGCGTGCCGATCGTCCCGGGGTCGGGCTCCCCCGGGGACTATGGTGCCTTACCTCAGCATGCAGGGCTCTGCTGGGGCTGACCTCCATCCTCCCTTGCGGCTCGTGGGGTTCACTAAGACAAATTTAATATACCTAATTTGTCGAAAATGACGGTGACGTGGTTCGCCACCCGTCACGTCCTGATTCTCACGAGGGCGAAAAGCGACCAATGACAAGCCGTTTCGTGTGTCTCTGTGGTCTCTGCCAACCCCTGCGGGGGATAGGCGTGAATATATAAAAAAAAAATATTTATGGACCATCAACAGGAGTTACATTCATTATACATTATTCTAAAAACATACTTAAATGTAATCCTAATTATAGACAGACGGACACAACATTAACATAAAGTGTAAGCAGACAAATCAAATAATTATACAGACTTAAATGTTAGATTTAATACGGTGCGTGAATTGTACCACACTGTCGTATAGAATGTCTAAAGCTTTGTTTCTTTTTATACATTTGTTGTACAGTTCACACAACGATCGAAGCGGGTGTTATATTAGGTTATAGGTCGAATAATCATTTAGCTTCATTTCGCTTTGCTCCTGGAGTGGCCTTGAAAATCCTTCCGAAAAAGAACATTTCGCCACAGCCCAGTTACTCTGAAATTGTAAGATTTTAAATTGCTACCAATTAACGCTTTTAGCTATGGCTGAGATTCCGATACCCAAGGACGTGTATCTATCTGACTCGAAGAAAACAAAATAATGTTCGTTAGCGTTATACAGATGTCCCAGAACTCAACGTCAAGCCGAAACGGGGTGACAGGATTGATTGTAACCATCATGAGAAAAATCAGAAAAAAAATCTATCTTCTCTTAAAATTAAGAACCTACCAAGAGCTAGTACGAATAAAAAACATTTTTACTGAGTAAAATGGGTTAGCAAAAATCGGGTACCTTGAGGTTTTTATTTTTTTACTCGCTTTTTTTAGTATGAAACTAACAAGTATTGTACCATTTTACAATCCTGATTAAATGCGCCAACTTTTAATGACACTTGCCAAGGCACTCTAGTACTTTTTTTTAAAGGAGGGTCTTTCAAAGTCGACAAATTTTGAAAATTTTAAATTCATAGTTTAACAAATAGTCTTAATTCTAGGAAACTTGGGGCAATTGTGTCATTATTTTTTACTGTTATTCTAGAAATGTTATTTAGGGTTACGGTTCCAAATTTTAAATGAACAAAAATAATAAAAATTAACCACAATAACTGAAAAATGGTTACAGTTTGACCAAATTTCTAGGTTTTTCTTAAATGCCCATAATTTTCAAACTGCATGGGATAGATTTTTTTCTGATTTTTCTCATGATGGTTACAATCAATGCTGTCACCCCGTTTCGGCTTGACGTTGAGTTCTGGGACAACCTGTACATAGGGAATATATCGCTAACGAAAGACTTTGTATGAGTTGTCACGTATCGTTATCGTCTTTATTGATTTTTGACTCATGTCAGGTCAGGAGAATGTGTACTTGAGTCACCGTAAATAGTAGGATGTTCGTCATTTTTGTTTTAGAAGTTTTATCATTTTTGATATTGACATTTATTGTTTTTAATTCTTCTTTTAAAAGAGCCTCTCCGATTAGCGAAGGTTGACAGCCAATTCAGCAAAACTCTTCTCTTCTTTTACGGCGTGCAGAATTCTGGAGTTCTCGCTATCCCAGTCCACTCCCTGATATTACTCCGGTGCTCCAATAGAGTACCATTTTGTGGCACTTTTTAGATATTAATAAGTTTTTGTTTCCTCTTTTTATGGGATACAGATCGATAATATGTATGTATGGCCTGATAGGTGATGGTTACAATCAATCCTGTCACCCCGTTTCGGCTTGACGTTGAGTTCTGGGACACCTGTATAGGCTCAATAGAGGGGACTGTAGCTTACGGAGTCGATAGTCGCGAATTCGTTGCCCACATCGGGATAAATATACATGACCTTATATTAAAGGCATAAGAATATTGAATGGGGTGTTCTTTTTTTAATTTAACAACGGACTAAGGGGTCATCCATAAATTACATGATTTTTGGACCCCGTATCATATGTGGACTCCGGCCTTGGTGTACACATTGTACAATTCAAAAACAACGCTTCCGAAATTATTTATATATTTTCTTTAATATTGATAGGGAATGAAAGTATTTTTGTTTGAATTGAAGTTTAGAGTCATCTTCTTCTACGTCGTCGTTAACGAGTGACGTAATTTATAGATAGCCCCCCAAGCACCATTTCCATTTGTCCCGCACATAATAGTGAATATGGTCACACTATTATTTTTATCAGTAATAGTTTTATGTGTGGAACGATTGTGTGACTCATAGGAATTGTTACTGAATTGAATGGATGTCACCAATTTAGGCTGTGAGTCAGTTGCAATTCACTACCTATGATCAGACTTCATTAACCTCTTAGGCACGGCTGAATTTTGAATAGGTCCGTTTCTCTGTACGGCAGCTGCAAAGGCAAAACAAGTAACAGTATTTGAAAATGATTATTTAATTGAAACGGTGAGCGAGTCTGTCACTAGAGTACGCCACTATACTGACGGGTCTTTTAGGAAGATGAGATCCACTAAAACCACTATAGTGGCGCGTCTTTTAGAAAGATAACATCCACTATAACCACTACAGTGGCGCGTCTTTCAGAAAGAAAACATTCGCGAAAGCCACTATAGCGGCAGGTCGTTCAGAAAGAGAAAATTCGCGAAAGCCACTATACTGACGCGTCGTTCAGAAAGAGAACATTCGCGAAAGCCACTATAGTGGCGCGTTCTTAAGAAAGAGAGAAAATGCCTAACCGCTAATGATGGTCTACGACTACTCTTGTGGAACTATACCATGGGTTATTGTAATGCATGGTTACTTTCCTCAAGAGTATTCGGTATTATACCTGGAGGTATAATACCTCAGTTGGTTTGAAAGACCGGAGTCTAAGAAGTCCAGGAAATAACAGTATAATCGAATCGAATTACGGTATGATTGGAGTAAAGGAATGGGGCCCAAGTGTAGGGCTTTATTGCATTATATATTTTTTTATTTTTATTTGATGACAGTTAGCCATAATTATTATGCCACTTTCATGTAATATATAGTAACATCAATTATCTTTTAATGTATTATACTTATCAGCTTGAAACGTTAAGTCTTAATAAAATGGTGGCCATTCTACCAAAATCTACGGACTTTAGCAGTCGACTTACAATACACAAAAATTACAATACACGCATTTATACGACTTTTTTCATATTCAACTTGTACGACTTAATCCAACTATATTGTACAATACGACTCTACAATTAAACAATATAATTGATAATAAAAACATAAGATTATGAAAACTAAATAAAAATTCAACGTCACTGATGTAAGTAAGTGGGTAAAGTCCCTTTTTTTTCAACTTGACCTCTGCCAGACATTCTGTATGAATTTAAAAAAAAATTACATCAATTGACCTAAGAATAAGATAAAAAGGTCCACGCACATTAGACAATGTTGGAAAAATAGAAAATTAAATAGAAATTCGACGTCACTGATGTAAGTAAGTGGGAAAAGTCCCTTTTTTTCAACTCGACCACTGCCAGGCATCCTGTATGAATTTAAAAAAAAATTACATCAATTGACCTAAGAATAAGATAAAAAGGTCCACGCACATTAGACAATGTTGGAAAAATTGACTTAAAAAAAATATATTTTACTATACAAATAGAGCTGCTATTCAGCATTGTTCGACTCGTCAACGCGGTAGTGAAAAGCGTGAAAAATCTCGTTAGCTTTCTCTTGTTACCGAACTTTATGTAAGTAGCTGTAACTATTCGCTATATAAATCTCCGATAATGTTGATCTAACCTAGTAGCGTCGGCGACGTCATATATATACTATAAATATAGCAGCATTACTAGCAGCAATAGTGATTGCAGGAGAAAAAGTTGAACAAGTGAATGAGTTTGTCTATTTCGGTTCATTGTTTACAAAAGATTGATATTATGCCATTCTTGACAAAGTATTCGCCTGCAGCGTGGCTCTACCACTATCAAAACACTGAATAAACCATACACATATTTATTACGATGCGGGAATCGAACCTGCTTTGGCTACAGCTTCGCTACTTAGCCAATCGTATATAAAGATCCAATAGTAATCTAGTTCACTTTGCCGCTCCTTTATATTTCTTATGGTTCACCCACATGAATCAACGAGTTACTCACATCCTTATCAGTTACGTTTGCTTACATCTGATAAGATTAAATTATCGTTGGGGACGATGATAACTGACCGGAACACGTAACGTTGCAATCGAAGATTGGCTTCTCGATCTGATATTATTAGAAATTGGCGGTTGGCAGAAACTAGAGATACATACATACATATCGTCACGACTATTTCCCGTAGGGGTACGTAGAGACCACAGATCTCCATCTGCCGCGATTCTGGCACACGAATGTGCGTGCGAATGTCGATCTAAGTAGACAACTGTTGTTTTTGAATGTACTAAACTTTTTGTCGCCTATACCTCAAAGCCTTAAGACAAAAGTATTCAAACAGTGACTCCTACCTTAAGGTGCTAAAAGTTGGACACTGACAATCCATCTGCTTCAGACGCTCTAGAGTTGCTCAGAGGTCTCTCCACGGAGACGATAGCCGTCTCCGGATTCAGTTTGGCTGGGGAGCATTTAGGAAGCTCCGTCAAGTCTTTTTGTCGCCCATACCTCAGAGCCTGAAAACTAAAGTCTTCCATCAGTGTATCCCATTTATTCTCTCTTACTACTCCGAATCGTGGAAACCGACCGTCCGTCAGCTTCATGAGCTCAGAGCCGATCAGAGAGCTACGCTCGGAGTTTCTTTGGTGGATATTATTCCGAATGAAGAAATCCACCGGAGAACAAAGTCACCGACATAGTTTTTCGAATAAGCAAAATGAGGTGGCAATGGGCTGGTCACTTGTATTAGTTTCCGAACCGATACGACATTGGAACCTTCAAAAAACAATCCTTCATATTATTTAAAAGCCGACAACGCTTCTGTGATGCCTATGGCGCTGCGGATGTCTATAGGAGGTATTGATTGCTTTCCATCAAGCGATACGCCTGTTCGTTAGCCTTGCTATCCCATAAAAAAACTGTCGGAGATCCCATAACTGCTGGAGTAGACTAATGTTGGAGTGGAGACAGCGTATTGGCAAACGTAGTGTGAGCCGCCTCCGGGTAGATAGTACGACGATCTGCGGCTGACAGAAATTGGATGCATGAAGCCGAAGATCTGGATAAAGGGCGCTTCTTTGGGGCTCTATGACAGCTGTTGATGAGAAATGATTAACAAACTTCTTTTAACGCAGTACGACAAAGACAACGATGGTCGTATATCGTACGTGGAACTCAAAGCGATCATCGAGTCCAGGGAGTACGACCACGACCTGCCCGACAACGTTGTGGACAAGATCATGAGCCTCGCCGATAGGGACAACTCCGGCTTCCTGGAGTTCGCGGAGTTCGTCGAGATGATGCACAACCCGGACTTGAAGGCGGTGTTTGGTCACTTTGTGGCCAGATACGTCCATTCGATAATTCCGCACCGGGGTCCCGTTGATACAACAGGTGAGTGCAGAACTAGTAACTAAAAATAAAAAAAATCTGCATTTTTTTTTAATACCGTTATAACGTTATTTTATGCCAATCCATTTGTAACCTTTTCGCTACGGCGGGCCATGCAGTATCTCGCCTAAAACCGAGCACCTTCCCCAAAGTGGGAACGTTAAATGCCGGCAGACTTCAGCATTAAGTGCCAAGACTTTTGTCTCCAAGACGACTAAGTAACATCACTCTTCATTCAATTTTTTGCAGCGTGTTCTTATCATAGTCACCCGAAAGATTTAACCCGATATGAAACACCAATTGATTGATGGAGTCAAGCGTTTCTTTGCGGAAATCCATTTTAAAGATGGACAGTCACACTTACTTTGCTAATATCCGCGAACACAAATCAGAATAATAGTATTGTGTGTTTGCGAAGAAAAAGAGGAATTGGCGCCAGTAAATCCTCCCACGTCCCCATGGTCACTAACTTTGACGTTGTCTCTTACGTTAAGTGTGATCGTCCATCTTTGGAGACGCTACTTACTTACTTAGAAAGCTAAGATCCGCGAAAATCATTTTGATAAATAAAGTGAATAATATATATATATATATATATATATATATATATATATATATATATATATATATATATATATATATATATATATATATATATATATATATATATATTAGGTGTACAAATAAGTTTCCGCGGTTTGTCAAAAGATGGCCCCACCAGAAGGTTATGGAGAAATTGTCAGATGTAAAACGTAATATCCCAAGTTTAGTCATCTGGCAACACCATAACCTTAAAGTACTAGTGATTCCGTATCAGCATCACGTAATTTTTTTCGTGCAAAAATGTCAAGTTTTATTCCGAATAAGCATCATTTGCGGGAACTTTTGATTTACTTCTTTAATGTGAAAAAATCTGCAGCTGAGGCGCATCGATTGCTTCTAGAAGCATATGGTGAAGCTGCTTTAAGTGAGAGAAGTTGTCAGGAATGGTTTCAAAAGTTTAAGAACGGTGAGTTTGACGTTAAAGACAAAGAACGCAGTGGAAGGCCGAAAGTGTACGAAGACATGGAATTAGAAGTACTATTGGAGGAAGATTCGTCCCAAACGCAAAAAGAACTTGCACTTACTCTACAAGTGACTCAACAAGCAATTTCACATCGTTTAAAATCGTTAGGAATGATTCAAAAACAAGGAAATTGGGTTCCATATGAACTAAAGCCGAGAGACGTTGAACGCCGATTATGCATGAGTGAAATGCTGCTTGCCAGGAATAAAAAAAAGAGTTTTTTGCATCGTATAGTCACTGGTGACGAAAAATGGATTCACTACGATAATCCAAAGAAGAGAAAGTCATGGGTTAAGCCCGGCGAACCATCAACATCGACAGCTAAGCCGAATATTCATGGAAAAAAACTCATGCTGTGTATTTGGTGGGATCAGCTTGGTGTCGTGTATTATGAATTGCTGAAACCAAGCGAAACCATTACTGGAGCTCTCTACCGAACACAATTGATGAGATTGAGTCGGGCACTTAAGGAAAAACGCGCCCATTACTACTCCAGACACGACAAAATTATTCTTTTACACGATAATGCTCGTCCACATGTTGCGGCGCCGGTAAAAACATACTTGGAAACACTCAACTGGGAAGTTTTACCCCACCCGCCGTATTCACCAGACTTAGCCCCTTCTGATTATCACCTGTTCCGGTCGATGGCACATGGTCTGTCTGAGCAGCGCTTCACATCATATGAAGACACCAAAAATTGGGTAGATTTGTGGATAGCGTCAAAAGATGAAGAGTTTTTTCGACGGGGTATCCGAATGTTGCCAGAAAGATGGGGAAAAGTAGTGGCAAATGATGGAAAATACTTTGAATAAAACGTAATGTACTTTTCCTTTACAATAAATTCCTAATTTTTTATAAAAAACTGCGGAAACTTATTTGTACACCTAATATATATATATATATATATATATATATATATATATATATATATATATATATATATATATATCGGTTATATAAATAGTGGTTTTACGTTTTTGGCGTTAGTCATTCTGTTTGACTATTATTTTAATTTACTAACAATGGGTATCTAATTTCGTGACGGCTATTTCCTGGCAGGAATTCAGATTAGTATATTATGCTATATTATTTTTCGAATTGCTTTTTCGGGGTCTTAGTTAAGTCATTTTTGACTCTCCATCTGAAACCATATTTTCTTGTAAATAATTCATATTAGTAAATATTAAAAAACTAATAAAGCTGTAATATAGTAGAAAATACAAATGTAATTTTACAATACAAAATAAAGCATGGCCACACTGGTTGCGTTTTTTACACATTGCACAATACGAGCATTGTATAAATTTTAAAATCAAATTAATTAACATTTGTGAGGCTGTGGTTAAATAAAACGAACTTAATATTGTAGCAATTAAAGTGCATTTTAGCTTCATATATTTATTGTTTGCATCACAAATCGAGCACGTTACTACAATATCCGCCAACCTGCAATGCTAGTGTACACTGCAACGCTTATATTTAATATTACAGCATGTTATTAACATTAAAATTTATATTCTGTGGTATTGACATAATGACTAATTTTATTTGCTAGGAACGTGGCCAGGGTTCCATGCTGTGTCGACGAGTGATCGCGGTATATTTTATTTCCTTTTTTCATGGGACATCAGATTTGTTTTTTATTTTTGTTTGTATTATTTGTCGCTGCCATTTCAACATTCAGCCTGTTATCATCGCGGTCTTCATTCATAGTTTTGATATAAGCTTTATGTTCTTTTGTGGAAAACTATCCAATGATTCGGATATTTTGTGGTGTTACGTCAGAATCAGTCATTTTTTCATCCGGTTAAGTGTGCATATTAAATTTAGTTTAATAAACGTTTATTATATTTAGGCATGAAATCCATCATTTTTTTTTTAAATTGTTACCAAAGATTTAACATTAGTAGAGGACTTTTCCCGCCAACTTACATAAGTGACATTGTGTTTTGATTTCATTTTCATAATCTTATATTATTATCAGTTATATTGTTGAATTATGGTGGTGTATTATACAATATAGTTCGATTGAGGCGTATAAGTGAAGTGATATGAAATAAATGCGTGTATCGTGACTTTTTAAGTTGACTGAAAAAGTCCATAGATGGTTTTGGTAGATCAGCCACCATTTTATCAAAACGTAACGTGATAAGTTGACTAGTTATATTTCAAGAGATTTGATGTCATCGTATTTTACTTGACACTGGCATAATAGTGATAACTAATCGCCATTAAAGAAAAAAATATCAGTAGAGTTGGACTTTTCCAGCTAAGTTACATGAATGACGTTGAGTTTTTATTTCATTTTTATAATCTCACATTGCTATCAGTTATACCATTAAATTGTGGTAACTTATCATCAGAGTTTCATTAAGGTGTAGGGAAGTGAAATGAAATAAATTCGTATATCGTGTCTTTTTAACTTGACTGCAAAAGTGAATCCACGTTTTAGAAGAATGGACTCAATGTCTGCAATTATCCTAAATTTGAATCGATTGAACAGTTTTTAATCAATCTGATAACGATTTCGATTTGAACATAACCTTGCATCGACATCTACCGTGATAAGGTTCTGTTATCTAGAAACCTACATGAATAATCAACGTCAAAAAAATTCAATTAAAAATGTTGCATACACCTGACGGTGGTATGTTTATAAGATTGAATTGATTTTCTGCGATTTCGATCTAGGTACGGTCTATCCGTTTATCCGAACGCATTTTTCCGATTTTTTTTCTTTGTTGGCAACTTTATAATTATGTACGCAAAAAACAAACGTGTAATAAGTTTTAAACAGTCTCACATATTCACCTATCGCACCTCCATATTCAAAACCGTATCAGTAGCATTCTACGTAAGCACGTTTTACGATCATATTTCGCGATATTACCGCAATTAGGGGTATTTCGGGAAAATAGGGGACTTCGGTTTATCCGAAATTTTCGTTATCCAAACCGGCCGCCGTCTCGATCATTTCGGATAAACGTACTTTACTGTACTTAATTTGCGTTCTCTAATTCTAGCTTCAAGCGTGGAAATTACGATAATGCCCCCTTTATCCGAAACTCCAATATACAGATGTATAACACCCAGTACCTTTACCATGCCTGACCTATAGTAACTGAAATATTTACCATTCTATGAAAATCCTCTGTGGACTTTTGCAGTCAATTTAAAAATTCACGACACGCGCATTTATTTCATGTCACTACAATTTTCTTTAACGTATATGTCCCATATATGTCCCACTGCTGAGCACGGTCCTCCTCAATTCTGGAAGAACGGACATTAACCCACCACGCTTGTTCAATGCGGATTGGCGGGGCTACCAGACTTGGAATAAATGGTTACCCACAATCCACGTTGGACAAGCGTGGTGGGTAAATGTCCGTTCCTCCAGAAATTTAGTGGCCCGTGCTCAGCAGTGGGACGTATGTAGGCTATGAAAAGAAAAATGTCCAGATACAGTAAAAGTTCCTACCTATTGAATGTATTGATGGTGATGTAATATTAAGTAATGTTATCAAAACTTACAAATAAAAGCAAATAAATATAAACAAAGAAAATCACTGATAAATGACGCAGTAGATACCCGAAGGTATAAAAAGGTAATACTAGTATGATTCATAAAGTGATTGCCCGGTTTTCACTGACCACAGTGAATGAGCTGTTGCACTTATATATGTGTAAACATTGATTCATATATCTCTATAGTCTGTTTCAATGTTTGTAAACAAACCACAAATATTTTTTTCTTCTAAATACATTATTGCAATGGTACGCTAGTTTTATGCCTGCCAATTTGAAAAACATTTAAGGTTCAAGAGCAGCCCTGGATCTTGCAGGGGATGCAAACCAGGGGTGCAGACCTATCCTGGGTGTAAATGTAAAGCGGCGCCGAATTAATGTTTAGAAAAAAATGTTTTCGTAAAGCGCCTATTACCTACCCCGTTCGAAAAAGTCGTACGTGTGGAATTGTTCTTTAGTCCCTGTTTTGATCCCCCAAACGTCTCTAATTATTTTGTTAAAATTTGTAAACAAACCACACTTTTTTATTAATGGAGTCAGGCGTTACTTTGTGGAAATCCATCACTATGTGGATGATCACAAAGTTGTACTTAGCTAAGATCCGCGACAAGCAAAAGAATAACAGAAAATTAACAATGTGTGTTTTTCCGTTGGGTTTAGTGGATTTATTTGGAACTTAAACCAAAAAAAAATTTCGGTAAGTTTTTGGTTTAGGTTCCAAATAAATCCACTTCATCCAGCACAAAAAAAAACACATTATCAATTTTCTGTTATTGTTTTGCTTGTCGCGGATCTTAGCTAAGTAAAACTTTTGACTATCCACAATTTTTTTTTCTTAGCACATTTTACAGCAAAGCCACGGTAAATTTACTCCAGCTAATGTGAAGCATATTTTTGATTCGTATTCCTGTTGCGTTCCCCAAATTTCTCTAATTCTTTTGTTTTCGTTTGTAAACAAACTACAAATATTTTTTTTTAAACACAATTTACAACAAAGCCACGATGAACGCAAGAAAAACGCTAAGAAGAAAACAGTCAAAAAATACAGTTAGACTCCACCCTGTACAACATTTTCTATTGGTCGTAATTTTGTCGTCGTAAAGCTCAGAATATTCGTTGCAGTATTTATTTCTGATCCGAATATGCAATATTTTTTTGACATATGTATTATTTACAGCGTTTTCGCTTTTTTGCATCGATATTATTTCAATGCGGGAAACGAATCCAACACCATTGATTATACAAGCGATATCTTAGCCAACAAGCCAATCAATTCGTCGCTTGCCGGTTGGACTTTAATATAAAAATGACTGGAATTTTATCTCGCTTCTGTTCACAAAAGGCCATAAAAAGCATACGTGTTTTTATATAAATAACATATAAGAACATTAATTGAATACAATAAAACAATAGCATTGAAATTTATCGTCTGCACGTGAGATACAGACTTGTTACACAATAGAGAACAGAGTCTTTTTTCACGCACCTCCAAAACCTTGACTGTTTGCATCCAATTGTCCTTTAACCCCAATTTAATGAAAAAAGCATATCATTACATGTATATTTTTTTAAATAATAAGTTTCCTGTTAATTTTTATGACCTAAAAGTGGAATCGGTTAGAATAAATAACTAGTAGACTGCTGGGGCTGACCTCCATCCTCCCTTGCGGCTCGTGGGATTCACTAAAAGCGAATTTAATATACCTAATTTGTTGAAAAATGACGGCGACGTGGTTCGCCATCCGTCACGTCCTGATTCTCAAGAGGGCGAGAAGCAACCAATGGAGAGCCGTTTCGCTGCGATGAATGGTAGTAGTAGATGGGACTCTGAGGTCTCTGCCAAGCCCTACGGGGGCTTGGCGTTAATATATAAAAAAAAATAGTAGACACTTCTGAGATTTGTTAGAGGACAGAAGACCCAAAAGTGACAACAGAGGTGGATATATAATAAATTACAATGCTTTAAGTGTATGTGCAGGCGAACACCTTTCTCATCTTAGTGGACCAAAATAAGGGATGGCGAAGTACGGATAGGGACCCAGTATCGCGGGCCCAAGCCCAGGGATACGGGTGAAGACTCCAACGGCTGCGAAAGCGGAGATAGAGGGTAACGGTACGGCGGAGCAGGCGGAAGGGGCAAAAACCCAGTGCAAGTTGCCCTTGCATATTTAGGCCACAGGTTACAGTGGAGCTACGCTATCAGGCTGGATGGTGTAATAGGGATGGTGACGGAGAGATTTTGAAGCGCGAAGCACCTCTCTTGGCGTCAGTTTGGCAACCGGCCGTAAAACTTAAATAGCCAATAAAATTATCTCCTTACATGAAGCGCAAAAAAGTGAGAAGATTCGACTTCAAATAACGGCAACAGGGACGGAAGAAGAAGAAGCTTTAAGTGTATGCGAAAACAGAGAATCTCGTTCAAATCGAAAACAGAAGAATCTCGTTCAAATCGAAAACAGAAGAATCTCGTTCGAATTCTTATATCGTTCTTTCTTATATCCAACTACACGATTTTTTCGATTTATTGAAGGGGCATTAAATATGGTGTTTACGAGGTATCAATCAACAGCCTGCAGCAGTCCACTGCTGGACATAGGTCTCCCCCAAGAAGCGCCACCTAACCCGATCTTCAGCTTCACTTATCCAGTTTCTGCCAGCCGCCCTGCGCAGATCGTCGCACCATCTAGCCCGGGGTCGTTCCACACTACGTTTACCTCACGCGGTCTCCAATCCAGCACTCGTCTGCTTCGAGGTATAATAGACAAAAATTATTTTACAATCAGATACGCGAAAATTAATTTTAGTGAAATTTTCGTTTCGGTCGACATTTGAACCGTGTACTCTTCCAACACCAATCTATAGGTATATGCTTCGAATTAATAAAGACCGTCTCGCAACGATTCCACTGTAGGTTAAAGTTTTTACTGTGGTAAAAATTGCCAGGCACGTGCAAGAACCCAGTAGAACGTAGTTTTCGTTAAAAATGTGAGAAAACATATGCTATCAACATACCTAAACCAGTATACCTTGGAGAATAGACCTAATATATAATCAGAGAATAATCATGAACCAATGGGATCTCACTATTCGCCATACGCCATTTTAGTATTGGTATCATATCGTCAAAAGGTATCATGCATCCAGTTTCTGCCAGCAACTCTATGTCAATTTTCTCTCCAAGTGGTCTAAGTGGTTTCTACCATATTTTTGGCAAGCAGATTCTGCTCTAGCACTCGTCTACTCCAACGATGGTTGGCTCTTCAATAAATATGACTAAATTGTTGCCACTTAAGATTTCTTACGAAGTAATACATACATACATATCGTCACGCCTGTCTCCCGTAGGGGTGAGCAGAGACCAGATATCTCCATCTACTACGATCTCGGCATACTTCCCTTGCTTCCTCCACACTCATTATTCTCCTCATGCAAGTCCGCCGGTTGAGGGTACTCTTGACCTGGCCTTTCTTAAAAAGTTCAGCAATTTGGTCAAGGTATGTTTTTCGTGACCTTCCTCTTCCGGCCCTTCCATCCACATTCGCAAGGTAAATTTATTTTGCCAGTCGTCTTTCATCCATCCTCTCATATGCCCAAGATATCATCGTCATCTCAGATATCATCGAAGTACTATATCGGCGACTAGCAAATTTCCATCAGAGACTCCATACTATACAGTGTATAGATTTTAACAGAATTACTTTTAACAAATATTGCTCACTATTTGTTATAAATATTTCTAGCAGACCCTTTAAAACAGGTAAAATGACATATTTATTACACCAGAAAAGTTTGGACGATTGTCATCTCAGCGTGATAAAAATGTTTTCCTCTTATCCTCGTTTATATTTAAATTCTTGATGTGTCACTGTATGGAAAATACAATTTGCTGCTACATGGGTTTTTTGATAACTGAATAATTTACTATCCAAGGTCTTAGAGAGACATCAAATAAGTCCAAGCCCTATTATCTTGGAGATACATCAAATAAGTCTTAGCCCTAGTGTCTTAGAGAGACATCAAATAATTTTTAAGTTACACGTATAGTTATCATTTAATAAAAAAAATATAACTAGATTTTTTTTCACTTTTAGAACGTCTTGCTATAGGCAATCCTAGCTTCACCGCTCGAGGTGATAGCATACTGGTATTCCAAGCTTTAGTTACTAACAGAACGACCACCAATTCCACCACCGCTGCGAGTTCAACACAGACGCATTCCACGACACGTGGGTAAAGCGGTAAATAAATATGTATAGAGTACGTATATGTATAGAGTACAATGAAAGAGTAGATAATACAGTAGGGTTTATTGCAAGTCGTTATGTAAAAGTAATTTACTTTGATCAATATATATATAGGCGTATAAGGTTGAATTTCATTTGTAGAAAAATCCAAGCATCCAATAAAAATACAGTAGGTATTCTGTATATCGACGTATTTGCTGTGAGTAGAAAATGACGTATTTTGGTTTTACACACCATTTGAAACATAAAAAAAAACAGCGTCGATTGGTCCTGATCGTTTTTTAAAAGAATTAAAAAATTTAAAAACATAATCGAGACTATGCGACGCAGTTTTTTTTTGCTTACTCTGTCAAAAGTCAGGACGCACATGGAATACTGTTCTCATCTCTGGGCAGGAGCTCCCCAGTATCAACTTCTTCCACTTGACCGCATATAAAGTCGTGTGATCCGAATCGTCGATGACCAGGATCTCACCGATCGGCTTGGTTCTCTAGCGTTGCGGAGGGATATCTCATTTCTCTGCCTTTTCTACCGCTTTTACCACGGGGAGTGCTCCGAGGAATCGTTTGGAATAATTCTTGCCGCCAAATTCTACAACCGCAAAACTCGCCGTAAAGAAAAGTTTCATCCCCACCATCTGGATGAGTAGCGACCCACTACGGTGCGCTTCTTCTGAACTTGTTTCCCGCACCACCACTCTATGGAACCGGCTACTCGGTTTTCCCGAACCGATACGACATTGGCACCTTCAAAAACTAAGCCTACACATACCGGCCTTTTAGCGGCAACGCTTCCTTAACTTGTGTCGCGGATGTCTATGGGCGGCGTTGATTGCTTTCCATCAGGTGACACGCTTGCTCGTTTGCCCTTAGAAACAATAAGGATAGAAAATTCATCCAATTTTAGGCGTTCATTTTAGGATAATTTTACATTTTACCGTCAACGACAAAGTACATCAGACGCATACAAATATAAACTTTATTTCAGTATCGTACTATTGTTTGCGAATTGAATCGAGAATATCGGAAATAAGGTCAAAGAGAAAGTCCGAGACTCACACGGGCCATACACGATTAAGTTTGTGCATTGAGGTTATGTCTAGAATGACTTTAGAGGAAATGTTGTCAGTACATTTTCTAATTATAATCAATTTCATTTATACTACTGGCAACAACGTAATTGAGGAAGGTTAGCGCTCACGTTTTCAATTTGATCTATCTACTATCAATCTACCTACTATTGATGTAAACTACAATACAAGGAATAATTATAGTCATGTTAAAAAAAATGTTATAACTTAAAATTATAATGTTAAAAAAATAATTCGTAGTGATAGAGCCATACTGCAGACGAATACTTTGTCAAGAATGCTATTTTATTTGTCTGTGGCACGAATGGGCCGGCCCGCCCGGGGAAGTATCACACTCCCGCCGAAAACCGGCGTCTCAGTGGTAGCTTAGCTACCGCACTTAGTTCGGTGAGCGGTTGAATTCCGGAGGCCCACTTTTTTTTTTAAAGGGATGCAAGGATTTTGACCACTTTAGGCTGTTGCGCGCGCAGTCTATAACATTGGCTAGTCATGTTACAAAGTCGATAAATACCGACTTCATCGATATCGACCAGCCAATGATTCACGCGATTGAATGCTTGTTTGTACGTATGTAAGAAGTAAAACTAAACTTCACTTTTCGTCAGTGATTCAACACTTCGTTAATAGACTGGTGATGCATGCAAGATCGACAATTATGATTATTACTTTTATATTAAAGAAGACTAACAATATATATTTTAAAATCGTACCACAACTCTGGCTAACCATTTCAAGTTAATAGTACTTGTACTGGGAAATGATTCACTGCTTTTTGTGAGAAGGTCTTGGCAAGGAAGGAGGCTGCGGAGAGGGAGAGAGAAAACTCATCTGCTCTCTCAATTCGCAGGCAGAGAACAGGGCGGCGGAGGAAAGCCCATCAGGCTCTCCTACAAACCCCATAACCGAGGTTCGGGTGGCGGAAAAAGGGCAGCCTGGCTGCCCGACATCTGAACCTCAAGGTGGTGCACCACATGTGCCCTCAAAGTAGGGAGGACTTGGGGAGCCTCATCTCCACTCCCACTCTGAGAATGGCCCCTAAATAGGGACAACGCCGTCGGGGCTGCGGTAGCATGCTTCAGCGATTCCCACAGTTCTGACAAATGGCGCAGAGGTTTATAAAAAAAAGGAAAATATTCACATCAATAGTCCAAGAGGATACGTTCTCACATCGGAAGTATGATCCTTAACTAACTAGGCTATGTACGTGTCCGCAATTTATCTTTGTTTAAGTTTCGTTAGCTGCTATTTAATTATCAATAAATCAATAAAGAAGGACAAAGCCTCCATAAAAATGTTGACATGTTACCTTAATTCACATGCTAACGGACAGATTCAGGATCGTAGATTGGTCTTTAATGTCAGGTACACGCTTTCCCATCTCTTGGTATTTGCTCCCATAGAAGACTAGAAAATAGTTGGATGTCCCCTATTCAAATTCAAAGAGATTTAAAATAACCTGGTAATGTCTCTAAAGTAAAAAAAAATCGTCAACGAACCCATGATTTAACATAACCTGTCAATAGTTGTAATTATTTTATAATCGATTAATACAAAAAAAAGGTCGACACGCAAATATAATATTTAAGAAACATTGTATAAATCAAATTTCGTAACCGGTAGAGCTTTGTCTGTTCATACCATTTAGATGCGTATATACTAATGATATTTGAAATTGTTGTTAACCTTTTACAATAAAAAATATTATCCTCTATATATATTTGACATTTCTTTTACACGTCAAAATTATTGTTATAATATTTGTGACATAACCTTAGTGTATCTTGATCCTTTTGGTGATAGTTCTAGTAAGATACAGTTAAATGAAGAGTGTGCATAGGCATTTGTGTCATGACAAATAATGGCCCAAGTCCACTAAGTCGAATCGTTCGCTAAGCTCATTTTCCCGTAGTATTTTGCACTGAGCGCTACAAAACGCACGTGCAAATTGTGCATGGCTGTACGCGACTTACGCCATCAACCCTTACGATTAAAAAAAAGAGATGAAAACATGGCCGCGAAAATTCGAGCGTCGGTATATACCGTGCAAGACGTAAAAATATTATGTGCTTTAAATTTTTGTACAATTTAAATACGTTCACAAGTATGACATAATGGTTAAAGTCGTTTAGTTAATGCTTTTTTAATTATATTTTCAACAAATGTGTCTGTTATTTGGCGGGAGTTGTGCTCACAAGTGTGATGAAGTTTAGGAAATGTTGTTCAAAAGTGATGAATATACCTACAAGGATATCAGTGAACGTAAACCTAATGGTATTTGTAGATGTATCAATAAAACTATAGACTTTATCAAAGAGATCATCAAATACTTTGGTTTGTTATTTTTAATTTTTTTAATTTTTTTTTTATGAATGAGTAGGGCTTTTTTGCGCGGAATTAAAAAACGTTTTAAATATTTTTCGCATGTATTCAATTATAAGTAACTCTTGTGATACATCTAAGGTTTTACGTAATTTGAAAGTAAAACTGTATCCAGTACACAAGTACAAGTATACGATATCCGTACGGTTATTATTTAAGTAAACAGTTGGCTATTGTAGTCGTTTCAGCTTGTGTAGATGCCCTTGGTCTTAATTCGCTTCAGATTGCATCGATACCATTGGGGCTTATCATTATATTACTGGATGGTTTTGTTTTGTTATCATCATGTTTGTGTATGAGAATGTGTGTACATAATTGTAAGCTTTTTAAGTTATAAACTTAATTGTTGATATTTTTTATAAAAATGTAGTTAAATCAGTGTAAATACATCAGTATAGCTTTGTTGCTTGTTTCTTATTAAAATTTAATACTGTTAATAGAATCTATTTTGTATAACAGAAGAGATAATTGATGGAGGCAGGCGGTACTTTGCGGAAATGAATTATTTAGATGTACAGTCAAACTTTCTTTGCTAAGATCGGCGAAAATCAGAAAAATGATATTGTGTGTTCGTGAAGAAGTGAATAGAGCAGTGATTCTCAACCACTGTGTCGCGGTGTACCGCCAAATTCTTAATGTGCCGCTTAACTTTAGAAATGTATATAGTAAAAATTATAAGGTTTTATTTTATTACGAGTTGAGTTTAAAATTAAAGAAAACTACTTATATATGTATATGGATAAGAAAAAATTATTAAATAATATAATTTAAAAAGAGAAATGTACAAATTATTTTAACGCGAATTATCAGGAATTAAATCCACAAAAAAACGCGTTCTTTCTTAGAATAATAAACAGATTTTTATGCCTCAAGTCGGCTCACACATGTCAAGCTCTTTGTGTGTCGCCAAATTTAAAATCGTTAAGTGTGCCGCGGCCAAAAAAAATTGAAAATCACTAGGAAATTACTTACGTAGATAAGGCCACTTTGCCAAGGTCTCTAACGTTGAAAATATCAAACACACAATGTCACTTTTCACCACGAACATTGTTTTTATTTGATAAGTATGTTTGGCTGTTCAACTTTATAATAGTAGAGCGTTGATATTCCGGATATTGAAAGTTCGAACGGTGGACAATACGAAATCATCATTATCCACTGATGGATATTAGGTTCCCTCAAAATAGAGATCTTTTGTCGTAATCTCCTTGTGAACGGGCGCATTGGAGATCGTAAATTGGTATTTGCTTTCATATTCAATTTGTACGGCATTAGCAGGAAGAAACCGGATGGTCCTATTATATTCCGGAAGCCACAGAGAAAAATCCGGATTAGATTTCGTTGAAATACGAGCGAAGATATTAATCGACTTGTAAATATTTGTCAAAAAGGTCGATGCAAAGGTCTAAAAATACCTTAATTATCAACCCCCTAAGGCGTGCCGCCTAGCCCCATGTTTGGCTTCACAATATAGATGGATGGAAAATATGGTTTTTTCAAATTAAAATACTTAAAAATTTATCATGGTCCACCAATCTGCCTACTTACTCAATTAGAATTTTGGTAAATCTTCAGAACTTAGGAAATATGTAAGTTATGGAAAAGGCAAGATATCCATTTCAAAGGTTTTTATGTCTTCCAGATCTTTTTCTATTAAGCTGAACTATTAATGGCTCTAGTAAGTTTTATTTTACGTATAACTAGTCAATTAGCTTCTCTTGATTGATCGGGAAGGTGTAGTCACAATTAATCCGGATTGTCGATGCTCTATTGTAAAACCATAACCGACCAAATTTTTTTTCAATTTTATCTTTCATTATAATACGTACTTTTTTTTAAAGGTCAAGATAATATGTATTTAAATTATATTATATTACATATGATATTCTAATTCAAAAGTCATTAATATAATTATTTTTAAAACTAACACTGTAAATAACAGCTTGATTATTTTCATATTGAGTTAACTAACTAACTTAGAAGTTAATGGTTGCATGCAGTTTACTAATCGAATATTATTTTTTTTTTTTCCCCTATCCTAATGTTTTTGTTTGTTCCAATGTTTGATCCAACATTCATCTTACCCTACATCGGCCAATAATTACGATAAAAATGATCTGTCGTTAATACCGAATTACGCTATTTACGACATTATACTGACGTTGTCTTGTTACGGCCAATTTGCCCTTTCAACGAGCGGTCATTTAATTGATTTAACGCGTCCTCTGGCGCTGTCGTAATGCCCGTCACTCTGTTATGGCGTGAACTATTTTTATTCTTTTGTTGTCGTACTATTTATAACGAGAAAACGCGATTTTTATTTTCACCACCAACATTTGATTGTTGGCCAATCATTCATTAATATCTTTGTTCAAATATTGGACTAAAATCTTTTTGTACTCGTACCGAAAATATATCAATTTAATATTCTTTAAAATTATTATCTCAAATTAATTCATACCAGTTTGGTTCCACTCCGAAAATCAACTTAAAAACAACAATAACGTCAAAAATGTAAGATTTAATTTTTCCTAATCGAATCGATTATAAAAATATAAATATTCCTTTGCTTCTCCTCATCCCGAATTCCTTCTTTTTACCCCCGTTGTGTTACGTCTAACAGTCCAAACCCGTAGTAGCAAAGCGTACTTCACGTATTCAGACGGCACCTACGAGGAGGAGTACAGTTGTTGGCCCCCCGCCATCTGCATGATACTCATATCACTGGTGGAGATAGTGCTGTTCTGCTACGATGCAGCCCAGGGGAAGACGGACGCGACAGGACCCATCGCACAGATCTTTATATACAACCCCCATAAGAGACAAGAGGCGTGGCGGTTCTTGACATATATGTTGGTGCATGTTGGGTAAGTGTTTATTGAGTAAATATTTGGTTGCTCTTTGGTTACCGTCTTTGGTCCTTCGAGGCGGATAAATAGCGCGGAAACAATGTATATTCAAATTTTTAATCGAGCAAAGCGGCGGGTTTTGATGATTGTATACATAGTATTTGTTTAAATTTAGTATTTATGTTAAAAACAATACATAGATAAAATTTAAGTTAAAAAAACGCCTTTTCACGCCTGTTTCCCGGACGGATAGGCAGAAACCACAGATCTTTATCTTCTACGATCTTGGCATACTTTCCTTGCTTCCACCACACTCGTCACTCTCTTCATGCAAGCTCGTCGGTAAGGTATTGACCTGGCCCTTCTTAAAAACTTCGGCAATTTGGTCATCCACATTCCCAACGTAAATTTCTTTTTCCAGACGTATTTTATTCATCCTCTCTATGTGCCCAAACCATCAAAACATCACTTTCTCAACTTTTGTTATGACACCTGCTTTTACTCCGTATCGCTCTCTTTTATTTTCATTCCTACAAGTTTTTTCTTTAAATATTTAGTTTAAATTAAAAATTCATTCATTCACTCACTATCAATTGCTAATCCAAATATGTGGTAAATCTTTCCCCACTTCCCCACTTTATCCCTTAAGTATATGTATTTAAATTAAAAATTTCTTTGTATTCCAGCGTAGTCCATTTAATAGTCAATCTACTGGTGCAATTATTCCTCGGTGTGCCATTGGAGATGGTACATCGATGGTGGCGCGTGAGCCTCGTGTATCTGGCGGGGGTGGCTGCCGGATCATTAGCCACCAGCCTCACGGACCCCAAGGTCTACCTTGCGGGCGCTTCAGGCGGCGTCTACGCTTTGATAGCCGCACATATTGCCACGATTATAATGGTAAGTAGGTACTATAACTTGCCAGCCGTAATGATACGGGATCTTTAGGGGGTTTTACCTTCGATATAGTGAAACTCTTCTTCTAAGTTGATTCATTAATGAATTACTGCACATTTTATATGAATTATATTTGTATTAATGAATTATATTGAAAAGCAAAAAAAAAAAGTATTTTAATATAAATACAAGGTTTTGAAACAGACTAAAACTATGAAAGAACGCAGAACATGGAGGCGAATGAGTGAACTATTCATGCCTCAATTGTTTATGGAATGCGCCTCACGGTTTTCTTTATTTAAATAATTATTTTCGTGCTCAGACAGAAGCCGCCTAGAAACTTGGTTTGCAGATTATTACGTCATGAAATAAATCGTGAGTTTTCTCACTTAGACTTTTTAAATTTGCGTTTGTTACTAATCATTCTAAGTCGAAAAATATAAGCAAGAAGTGAAACAAAAACTAGTATTGTAAACTTCTGAAAAATTTGCGTAACTGAATAAAGACCTTGGCGTGTCTACAGCCATATTTTTAATTTAATTTCAAAAGTTACTGAGATTGTTTTGTTTTTATTGAAATTATTTGGTAATTGAGTTTTAACCCATCATCTTACAGCGGTAACTGCCTCATCCACTGGCATATGAAGGCATTCATATACAGAAAATTATCATCTACCAAAAATTAATAAACATCAAATATTAGATTAGCCTAGTGTAGCGGATTCCTCGTTTTAGTGTTAAAATAATTAACACGAATAATTCCCTTTATGACGGCGGCTTTCTCACGGAGCTATAGAGTTTGTAGTTAGATATACAAGTCGATCTGAATAAAAGGCTTTATTCATTCATTCATATATGAAGTAACTAGATGACCCGGTGAACTTCTTTACACCTACAACTTTATTTTTTTTTAATGCATAGGAAGGCAAACGAGCAGGCGTGTCACCCGATGGAAAGCAACCAACGCCGCCCATAGACATCCGCAACGCCACAGGCAGTGCGGAAGCGTTGCCGACCTTTAAGGAAAGTGAAATTATGGGAGTGGGAGTGTGAATCGGAGGGGGAGTGGGTGTGGGAGTGGTAATCGGAGGGGGAGTGAGTGTCGGAGTTGGAATCGGAGGGGGAGTAGGAAGGGGAGGGTGTTGTGCCTCCGGAACTCAGACTGCTCACCGTACGAAGCGCGGTAGCTAAGCTACCACTCAAACGCCGGTTTTCTGTGGGAGTGTAGTACTTCCACGGGCGAGCCGGCCCATTCATGCTACAGACAAATAATATGCCATTCTTGACAAAGTATTCGTCTGCAACGTGGCTCTACCACAAACAACTTTTTTGATTATAACTTTTGATCAGCGATTATCAATCATAATCGATTAGATCCATTAGAGATAGATTAGAATTATTTCAAACTGCATCACCTCTAAACCAATTTTCTCTGTTACTCCCGCAGGTTGGTCGGTAGAAAATGACCAATGGCAATTAATCGGCCTGTAGTGCACTTTGTGCAAAAGTTTATTAAACCAATTTTAATTTATCAAGAACGTATTTATGGTATATGTAAAATAAATAATACAAAAACGATCATGGTTCTTTCTTCTATTCAATCGTTTGGTAACTTATGTTCCCCTAGTATCTTAGTAATCAATATCAATATCAGCCCGCGGCAGTCCACTGCTGGACATAGGCCTCACTCAAAGCGCGCCACTTAGCCCGATCTTCGGCTACACGCATCCAGTCTCTGCCAGGCGCGTTGCGCAGATCGTCGCTCCATCTAGCAGGGGAGCGTCCCACACTACGTTTGCCGAGTCTCCACTCCAGCACTCGTCTACTCCAACGATTGTCGGTTCTCCGACAAACGTGTTCAGCCCATTGCTACTTCAGTCTGCTAACTACTAAGTATTAACATACCATAGTATGTTAATTACTTTTCAAAATCGCACAAAAGATGCGACAGTTTTGTATAACAACACGTCTGTTAGACGATAAAACCGTGAACCGTGAACGCAATCTATTAGAAGAATTTTTCATTTTTCAAGCTATTCTTTTTATGTTTTCCATATTTTATTGTATTCATAAACCTATCCTGTATTAGAACGGACAAAAGAAAAAAAAATATTCAAATCGGTCGAGCCGTATTTGAGTTTTAGCGAGACTGACAAAATATCTCTCCATTTATATATATATATATATATATATATATATATATATATATATATATATATATATATATATATATATATAGAAAGTAATATAGCCCATAATTAATGTCTATTCCTTCAGAAATGGTAAGGCGCCATGTCTAGCAGTGGAGCGCATATGGGCTGTGAAAAATGAATCTTTACATTAGTAAGATAAATTTTTTAGTCTATAAAGACTACGTGTTGATTTCAGAATTGGGCGGAGATGGAGTTCGCGATAGTCCAATTGCTGGTTTTCCTCCTCCTGGCCGCGGTGGATGTGGGCACAGCGGTGTACGACCGCTACTGGCGTCACATGCAGCAGAACATTGGCTACGTGGCGCACTTGGCTGGCGCTATAGCGGGTGAGTCTGGTAGAACATGTACACTCGTAGACTTAGAACTTGAATGGAACATATTTCTTGTAAAGAAGGAAGGGGATTGACAGACAACTGATTAATTGGATGGGAAGAATACAGAAGAATTGTTGGGGATAACTACTCCAACAATCTGTCATTATTCTTCTTTACAAGTCAGGCCGCACATGAAATACTGTTCTCATTTCTGGCCTGGAGCTCCTCAATATCAACTTATTATTTCACTTGATCGCATACAAAGTCGGGCGATCCGAATTGTTGATGACCAAGATCTCACCGACCTGTTTGATTCTCTAATGCTGCGGAGAAATATCTCATCACTCAGTATTTTTTACCGCTTTTACAATTCCTCGGAGCACTCCCCGCTCCGAGGAATTTAGTATAATAATTCCTGCCGCTAAATTCCACAACAGCACAACTTGCCAAAGCTTGCGCTTGCGGTAGCTAAGCTGCCACTCAGACGCCGGTTTTCTGCGGGTATGTAGTACTTTCCCGGGCGAGCCTGGCCCAATCAAGCTACAGACAAGTAATATGCCGCCGTTCTTGCCAAAGTCTTCGTCTGCAGCGTGGCTCTACCACTACGAAAAGTGTGTATCAATTAAAAATGTCCGTACTAATTCATCAATTTGCTATTTGTTCCAGGTTTATTAGTTGGTATAGGCGTTCTACGAAACCTCGAGAAGAGAAAGTGGGAGAAGAGACTTTGGTGGGCGGCAGTTGTCCTCTATTTCTCACTCATGATCGCCGGCGTGCTTGCCAACATCTTCTGGACCTCGCATTTCCAGTGATAACGGACTTTTAGGGCAAAACTATTAGGGCTTTACTATTTATTATTGTTAAAGTGACTCGGATGATATGCTTGTTTATTGAAATTATTTGGTCGAGAAATTTTAAGTCATCATCATTCAGTGGCAGTAAAGACCTCCCTCAAGCCGCGTCATTCACTACCGCACAACTCGTCAAAAAAAGTTTCATTCCGACCATCTAAATCAAGGATTCCTAAACTATTTTGGGTAAGACCCCTTTTCCAGAATGAACTGATACCTGAGAACCCCATAGCCAAATTACTTTTAAAATCATATCTCTAATTTCTTCTTCCTATTGATACCAAATACTTACCAATTTAAAAACTTTGCGTTTGTTGGTGAGTTTCGACCCCAAGGGATCGATATCGACCCCTTTGGGAATCCCCGATCTAAATGAATATCCGTCTTGTACGGTACGGTACATTTCTCCTGAACTTTCATTCTATACACCACCACTCTGTGGATCCAGCTACCTTCAGCAGTATTTCTGAACCGATACAACATTGGACCCTTCAAAAAACAAGCCCACTCGTATCTCAAAAGCCGCCAAAGGGTATGCAATGCCTATGGTGCTTGGTGGTAAATGGTGATTACTTTTTATGAGGTGACACGCTTGCAAGGTGTTGCAAGGGTCCTCCCTATCCCATAATTCTTCTTCTAAGAATGTCTCTCCGACTTGCGAAGGTTGGTAGCCAGTTCAGCACAACTTTCCTCCTCCTTCGCAAGGTACAGCAATTCCGGATCACTCGCTATCCTGGTTCACTCCCTAGATATTACGTAGCCAAGACTTTCTTTTTTTTGACCAACTTGTCTTCACCCATCATGATCAGATGCAGCAACTTGAAACCTTTGATGGTCTGCAAAAGTTCAGGTTTTTGCTTGACTTGTCGGAGAACCTCGTCATTGGCCACCCTTTCTTTTTTTATCCCATAATAAAACCTCGTCATTGGCCACCCTGTTTATCCCATAATAAAACACATTAATTATCACTGTTTGTGTATTACATTGTATTACATTTTAAAAATGAAATTCTTGAATATTTAAATATCGTTTGCGTATACAGCAACCGAGTCCTATGCCTATGACAATATGTAATAAGTGTCTATTTATATTTGTGTGTGTGCATTACATGTATTCGTGTGTACTTCGCCTTGTGTTTGTGTGTGTTTTTGTGTTATGAGGATAGGTTACTAGAATTTTGATTGTTATAAGTCATAAACAATAATTAAGTTATCTGCAGTTGTTGAGATATATATAAAATTAAAATGATTTACCTTTAATAGAAAACCAAAATAAAGTTAGTTATACTCAGACAAGCGTCATAAAGTTATGACTAAACTAGACAATCGTCCTTCTTACAAGTATTTAATATTGTCGACACTTGTATTACAGAGCTGATATTCTATTTGAAACACAATTTTTTTTAAACATATCTTTTTCTCTTAGATATAAAGGTCTCATAACGAGAAATATATTTTTATTTACCATATTTTCCAAAATTTTATTACTAACAAATTCAAAGTATTATTAATATGACATGATACAAAATATATTTATTAATGTACTAATAATATATATCATTGTATATTTTTTAATAATGCATAACATTTAAAATTTCGGATAACGTGTGATTTATTTATATACAAATATGTATGTACCTTTTCCAACATATTTTTAATTTAATCAAATTAATTTTTTTAATAATGCACAAAACAAGTATTTTATCATATTTTTAGAGTGACGTATTTGACGTCTTTTGTATTATTCTACTTGCCGTCCTTTGTATTGGTATGTTGATATAGAGATAGTCTACATAGACAACATGTCTCTATTGTTATAAATGTATTTCACTTGTACTGGAAGCTAGATATAAGTGCCTTATACGTAATATACACATATCTTTGTATGCATTTACAAAAGAAGCTTGTTTCGAGCCTTCATTGTACCCAAGACTTAATCGTTATTCATAGGAAATGTATGATCACTGAGGACCAAATAGTTATCGACAATACAACTCTATTAATCGATAATTATACAACTGTCAAATTTTAAATCGATTACAAAATCGAAATAATGAACCTAATAATAAATATGATTTGAAATTCATATATGGATCAAATTTTAACTCAGAAATCCTTATACTATTTTTTAATTAATTATTTATTAATCAGAAAGAACGAAATTCAAAAAAAGATAAATATGTTCTACTTGTTGATTCTTTTTAGAATCGATCTAGGTTGAGTATTCTTCTATTAAAAACCATAGATAGATATTATTCTATCAAAAACACGATATGCATTCTATATTATCATTCTCATCTCATATATTACTCCTTGATCACAACTTGTATGTGATAAAATATCGCACAATTTTTAACGTTATATTTGAAATAGGTAAATAATATTAAAAAGAGAGCTTTTGTATTATTAAAAATATTTAGTTAAATTGTTGTGACCGCAGATATACTGAAAAATTCCGTAGATTTTCAATGGTTTCTGTTTCGATTTAGCCTTAACCTGTGTTACATTATACAATTTAATTTCCAAATTTACACTTTTTTAAGCATTAATATTTCAATTCGCTAAGATCCATATATTAATGTAAACTATTTTTTTGTTATTATAAATATATTCTGTGATACGAAGCGTTAATACTTCCATTGTTTTGTTTGTGCTTTTAAATATCTGTCTATTAATTATAAGTTTAATGTTGAAGTTTGACCCCTGCATAAACAAACAGCTATTCTAAAGCGAGAAAAAAACAAGGAAATAAAACTAGGAAAGTAGTAAAAAAGGCAGTTAATAGTTATTTATAAGTTATGTTCCTCAAACCTTTTGACACCCACCTACTCTTTCTTTGTAAAATCAAAAGAATCAACACCCTTAATTTAACTCAAAGGAATATTAAGAATTAATGACCGTTTTTTTTTTAATATATTCAATTCCTCAATTTTACTCAAAATTATGTACCAAGAAGTACAGTTTTCTTGTAGCAAATACAGCCAAACTGTTATTAATATTGTAATCCGAATATTTAAAGACATTGTAAACAAATAAACTTTCGATTGTAACAAAGTTCATACGATTTTGAAACATCAAATCGATTAAAAGTGCATTGAAAAAGCTTTAAGTAATTACATGGATTTAAAATGACATTTTCAAAGCCGAGTATAGCAATTTCAAAACCGAGGGGGTGGTATTGCCATAATAATTCATTTGTTAATTTATTGTATATATATGTTAATATAATACGACCGATTGGCTCAGTGGCGGGGCCCTCCGCCCGCGGAGTCAATGGTCGCGGGTTCGATTCCCGCATCGGAATAAATATTTATTTGGATTTTTAAATGTTTATTCCGAGTCTGGTAACCCCCCCAATCCACATTTCCTTTCCTGCCCCTTCCTTTCCTCTCTATCCTTTCCCTTCCTCTCCGCCAATCCACGGTCTGCCGTGCCAATGGATGCGTGGCTAGGGGCGAGCCTAGTCGTAAGCGTGCCGATCGTCCCGGGGTCGGGCTCCCCCGGGGACTATGGTGCCTTACCTCAGCATGCAGGGCTCTGCTGGGGCTGACCTCCATCCTCCCTTGCGGCTCGTGGGATTCACTAAAGACGAATTTAATATACCTAATTTGTCGAAAATGACGGCGACGTGGTTCGCCACCCGTCACGTCCTGATTCTCACGAGGGCGAAAAGCGACCAATGACGAGCCGTTTCGCTGCGATGAATGGCAGCGGATGGAGCTCTGTGGTCTCTGCCAACCCCTGCGGGGGATAGGCGTGAATATATAAAAAAAAAAAAAAAAAAAAATAAAAAATAAAAAAAAAAAAAAAAAATTTATTTAAATTGAGATTTATCATTATTTGTAATGTGTTCATGTTTTAGGTTAGACGATAATTGAATAAGTTATATTGCATTGTTCTAGCACTCGTTATGCTACACTCATACAACGTGTTCATTATATTAAGAAAAAGGTAATAATAAAAAAAATATGCTGTGGTCATTGATTAAGGAAATGAAATACCTGTTATTATTATTTGAATTTCAAGCGTCAGTCTAAATAAAATATTCTAATATCTTAAATCATCACTAGAAAAGTGTTTGTCAGAAAATCGCTCGGAGATCAGAAGTAAAACACAAAAGTATAGGTGCAAATCTGAATCGAATAATAATTAAATTTCATTAGTTAATTTAAACGAATATTTGGCACAGGTACCAACTAGATACTCAACGAAATAATAAAAAATAAACAAGGGCTACACATATCTTAGACAACTACGCGGTACGCGTACCTCTAAGGGCGCACCTTTTGAGAGCCACTTAACAACATCTATATGTGCATAGACTAGATGTTCCTGTGAACTTCGTTTCACCTACAATTCATATTCCCCTGGTACACGTACAATTCATATCTGGTATACTTTTCAAAATCACACAAAAGAAACGACAGTTTCATATAACAACACGTCCATTAGACGATAAAGCCGTCACGATTGCCATCTATTAAAAATTATTGGAAGTATAAGGAAGAAAAAGAATTTTTAATTTTTCAAGGTATTTTAAATTTTTTTAATCGTAAACCTTCCCTGTATTAGAACGAATAAAATAAAAAAAGTTTCAAGCCGTTTTTGAGTTTTAGCGAGACTAACAAAATATTAGGTCTCCTTTTTTATATATATTATATATAGAAGATATCCGTTTTGATTATATAATTTAAATTAAACTAAAATTCTTTATAATAATTATTTCTGCATTTTAAGAAATAAAAGCTGTCATCGGCAATGCAATATAATTTCAATAATAATAAATGTAATTGTTATAATAATAAATATAAGTTGGAAGTTGCCCATCTGTATGATTTTGTATAGGTTAAGTGTTATTCACGTCTTATAGGTTCCTTGTAACGAATAAAATAATGATTAGAATTCAGAGTGAACAATTGAATTGTGCTGTAATAAAATACGTTTATTTTTATAATTGTTTTTTTTATACTATAGATGCCTCTGGAAATTGTTTTTACTTTTTTACATTGTATTACTCCCACTACTGGGCACGAGACATGATTTCTGAAAGAGTTGACAGTAACTTACCACTCTTGGTCAAAAGCGAATTGGTGGGTATTTAATCTGAGTCTGGCTCAGATTAAAATACCAGGAGTCCATATATATTTTATATATTCGGATGTAACCATTAATTCCATAAGCAGTAATACACCAATATGCAATATAAGAAAAATCAGCGTACACATTTCTTAAAGGCAAAATTTATAGTACTGCGGATGCCTTCCCATTCCATAACAAAAAATTCATAAACTTTTAAGATCTTGGCTGAGGATTGGTTGTTTGATAATAATTTATGATTTCTTACATGCCACAATGAAATGTTTTTGCACAATTATATCAATATTATTATCCAAAAACAGACCGGTTTGATCCGGCAAATACCACACTCTCACAGAATATCGGCTTTAACTTGCAGTATTTTTCTGTGCGCGTTTTTTACGATGAGTGTAAGGAACCGAAAGCAATGGGCTATCGGTTCCAAAGAGAGAAAATAGAAAGGGGAAAATATCCTTTCCTTTAGTACTTTATTTTCCATTATTTCCTTCTTTCCCTCTTATTATTTTATATCTACACTCTGAGGTATAGAATTCACTCGCAGTTCCTTTATAATAATTTATAGTATTCTTAATATAATAGCCCATGATTTCAATTCTATCAATATCAAGAGAGTATGTTCTAAAGAATTCATGAGTAATATTTTCAAAACCGATATTTCTTTTTTAAAAAAGACTATGCATAGAAACGTTAAAATATTTCATACTTAAAATAAATAAAAAAAATATCTATTTAATACTATAAACAATATTTTCTTTATTTTTTATTTGGCCGAAAGCAAAATAGCAATTGTCATATGAAACGACGACTTATCAAGTGCTGCTGTCATTGTCATTGAGTGGAATGGAATGTGAAGTGAGAAGTGAATGAGTCAATTCCTGTTGTTTTTTCTTCTTATCTCGTAATCGTAACATTACTCACAGTGAATACTAAGTTCCCATATAATGTTTACGTTTTTAAGGAAGTTTTACTTTTTACATTTAATAAATTAAATTGGCTTTATTAAATGTAATATTAAAGTAACATACGTTTAAAATGGTGCATTCTATTTACACGTGTATTTTAGTATTATTTAGTGTATTCATTAACGAAAGTTTTCTGCGATCTATTGATGAAACCGAACCTTTTCTTAAATCACCACAATACACGAATTATGATGAACTTTTGAAATTTTTCGGTGAATTAGAATCGACATATCCGGAACTGGCGAACGTGTACTCAATCGGAAAGTCCGTCGAAGGGCGGCGATTGTTAGTTCTACAGATCAGTGAAGGTGTAAAACAAACGCACCCAGAACGACCAGCGTTTAAATATGTGGCAAATATGCATGGTGACGAGTCTGTAGGACGACAGCTGATGGTATACTTATGTCAGTATTTACTTTTGAATTACGGCAAAGATGAAAGAGTTACTCGATTGGTTAATACAACCGACATACATATAATGCCGTCTTTGAATCCCGATGGCTTTGAAAGTAGTAAGGTAAGAGATTCCTCATGATTTATACAATTATAGGGAATTGCACAAATCTGTATAGAATTTTAATTTTATGGAAGGTTAATTTATACTCTGAAATCTTATTAGATATGAATCTTATTTGATTTTTAAACTACATCATTTTCATAAATATTTTTTTATATCTTATTAAAAATATATTAATTCTGAGTTAATATATTTTTATTTAATGACATTTTGTAAATTTTGAACAGGTGATCACGACTGTAGATACAAAGCCAATGATAGAGCCATAGTTAAGGTGAAAATTAAATAAATATATTAGGATAAACCTGTTTACTGATATTCATATAAAACTAGTTTTAACCATTATGCTTTAACATTAGATTACAGACTTGAAACATTGAACATAATGTTTCATCATCATGGTTAGTTTGTGCCAATTATCTCCATTCTCTGATACACATATCTTTTATCTGTGTATAATCTTATACTGATATCTTTTTCATTTAGCTAGTGACCATCACCCAAAACAAATTTTCACACTATATATATACACCAAAACAAATTTTCCACAGAGATTATGGTCATCATGGTAGTTAAAAAGAATAGGGAAAAGAATTACAATATATTAACAATTACAAAATCACTTACTTCTTGATGTAAGTTATTAAAGATTAATGTATATTATTTTATTAGGTGTATAATGTACACATTCACTTTTAACTATAAAATAAAATTAATGTTTAACTTTAAACACTACAATGTACATGTGAAACTGCTTGTTAGCATTGTTTGATTTCATATTTACATCTGATGATGTCAAAATGTATGTAGAATAAAAAAAATTATACATTAATTAATTAATATAGCTGTAACAGTCTTACTGAACATTGGTCTTCCTCAAAATTGAAGAATTGAGAAATGAAATCTATTCTTTACTAGGAACTAGAATGCAAATTTTTTATTATTGATATGCAAAGAATATAAATAAATGTATCTCATTTAAATATATATGTGTCTACAGCAGCAGTTTGTTTGCCATTTTGCTTTTTATCATCATATCTGTACAGACAGGTCATAGACTCATTAATCTTCCTACTATATGTTTTGCTGTAACTATAACCAATAGGTCAGCAGTAGTGCAGTCAGCATGATAAGAGATGCAATATTACTTATGCGAAAATATTTGCATTTTCTTTAATAATATCATTCCAATAAAATATATTTACTTTATCTTTTTTCATAATTAATTTCTCTAGCCGAGCCTCTGTCGCCTTAGAACAACTTACAATGAATCATGTTTAACCACTGAGTTTCTTTTTTATGGGCAGAGGCAATTGAAAATAAGTGTGGTCATTTAAAATTTCTTCCAGCCCACCACATTTTATACCATGGTGTTATATATGAGACCACAGTGAGAGTAAATTTCTGTAGATGGTCAACAGAATCTACCTTTAGTCACTGGATAAGTTTGAGGTTTACATAAATTATATGTAGAACCATAAACATTTTCGTTATGCATGCTTGAATAACATTCAAAATATGTAAATCATTTATATGTAAATGAATAAGAAACCTACATACCATGCATACCAACATAAAAAAAAAGCTAAACTTTTTTTTATGTTGGTTTAGTTAGGATAGAAATGTTAAAAATCCTATACTTAGTTTTATTTCAAGGCCTACTTCCTTGAAATATCTCCTTCAATTTGTTTTATCTATTTCAATGTGAATACCTTTATACTCCAGCCAAATTCTGAAAAAATATTTACTAACAAAGCATTGCCTAGCAACCAATAAAATTTCATATACTGACAACCTTTGTGCATCGCACAACTTTAAATATTTGTCTGTTAACCTTAAATAACTCAAAACATATCACCGCCTTTTTTGTAGAACTCGATTGTTTCCTTTGTTGTTTTTTTCTGTAAAGAAGGAAACTTTTTCAATGCACTCGACGGGTAAGGAAAAACGACAAAAATCGCGAGAAATGCAAACTCGTAAACAAGTAGGTTATAACACACACAAAGGCATTGCATGGAACACGCACACGCTCGCATTATATACACACATACATCCGAATTTTTTTTTATTGGATTTGCTTCTACTTTTGATATTTAAGAGGACATTATTAGTAGTAGAGCCACGCTGCAGACCAATACTTTGTCAAGAATGGCATAATATTTGTCTGTAGCATGAATGCGTCGGCTCGCCCGGGGAAGTACTACACTCCCGCAGGAAACCGGCCTCTGAGTGGTAGCCATTTTTACTTAGCACGCTTTTTCAGTATTTTGTGTCATGATATCGGTACATTTATCAATCCCTGAGTCTCGCATTATCGGGACAACTGTACAAAAAAGACAGTCCCGTTCAAAACGAGACGCATTGTCACTTTAGGTTTACATATCGACGCAAAAAAACGAAAACGCGTTGAATGACATGGATGTCAATTTTTTTATTTGGTTAACGATTGGCTCAGTGACGGGGCCCTCCGCCCACGGAGTCAATGGTCGCGGGTTCGATTCCCGCATCGGAATAAATATATATATGGATTTATAAATATTTATTCCGAATCTGGTAACCCCCCATTTCCGTTCCTGCCCTTTCCTTTCTTCTCTATCCTTTCCCTTCCTCTCCGCCAATCCACGGCCTGCCGTTCCAAAGGATGCGTGGCTAAGGGCGAGCTTAGTCGCAAGCGTGCCTTACCTCAGCATGCTGGGCTCTGCTGGGACTGACCTCCATCCTCGCTTGCGGCTCGTGGGATTCACTAAGACGAAAAATGACCGCGACGTGGTTCGCCACCCGTCACGTCCTGATTCTCATGAGGGCGAGAAGCCACCAACGGAGAGCCGTTTCGCTGCGATAAATGGTAGCGGATGGAGCTCTGTGATCTCTGCCACCCCCTGCGGGGGATAGGCGTGAATATATAAAAAAAAATTGTATGGAATTGTATTTTTCTTTTTTTTTAAAGCATATCTACACTACACTACACATTAAGTTTTTCCATGAAATAATCGATTTAAGTAATCAAAAATTTGATCTAATCATCTGAATATTTGCTGTAATAAATGCGATAAAATATACAGAGTAATATAACGATGTTATCGCTTTCACGCAATGGTCAGAGTTTCGATTCCCGCATCGGGATAAAAGTGCGCGCATACATATGAGTCGTTCAGTTAATGAGTGGCCCAATCCTCAATAAAATGAGCAGGTATCTGTACTCGATTTAAAGTTATCAAACCAACTTTTTCTTATTAACGCCATAGTTAAATTTTTACGCCATCTATTAAAATACATTTAACCTAAGATAAGCCATTATGGATTTAAATAAATTAAAAAAAAAACTGCTGGTTTGATAACTTTAATTTGGTATCTATATTTATGCGGATTGGGCCACTCTTCCATTGTGTAACTCATATGTCCTATAGGTATTTATTCCAAGTCTGGATATCTCGCTAATCAGAAATCGGTGGGCCCCGTACCTAACAGTGAAGCATTTTTAAACAACCCATATATGTCCCACTGCTGGGCACAGGCCTCCTTAATCACAACGTTTGTCAAATGCGGATTTTTGGGGTAATCAGACACGGAATAAATATCTGTAGGCCATTTATTATTAGGCCGCTTATTATACATATATTTATTCTAATGCGGGGATCGAATCCTTAACCATTAACTCCGTAGGCGGCATCCCCGCCTCTGAGCCAATGGGTCAGACAGAGCATTTTTAGGATGTAGAATATAAAGATATATACTAAATATAACGAAATAACTAACAACTAGGACTATTCTCGTCTTTATTTCACTTTCATTCATTTCATTTCATCTTTTACGTTTTTATTTCACTTTCATAATCTTATATAATTATCAGTTTTATAATTATCAATTGTGGTGGCGTATTATACAATATAGTACGATTGAGGTGTATAAATGAACTGATATGAAATAAATCCGCGTATCGTGATTTTTTAAGTAGACTGAACAAGTCTATAGAAAAGTTTTGATAAAATAGCCACCATTTTTCGATAAAGCTGTAAAAGCCAACAGGCTACCAGCATTAACATCTTCGCGTCATAGAAAACGAAGTGATATCAAATAAATGCGTGTATCGTGTTATTATAAGTTGACTGAAAAAGTCTTTAGAAGGTTTTGGTAGAATAGCCACTATTTTATCAAGACGTAACGTCTAGTAATTTACTAAAGTACCGCCGAACTGACTAGACATTTCAAGAAATATGATATTATATTTTAAATGACACTGGCAACATAGTTTTAACTGATTGATGAAAAGAAAAAGTAACAACTATTTTGCATTAGATAGATGGATAAATATCTGTCTATCTGTCCATTATACATACATTCATAAATACATATCGTCACGCCTGTCTCCCGTAGGGGTAGGGAGAGACCACAGATCTCCATCTGCTACGATCTCTGCATACTTTCCTTGCTTCTTCTAATGAGTGTTCATTACTCTCCTTATGCAAGCCCACCGGTTAAGGATACTCTGGAAGGGATAGTCCATTTTACAGTAATTAAATTAACTTCCCCATTTTCTGGAGGAATGGACCACCACGCATGCTTGAAAAAAATACCTACAGGTCATAGATATATATATGTAGTTTTCCCGACGCGACCATTGATTCTGAAGGCGATAGTCTTGCCACAGAGCGAACTAGGTTTATGGTACAGTAAAAGCTCTTTATTCACGGGGTATAGGTTCCATAAATATGCCGCGAATATAGAAACCGTAAATACGGAATGGTAATTTATATGGGATTATAGGATATACGTTCCTAGGTGACTAAATGAAAAAAAAAACAAATATATAAAAAAATCAAATTAAATTGAAGTTTTTGAACATTTTGATTAATTATCTTAAGGTTTAGGCAATGTTTTGAAGAATTTTGTAATTTTCTCTTGCTTGGCAGTTTTTAAAAGCTCCTTCAATTCAGACTGATACGCATTAGCAATATGCTTCTTAAAAAAGACTTCGTTCCATAGACGGATCAATGTTCATAAAGAAATCTCAAAGTTCATCATTTAAAACAACATACTTCAGGCAAAGTTGTAATAAGATCTATTTTACTTTTCTTATTAGTTAGTCCATTTGACGGCATTTGCAAATGATATTGAGTTGGATACCTATTGGAATCCTTTTATTATTATGTATGTACTTATTATAGATACGCGAATATAGGAATTGGGTCGCATTTTTTTAGTATAGCATTTTTGGTAGCTTTCACTGTATTCAAAAACGTAAATGTTGCACAATGTTATCGTAACTTTTTCTCTACGATATCAATGCGACAAAGTTACACTTACTTGACTTAAAACTAGTTGACAACCGGTTCACGGCGGTTGAGTAATTAGGCTTTCGAGAAATTTACGCGATAGAGTTTGACGCACTTATGTAAATTGTTTTTTTTTTTGAGTTTACGTTACGTAACGAACGTAACGTATGTGGAAAGTCAGAACTTTTATTTATTTAATACTTTGTTGTACACATAAGACACGACATACAAGAATTAAAAGGAAAGAAGATGTACAAGGGCGAGCTTAACTCAAAATTGAGTTTTCTTCCAGCAAACCCAGGAGTGAAAGAGAAATAAGCTGTGAGGATAGAAATAAATGTACAACAACAAAATATAATAATAATATACATAACCATACATACTATATAAAACCATACATATATAAACATATAAATACTAATAATATATAATATAATACTTTTACATAGTTAAGAAGAAGCAAACAAAAGCAGAACAGAAAACAAAAAATTAATAATGTGTGTTTTCTACTGGAAGAAGTGAATTTTCGGGGAACTCAAACTAAATCTTACCGAAAATACGGCTGTCGGCAAACTCTCCACCTCCCAACCACTATTAACAACACTGACCACACACCACCACTTTTCACATTGCACACGACACGTGTTTCACCTTAATGCGAGGCATCGTCAGGTATAGTAGACTATACGGAAGCCACAACCATTAAGTACGTACGTACGTACAAAGTGAGAACGTAAAAATGAGAAGAGAAAATTACTTAGCCTTCTATAAAATACACGAAACAAGGAAAGTATGCCGAGATCGTAGCGGATGGAGATCTGTGGTCTCTGCCCACACCATACGGGTAACAGGTGCAACGATATGTATGTATGTACGTATGTAGACGTTGATTTTTGCGTACATACATATTTTTAAACTTTTGAACAAAGAAAAAAAAATCGGAAAAATTAGGTTCGGATAAAGCGGATTTCGGATAAACGGTACTTTACTGTGTATTTTTTTTATATATTCATACCTATCCCCCAGCAGGGGTTGGCAGAGACCACAGAGTTCCACCCGCTACCATTCATCGCAGCGAAATGGTTCTCCACTGTGTATATTAACTGTGTAATGGAAAAGAAATTAAAATAAAAAAGTTTTACAATTTAAATGTATGCATGTGGTGCCGAAAAGACTTATTCGTCTCTTGTCAGTCGACGTCACACTTTATTGATCCCCCTTGACGTGTGACGTAATTTATGGATATCCCCTAAATGCTATCCTTGTTTCAGGAGGGTGAATGCGAGTCGTTACAAGAATCCGCGGGCCGCAATAACGCCAAAGGCGTTGATTTGAATCGCGACTTTCCAGATCAGTTCGATCGCAACCGCTCCAATGACGATGCGTACCTCTTTGGTGGCAGACAACCAGAGACGGCGGCGCTTATGCGGTGGGTTATGGGCAAACAGTTTGTACTCTCTGGTAACTTACACGGTGGTGCGATTGTTGCCAGCTATCCCTACGACGATTCCAGGTAAGTACAGATACTATTATTTTTAAAAAATAAACCTTTCGGTTTTAAAATCATTCATAATCAGCAATATCGCATTTAATTAAGCGCCGGCTTACTATCTGATCATCGTCCCCTTCATATATCGATATATCGAATCGATATTGTATTGTATATCATATTGTGATTGTAATTGTGTGAAATAATATTTCTAAGTTTGTATAACAAGAATAAATATATGCTATAAAAAACGATATACGATTTCTAAAAAAATAAATACCTTTATCTTTAGGAAAAAAGAACTAAGATCCGACTAGGCCCACCCGCGGCTGTAATGCCTTGATGATGATGATGATTTATCTTTAGGACGAGCAATATTTTATAAGTGCGTATCATTGTATTGTATAATGTTCTTGAGTGGAAATGAAATAACGACTGAAAAAAAGTACTTTTAATAGATATATTTAAAAAACTAATTATGCCATTTGACTTACGCCTTGCGACTGGCTGCAGTGTTCATATTCCGTTAAAAATTAAGTTATATATTCATGTCTAGCACGGGTAAAGAGTGCTGCGAGGAAAGTCGGTCTCCAGACGATGCTCTCTTCAAACACCTGGCCAGCGTATACGCGTCGAGGAATTCGGACATGAAGCGCGGGAACACCTGCAAACCTGACAATTTTAAGAATGGCGTCACCAATGGTGCCTTTTGGTATTCTGTTCAAGGTAAATCGAAATAACAAAAGTCTTTCTCTCATTACTAGAGATCCCTCTTACGTGGCTCTGAAAATTGAGGAAGATTGAAGATTGCAATTTTTTTTTGTTATAGCAAGCAGACAAACGAGGGTGCCCTGGTGGTAAGTGAGATGTGTTGCCGGTCTATTGTAAACACATAGACTCGTCTCTTGAATGTCCTAATTTCCTATTTACATGGGTACAACGTAGGATTTTTTTATGGGATAGGAAGACAAACGAGCAGGCGTGTCACCTGACGAAAAGCAATCAACGCCGCCCATAGACATCCGCAGCACCATAGGCAGTGCGGAAGCGTTGCCGACCTTTAAGGAAAGTGTCATTATGGGAGTGGTAGTGAGAGGGGGCGGGTGTTGGGCCTCCGGAACTCAGGCCGCTCACCGTACGAAGCGCGGTAGCTAAGCTACCACTCAGACGCCGGTCTTCTGGGGCGAGCCGGCCCATTCATGCTACAGACAAATAATATGCCATTCTTGTCAAAGTATTCGTCTGCAGCATGGCTCTACCACTAAGCAAACACATAGACTCGTCTCCTGAATGTCCCCTGTAAACCTACAATTTTCGACTTGGCACAGTATTCTTTGGAGGTATCGATCTCAAGTGTTTATTTCATCAGGTGGAATGCAGGATTTCAACTACGTACACTCCAACTGCTTTGAAGTTACCTTCGAGCTATCATGTTGCAAGTATCCACCCGCTTCGGAGCTGCCCAACTTCTGGGAATCAAACAAGGAACCCCTTTTAGCATTTATGGAACAAACGCATATCGGAATCAACGGTTTTGTTGTAGATGAAGAGGGAATGTCCGTAAAGGTAATAGATTTACTTATTTATAAAAAATATATTTTATTTATGGCATAGGAGGGCAAACGAGCAAGCGTACCGCCTGATGGAAAGCAATCATCGCCGCCCATAGACAACCGCGACACCGCAGGAATCAAGGAAGCGTTGCCGGACTTTTATATGTAATTCGTAATGAGAATCTTCCATCTTTAGATAGATAGATAAATAGAAAGATAACTTGTTTATTCAAGGCACAATACAAACAAAATCAAAAGTAACAATCGAAATAAAATTTCGAGTGAACAACGAGTTTTATGTACAACCTTTGTAGTTTTATCATTATTTCTATTTGAAAACCTAATTCTGCCATTCATAACCTTTTGGCTCAATCTTATATTCCCTCTAGGTGTCTAAGCCATCAGTGACTGTGATTGATATGATTATGTCGGTCGGTCACATGCTCCTTTATTTCAATATTCTTCAGCAGTAACAATCGACTTTTTTTTATCAGCTCATATACGACCCATTGCTGACCACAGGACTCTCCATTTGTGGAGGCACCGACGTTAACCCATCACGCTTGTCCAATGTGGATTGGCGGGGTTACTAGACTGTGAACAAATATTTGTAATCTATACATATATTTATTCCGATGCGGGGATCGAACCCGCGACCATTGGCCCCGCGGGCGGAGGGTCACGCTACTGAGCCAATTAGTCTATCGATTGGATGATGGAACGATTTATTGTTGTACTAACTACCATTAACTTTGGAAGGATAACATAGATTATTCAAAAAAATTGGCTATTTATTCCGAGACTTGCAATGGCTATAGGGATAGATGTATATTTTGCAGAACGTACAAATCATCGTACAAGGTATTCGACACCCGGTCAAGACCAATGAATATGGCGCTTATTGGAGACTACTCCTGCCTGGAGAGTACAACATCACGGCGATCGCCGCAGGGTGAGTAGACTAATCTATAAGGATCAAAGCGTTATCTTCCAGAAGATTAAATGTAGCAACAATTTTGAGTTAGTGAAAATAGGATGTGTCTCCGAGTATTGCATCTTATATATTCTCTTACAGTGCAGATACGTACACATAGTTTATCTGCTCCACAAGTTCAGAGTCTCTCAGAAGGCGAAACTCGAAGATTTCGAGTGGTCATGATACGAAACAAATCCGTCGGTGAACCAAAACTATAACTCGGAAGCTAAATTGGTACTGAGCTGATCAAGTTTTTTGGAGAATCGACAACCCTCGGAGTAGACTAGTGCTAGAGTGGAGACAATATCATGATAAATTTTGCTTTCCATCAGGTGACACCCCTGCTCGTTTGCTTTCCTATCCTATAAAAAAATATTGTGTCATAACAATGAAACCGCTGGAAGAAACTGGATATGTGAAATCAAAGATCTAGATAGGTGGCATGTCTTAAAGGAAGTGAACTGCTTAGAACCGTTGTAGATGATGGTGATGAAAATGAACTGAAATTTCTTCCATTTTTTGGTCATTATACCTCTATAATTGTTTTACAGTGTTTTTGACTCCACAGAGAGGTGTTTAATGATTTTCTACATATACTAGCGACTGTAATACTAATTAAACAAGATTATTACAATAGTGGTAGAGCCACGCTGCAGACGAATACTTTGTCAAGAATAGCATATTATTTGTCTGTAGCATGAATGGGTCGACTCGCCCGGCGAAGTATCACACTCACGCAGAAAACCGGTGTCTGAGTTGTAGCTTAGCTACTGCGTTTTGTACGGTGAGCGGCCGAGTTCCGGAGGCCTAACACCCTCCCCCCTCCCTCTACCCCGACCCTGCCATTCCCACTCCCATAATGACTCCCTAAAGGTCGGCAACGCTTCCGCACTGCCTATGGCGCTGCGGAAGTCTATGGGCGGCGTTGATTGCTTTTATTCAGGTGACACGACTGCTCGTTTGCCTTCCTATGTCATAAAAAAAAATATCACTAGGATAGTAGCCATTTAAATTGATTTTGTTTTATTACTTTCACACAATAGGTTTCACTTTATTTTTGTAGCTATGCATCACCCGATCCTGTGACTGTCACAGTCGTAGAAGGTGCACCTTCAACGGTCAACTTCACCGTCCACCGTCGACCGCGTTCACTGACAAATGGTAAGTTTGGACCGTTACGCTATCACGGCAACTCTGGAGTCACACTAACACACTGTTGGGTCCTAATAGCGAATCTGGTATTGGTTCTTATTGTAAAGTCGTAGACTGCACTGATTTCTATGAGTATACAGTAAAAGCTCTTTATTCGCGGGGTATACGTTCCATAAATATGATGCGAATACACAAACCGTGAATACGGAATGTTAATTTATATGGGCTTATAGGGGATATGTTCCTAGGTGAAAAAAAAAACAAATACATAAAAAAATCAATTGAATTGAAGTTTTATTTTGATTTTGAACATCTTAAGGCTTAGGTAATGGTTTGAAGAATTTTGTGATTTTCTCTTACTTGGCGGTTTTTAAAAGCTCCTTCATTTCAGACTGATACGCAGCAGTCGCATTAGCAATTTGCCTCTTAAGAATAAGACTTCGTTCCATAGACATCAATCTTCGTTCCATAGGATCAATGTTTATAAAGAAATCGCAAAGCTCATTTGCCATTCTTAAACCTTCACTAAGATATTTCATATTTGACGGCATTTACAAAGGATATTGGGTTGGATACTTATTGGAATCTTTTTATTATTATGTATGTACTTATTAGATTCGCGAATAAAGAAATTTTTAGCTGCGAATATAGGAATTGGGACGCATTTTTTTAATCCGCGAATAGTGAAAACGCGAATGAAGGAACCGCGAATAAGGAGCTTTTACTGTACAATTGTAGACTTTATTGGCCTAAAAGACTAACTTGGTTAATTGAGCTAAGTTTTTACCTTTTAATATGCCCAAAATATATTTTAAGTTGCAAGAATTACAATTTTTACAATTATAAATTCTTCGTACATTGTTGCTAGTTAGTGGCTAAGTTTGTCGTCTGAGACGGATTCCTCTACACCAAAAAATGGTAAATTCAACAAATAACGATGAATTTAAATTAAAAACATACTCACCTTTAGATGACTTTAACTATGTAGTGCCTCATGGCATGTTGCAAACTAAGTATTGTCAATTGCATAATAGAATAACTAGAATTATTTCAAGTAGATAAGGCGTAATTCATATTTGATCTTATAAATTTTAATAATATGAGTAATTTGACTAATTGTAACACAAAAGATTATTTTAAAACGTAGAGAAGCTAAATAATTTATAAATTATAAGTCTTATAGGTTTGGTCCTTCGAACCGGATATTTTTCCTTTTTTTTAATCTTTTCAATATTTATCTTTTTATTAATGTGTGTTTAAATTTATATGTCAAGCCACAAAAAATACGGAGATATAATGTTTACTGTGATAACCGTTAAAGTATTTCGTTCTAAGTATTAAGAAGTTACATGTGGCTGCTGCCATCTACATTCCTGTATAAGTATTTGATGTGATTTAAAAAATATATTTAGATATTTGATAAAGTATTTCTAAATTGTGCCAAATTTAAAATTAATCAGATGATTTATTAAGTTATTTTGTTTACTTTAATTAGGGTAATCTTTGCTACTGCCATGAATGTTGTGACCAGCGAGTGGGTTTTCAAAAATCGTTTCTTCTTTGAAATTGTATGAATCAATTCAGTAAGTTGCATGTGTGTGTGGGTTACTAAGATTGAAACGTAATATGATTGTGTCTTTGGAATTTCTCAGACCTAATATTTAGTACGAAGTCATTTGTACGTTTTTCGATTGAAAATGTATATAAATCTAAATAAATAGAGATTTACTTGAACAAGATTCGAATCTGCGTACCTAGCTATACGATGCTTAACTATAACGTTTCGTCTTCCAATCAAGTTCGTGAAAGCCACTATAGTGACGCGTCGGTCAGAAAGAGAACATACGCGAAAGCCACAAAGAGAACATTTGCGAAAGCCACTATAGTGCCTCGTCGTTCAGAAAGAGAACATTTGCGAAAGCGACTATAGTGGCGCGTCGTTCAAAAAGAACATTTGCGAAAGCCGATATATTGGCGCGTCGTTCAGAAAGAACATTCGCGAAAGCCACTATAGTGGCTCATCGTGCCTGAGAAGTGGAAAATTGGCTAAAAACATTTCTTTAGAAAATAGTGCATATTATATTAACTCCTCTAAAAACTTTACTAACATATTTCAAATAACATTCTTTCATTTCAATCATAGACAATTTTATTCTATTTTTTTAGAGCATATCACTGCCTTTTTATAAATTTAAATTTTATACATGCCATATAACTTTTTAAAATTTGAACCGGCATCTAAGACTAGGTTTTAAATATCTGTCTAATGTAAAAATCTATAAAAGAAAAATACTTAGTGCTTGCAGTGTTAAAAAATTATTAAATATTTTTATGAACAACATAAAATTATTTCGATATACATACACACGTATATTGTATATTTTATGTTGTGAAAAATAAATTCCTTAAATCATTAATTAGCGAAGTCGATAATGTTATTTATTGCTTGTTAAGTACAACAAGATATCATTACTTTTATGTTATCTTTTATTATAAGCAAATAATAATAATTAATAGTTTAATGATAATAAGTGAATAATGATATTTAATACCTAGATAATAGATATATCTATAATGAACGCGGCTATACAAACAACATTTGTACTTGACGAACTATCAGTGTAATATTATATAAGCAATAAATATGAACTTTAATGAGTGTGAGATGTTATTTAAGTACGACTTATCAGATAAATTTGACATATTTCAGTTTTTATTGCTGTTATTCGAAAATAGTAATAAAGAATGTTCTAGATTAACAGTTCTTAATCGTTTTATTGATCTCCAATTTATTGTATCCAGGAATATGTTTTCCCTTTGATAGCAATGAATATCTAATGGTATAAAAATTATTTAAAATTACTTTGGCATTCCGGATTTATAATTATAACTAGCTCTTCGGAGCCCGCCTACGAAGGCCCCCAAAGCTACGCTAGATAGCTATTTTAGCTTTGTATGGCGGCAATTTTGTTTTCCGCCATTTTGGATTATTTTCTTCCCCCCACCCATGTGTTCGGACTTGTCACCATTTTTTGTTTAAGGACAACCCTGGTAGATATTACGGCTAGGATGAGCCGTCGAACAACTTTTTACCAGGTTCATTTTTTCAACATTTTGATATAATTCCTGTTTCTAGCCCTATCCGAACATGTCCTTAGAACAAACTTACCCTCCATCTCTTACACAGTTCCCCAAATAGCAGCTTTATATAATATTAATTAATATTTCACCAACTTTTACCACTTGTACTCTGGATAATGCTCGAGAAATTGTTCAATATTATTCCTGCCGCTGAAATCTCCTACTGTACAATTCGCCTCAAAGAATCGTCTCATCCTTACCATCTGGATGAGTGGCAATTCGTAAGGTTCATTTTACCCCAAAACTTGTTTCCGCGTTTTTTTCGAATCTGCACTACTTTGAAACTTTAATATAACAGGTCTAAAATTAAGTCCATGTGTCTTTGTCTTTTCGACTTTGTTGACATCGATTTCAAATTAAAAGAATGTCATCGTATTTTACTGTGCATAAGAATTAGATAAATTTTTTAACAGCTATAATTTGGAGATATGTATTCCTGGATAAACATATGTTTTATATTATAATATTTTCTTTCACTTTCTGTGGTGTTGGTTTTATGTTTCTCCTGTTATATTCTGTTGATTTGCCCCTTCTGTCTTTGTTTATTTTGACCTTAACTCCCACATATTCCTTATTATTCTTTTTTTTCTTCCACTTTTAACAAATTTCTAACAGCAACTCATATAACAATGGTAAGTAAACTTTTCTGTACATATTATTTCACATTTAACATACATATATTTTAATAATATTATTACATAAAGTAAATGCTTTGTTAAAAATATTATTTTTAATTTACATAATAATATTTATTATAATATAAAATCGATTACGAAATTGTATGAATAAATAAAAATAACAGACAAACACATAAATATCGATAAATAATGTTTTTAAAAAATATTCTTTCATAAAATCTGTAGTTTCGTTGATAATCTTCTAAACTGTGCTTCTTAACGGGTAATAATAATAATAATAATTGTTTATTTGCGTTCTCCAAATGAAGCCATAATAAAAATGACATGCAAAAAAGCTGTTATATTTTCTTTTAAATACAGTCAAACTTTACACACATGCGCATATCATAATTAATAAATTGACCATTACCTCATATTTTGTTGTATTACATTTTGTATTGAAAAATAAAATTACGCAATGTACAAAGTATGTTTTCTAACAACCAATTGTGCAATGCAAAAAACACTTGCCATATTTAATTCTTTTATAATTTAAATTAGATTGAATATATGTATATCAATGGTACATTTCGACTGATTAGCTTATTTAGATTTAAAAACCAAATTAACTATAATTTCTGTCATTACACACACGTATACGCGCACGCACGTATGCGCGCACGCACATATGTACGCACTCACGTATACACGGACGCACTATCGGGTGACATAACTGCCATAATAATCGAATGATTTAGGATTTACTTACTTGCTCTCACTTTTCATGAAATTCAATACGAATATAATATCAAATACATACTTCATAAACACACGAAAATAATAACTTTAACGCCGTTTCATTTCATCATTATATCTAGGGCTTACAATACGTACGGTATTGTAAAATCTGAATACCGGTATTATTAATAAAAAATTTACTAGTTATATTTTTACTTATCTCAGTTGTTATATTGACTTGTTAACAAATAATATATGAAATCCAATAAATATTGTTCTGAAATGAGTAGATATTATATATTTTATTACATAAAGAGTAGGAGTAGATAGATACAAAAAAAAGGTGCAAATAAAAAAAAGTACATATTAAATTTTATGTTACATTTTACATATAATAAATGTGCCAGATATAGAGTTCAATACAATGAAATTGTTTGTTTATCTTCAAAAAAATTTTCTTGTAATTAATTAATATTATTTATATTACATTTATATTGTGCATAAATTTAATTTTTATCAAGTAATGTAATACCAAAATACCGGTATTTTTACACAAATACCGGTTTTTAATTACGGACAAAAATCGTCCGGGATTCCGGAATCTCGGTATTGTAAGCCTTAATTATATCGAACGCAGTTCATCAACACTGTTCCATTTCATCATTATATCGAACGCAATTCATCAACACCGTTCCATTTCACCATTATATCGAACGCAGTTCATCGACACCGATCCATTTCATCATTATATAGAACGAAGTTCATCAACACCGTTCCATTTCATCATTATATCGAACGCAGTTCATACTTCATCGATCATTTAAAACGTGGGTAAAGTCGAAATAAAATCCAAAGTATTGGGGGCAAATCTGCAGCGCGTAACAGGGTGGCCCGACATGAGCTCGACGGTATGTCCTCAGCCGACTTCAAGCACCACAACTACTTGGAGATGGAAAGCTTCCTCAAGCAACTGGCTATGGAGTATCCGGATATCACTCGGTTGAGCAGCATCGGGAAGTCGGTTGAAGGAAGGGATCTGTACGTATTGGAGGTTACAAAGGATCCTGGGAGGCATTTACCTGGTAAGTCCTTTTTATTTCATGTCAGACATGTAAACAAATTAGTATTGACAATACATGCAACCAAATAGCTCAGTGCTGCCCAACGCATTCAGTAGTCGTGGGTTCGATCCCCGCATCGGAATAAATTCGACCACCTACTCTTCTCTAAGTTCCGTCTTCCCTCCTCACTGATTCCTGTATTTTTCTGAGGGTCTTGTGCTCAGTGACCAAGAGCTTGGTTTCCTCATTTAAGGTCAGTGTCCACTCCTCGCAGCCGTACATTAGTATCGGCCGTATGACCGTTTTTGTATGTGCAGCGAGAGTGTGTGTTTAATTTATTTATTTAATATGTACATTAAGATAAAATTTTAGAATATTCCACTAATTACTCTCTCAACAATTACTCGCTCGTCAGTTCTTTGTAGTGAAAACCCGGCTTTAGTATCTTAACCACCTTTTCATAATAATAATAATAATAATATAAAATGTGTACCTCACAGGGAAGCCGGAATTCAAATATGTAGCGAACATGCACGGCAACGAAGTAATTGGCCGAGAGTTGTTGCTGCTATTGGCCAAATATTTGTGCCAACAGTACACCAGCGGTGACAAGAGAATCCAGAAGATGTTGAATACAACACGAGTGCACCTATTGCCCAGTATGAATCCGGACGGTTACGAGAAAAGTCGAGTGGGTGAGTTATATTTTATGAGCCTATCCCCCGCAGGGGTTTGCAGAGACCACAGAGCTCCATCCGCTACGATCCCGGCATACCCTCCCCACCTCCTCCACACTGATCCATCATTTCATCCATTTTTCTTCTCACGTTCATCGCAGCGAAACGGCTCTCCATTAGTCGTTTCGCACCCTCGTGGGAATCGGGACGTGACTGGTGACGAACCACGTCGCCGTCATTTTTCAACAAATTTCAATTTTTACGCTTATGGTCTAAGTTAAAATCATGAGTTCGAATTTACGCGTAAACTTACATTGATTTGAACCATATTTTTCGACTAAAGAGAATAGCAGTATCAAAACTCTCTCCTCTCCAATCCACGGTCTGCCGTGCCAATGGATGCGTGGCTAGGGACGAGCTTAGTGGCAAGCGTGCCGACCGTTCCCCCTGGTACTATAGTGCCTTACCTCAGCATGCTGGGGCTGACCTCCATCCTCCCTTGCCACTTATGGGATTCACTATGACGAATTATAATAAACCTAATTTGTTAAAAATCGCGGCGCACATTGCCTTGTACTCCTGCCAGCCTATCGTAAATGGGTATCCGATTTATTTTTTCTCGATTCTAGGTGACTACAGCAGTTTACGGGGCAGGCCCAACGCTCACAATGTAGACCTTAACAGGAATTTTCCGGACCAATTTGGACCCACTTTTGTACGTATAACTTTTTCTTGTAAACGTGTGTTACATAGTTATTATCAGTGATCGGAGTAGGTATATTGATTTAACGAACTACCAACTTGCTCTCATAATGCACTTGCACTGCACTTTATTCAAAAATCAATACCGGAATTTCCGGTATTTCTGGGAAATAGATAAATTTTATTAATATTGTCTTACTTGCAATTAAATCATTCTATGCTACTTACGATTTACGTGACACGATTATGACATTTGATATTTAAAGGTAGTAATAGTAAAGTTTATTTTTGCAATTTGAAAAACTAGGTCTTTTTCGCTCGTCCGGAACGTGTAGCTTCGCTGTTTTTACGGATTCGACAGAGACAAATATAGTTTTCTTTTTCGGCAGTCTTTGCGGCAGTAAACGTGTTAACTTTAAAATTTGGCGAGAGCAATAAATTTGTAATCAATTGCGCCAACTTTCAGGACAACAGGGTGATGCAACCGGAGACGGAGGCCGTGATGAACTGGTCTCTGTCAATCCCGTTCGTGCTATCGGCGAACCTGCATGGCGGCGCGCTGGTCGCCAACTATCCATACGACGGCAGCCCAGACTCCTCCGGTCTGGAGAACCTGTCACCCGACAACGATATGTTCGTACATCTGGCGCACGTGTATTCCAACGTAAGTTACATTAACGTTCTGTGTCTGTCTGTTTCGTGCTGTGACTGAAGGGATCCGGGGGCCCAACTCCTTTAAGGAAGGAAGTGAAGAAATAAATTATATGTATACATTCTAACTTATTGATCTCAGAGGGCTATGCTCGGAGTTTCTCTGGTAATTACGATTCGGATTGAAGAAATCCGCCAGAGAACCAGTCACCAATATATAGTCTTACGAATTAGTAAACTAAAGTGGCAATGGGCTGATCACATTTGTCGGAGATCTGACAATCACTGGAGCAGACGAATACTGGAGTGGAGACCGCGTCTAGGCAAACGTAGTGTGAGTCGCACCCCGGGTAGATGGTGCGACGATCTGCGCAGGACGGCTGGCAGAGATCATATGCGTGAAGCCGAGCTAGATGGTGCTTCTTGGAGGAGGTCTATGTCCAACAGTGGAGTACATTAGGCTAATGATGATAAGATATATAGGTTGTCCTCGTTATATTGTCAAAAAATGGATATACTACACATTTAATCATTGTGGTCCGCGATCTAACTACATTGCTTCTTATTAGAAACCAGTGCCAAGTTCTCCAATAAAACGCCTGTCTTACGTTGAACAAGAACCATTTTGTGGCACATTTTAGGATTATATTTCTTTGTCTCTTTCTCATGATTTTACTTAATAATTCTTTAAGTTCTAAATTTAAGTGTATGTTACGGCAGAAGAAAGGCGTGTCACAAATATACTTTTCTATTTCTGTTTAAAGGATGACTTTTACTTCCTTCATCCTCTCCTCTTCTTCTTCCTTCTTCCGCTCTAATCATAAAATCCTTAGCTTATAGTAGGCAGTGCTACTGTAGAATCCTTATGTCCAAATATTTTAAACGTCTATGGGCGTCGGTGATTATTTACGTCAGTTCCTCTTACTCTTCCCTAAAAACTTATAAATGGTTGAACTTCAACGATAATCATTGGGTTGAATTGTCGACATTTGAATCTCATACCATATATATTGTACGTTCCACAGGCTCACCACAAGATGCATTTAGGACATCCATGCAAGGACTTACCATCGGAGAAATTCCCAGAAGGAATCACCAACGGCGCTAAATGGTGTGTTTTTTTTCGTTAACAACTCTGTACTTGCTGTGGTTTACTAATTCACTCAACAGCAGTATTTTTTTCTGCATAAACCTAATATAAAAAAATGAGCATTGTTTCCTTTACTTTTAAAGAGGTTGTTAGTCCCTTTAATTGAACATGTGTTTTGTTTCTTAATCAATGAAATGGGCGTGCCTGGTGATTCTTGTTTCACGTATCTTGGAAGATTCAAATAAAAACTTGGGTCGATTTTTAGACTTTGTCGACCCCCAAAATCAGTTTTCGTTTAGGTCGACCTCTGGGGAACCGATTTCGACTCCAAGGGACCACTTTAGGAATCTCTAGTCAATATCTTCTAAACTATACTAACTTCTAAATCATACAGGTATGTGTTAAACGGGGGAATGCAAGATTGGAACTATCTGCATACAAGCGACATGGAACTCACTCTAGAGCTGGGTTGCTACAAATTCCCACCACCGGAGGACTTGCCAACGTATTGGGAGGATAATAAAGATGCATTACTGGCGTTTATTGAACAGGTATATTTATTACAGGACGCAAAAAAGTGAAAACGCTGTAAATGTAATAGATATCAAAAAATTATTGCATATTTGGATCAGAAAAAAATACTTTGTCTAATGAGACTCAGAGTCTAATAACTCTACTACTACTAGAAAAAATTGTATAGCGTTGAAACTGAGTTTACTTGAAAGTTAGAGTGATTAAATACGATTTTCTCTGGTGGAATGTTTTCATCTTGTGGTTTACTTTCGTTTTCGCTTTTCTGCGTTTTATATTCATGCCAAAAATAATGTATATCGATTTTATATCGTATTACCTTTTAGTTAGTTTATTGGTAAAATTATCATACTTCTTATAATTACATTGAAAATTTCTCACGAATTATTTATGCCGAGGAAGTGAGGGAGCAATGTTTTAATGATTTGTAGTTCTAGATCTATTATATCTTTTGTAGTATAAATTTCTTGTAAGATAATTTTTAAAAAAAACATGATGACACGTTCTTGGTGGATTTACAATGGTGGAATTTAACACAGGTACACAAAGGTGCACACGGATTCGTTCATAGTCATATTGGTCACGCTCTTGCCAACGCAACTATATCAGTTGCCGGGAATCAGCATACCGTCCGTACTGCACACGACGGCGACTTCTGGAGACTGTTGGTGCCCGGCACCTATAATATCACCGCAAGCAAAGACGGGTAAGTAGTACATTCCTTCTTGATCATGTCTCTTGTTCTCATTCACTCACAACACACGCACGCGTTATCCAGACACACATGCACACGCATCTACACGTACGCATATTCGCATATACACGGGCGCACACGCTCATATACACGGGCGCACACGCTCATATACACGTACGCACATGCACATATACACGTACGCACACGCACAAATATACGGCAGCACGTACACGCTCACGTGCACATGTAAAAAGATATATAATATTGGAAGTGCTTTCCACATTTCAGATATGAAGCCATCACAGAGGAAATAACAGTTCCATTGAATGGCTCAGTGTCAGTTAACTTCACGTTGATGGTAGACGATCCTCAGCATTGGTCTTCCGCCTACGACTTCCGGTAAGTTCTCCTTGGCGAGTGTAAACCTTCGGATGAGTGTGACACGACCGATTTTCCTTTAACATTACCTGTAACGCTTGATGCTCATATGTATACTTTATTTTGTGTGTATTAATCAACGGTTTGGTTCCGCAAACAAGCTTTATGATAGCTTTATGTTCTTTTACAGCTTCATTGTCTGTTGTTGTGTCATGTTTTTAATACTTCCAAACTGTCCAAAATTTATGCTGTTCGTATTTTATGCCGTCCAAATGTTAAGTAGCCCAAATTGCACGTAGCCCAAATTTTACGTAGCCCATATTTTACTTAGCTCAAATTTTTCGCTGTCCAAATTTTACGTAGCCCATATTTTACTTAACTCAAATTTTTCGCTGTCCAATTTTACGTAGCCCATATTTTACTTAGCTCAAATTTTTCGCTGTCCAAATTTTACGTAGCCCATATTTTACTTAACTCAAATTTTTCGCCGTCCAAATTTTACGTAGCCCATATTTTACTTCGCTCAAATTTTTCGCCGTCCAAATTTTACGTAGCACAAATTTTACGTACCTCAAATTTTTCGCCGTCCAAATTTTACGTAGCCCATATTTTACTTCGCTCAAATTTTTCGCCGTCCAAATTTTACGTAGCACAAATTTTATGCCGTCCAAATGTTACGTAGCCCAAATTTTACGTTGCCCAAATTTTATGTCGTCCAAATGTTACGTAGCCCAAATTTTACGTAGCTCAAATTTTTCGCCGTCCAAATTTTACGTAGCCCAAATTTTATGCCGTCCAAATGTTACGTAGCCCAAATTTTACGTAGCCCATATTTTACTTAACTCAAATTTTTCGCCGTCCAAATTTTACGTAGCCCATATTTTACTTCGCTCAAATTTTTCGCCGTCCAAATTTTACGTAGCACAAATTTTATGCCGTCCAAATGTTACGTAGCCCATATTTTACTTAACTCAAATTTTTCGCCGTCCAAATTTTACGTAGCCCATATTTTACTTCGCTCAAATTTTTGCCGTCCAAATTTTACGTAGCACAAATTTTATGCCGTCCAAATGTTACGTAGCCCAAATTTTACGTTGCCCAAATTTTATGTCGTCCAAATGTTACGTAGCCGAAATTTTACGTAGCTCAAATTTTTCGACGTCCAAATTTTACGTAGCCCAAATTTTATGCCGTCCAAATGTTACGTAGCCCAAATTTTACGTAGCCCATATTTTACTTAACTCAAATTTTTCGCCGTCCAAATTTTACGTAGCCCATATTTTACTTCGCTCAAATTTTTCGCCGTCCAAATTTTACGTAGCACAAATTTTATGCCGTCCAAATGTTACGTAGCCCAAATTTTACGTAGCCCATATTTTACGTAGCCCATATTTTACTTAACTCAAATTTTTCGCCGTCCAAATTTTTTCAAAATTTGATGCCTAAATATTATTATTATTAGTTTTAGTTTTACACAATTGGAAAATATATGGAAAATAAATTTATATTGCTTTTATTTTTGTTTATATAATTTAAATTTATTTATTAGGCTTCTAAATAATCTCTAGGATAGGACTTTTCAAAACATTGTACTTTATTTTTTAATCCTTCCCAAAAGACAGCAACTAGTATCAAGTGAAATTTGAGATTATACTTAGTAATAGAAAAACTATGTGGTTTGAAAATTGATGCGTAGATAAATCCTTAATTACACACCTGAAACAAAGATATACAAAGAATAATTGTTACTTTATGGTCACTCCAAGAGGGATTCTATAACTATTAGTTGTTTCTACCAAATAATAGTTAACAACAAACTATTTTAATGAATTATTGACCCATAAAATGTGAACCAGATATATGAATCGATCGATAAATATTTGTTTCACATGTATAATGTCAATAATCAAACTTATAATCGATTTTTACACCTTATTATATTTTATATAAATGTCGATTATAATGTTTAATAAGATACATATGATCAATTCTTTTCTACAGATTATAAAATTTGATTGACTAAATCTCTTATCTGTGTTAAAAATATATTGTGTGTATTATTATATTTAAGTATTATTAATCTTTAATTTTATTTGCTACATCTAAAACTATTTGTATTGTGTATAACGCCTACTTACTCTTGTATTAATAAACTGCGCATGTTTACTTTTGTGTTTTGTTCTTAAACTAACTGTCTGCTTGTACTAACCAATTTTTTTAACAAAAATAGGTTATTAATAACGCACACTTCTCTTTATTACGCTTCGAAAATAATATCGATTATAAATAATTTCGAATAATTGAATATTTTTGTATCTGTTTTTAAACGTCACTGCTCCATATTTGCCAAGATAAGTTGGCGATTGAACTTTTCCCGCCAACTTACATCAATGATGTTGTGTTTTTATTTCATTTTCTATAATATATAATCTTATATTATTATCAGTTAAATTGTTTAATTGTGGTGGCCATTTATGCAATATAGTTCGATTAAGGTGTATAAGTGAAGTGATATTAAATATAAATGCGTGTATCGTAACTTTTTAAGTTGACTGAAAAAGTTCATAGAAAATTTTGGTAAAATAGTGGCCTATTTTATCAAGACGTAACGTGATAAGCTAACTTGTTACATTTCAAAAGATTGGATATTATTGTATTTTACTTGACGCTGGCATAAAAGTTATAACTAATTGCCATCAAAGAAAAGAAAAAAGAAATTAGTGGTTGGGTGACTCAATAAAAATACTTCTTAATATTTATATAGGTATTTTAAACTATACGAGTGCTGCAGTGGAGATCTTGGCAAACAAAGTGTGCGCCGCACTCCAACTAGATGGTGCGACGATCAATTGATGCGGCTGGCAAAAACTGGATGCGTATTGCCGAAAATCAGGCTAGAGATACTGCGCCATAAAAGAGACCTGTGTCCTACGATTGCTTGTCATGAATGATGTCTCAAAGTCTTATAATGATGATGATACAAAACTGACATAAAATGTAAATAGACCAAAAGACACAAAACTCTATTTTCTCAGTCTGATTGGACCATAGAATTGGATCAAGCGCCAAATAATATATACACTTTTAATAAAAAGAAGACTATTAATATAAGAGATGAAACGTATATCCGGTAACTATCCGGTATCGGGCCTCGGTCGAATACCGGATAGTAATTCATTATCGGGCCGGATTTCGGATAGTAAAATTCAAAAGTCGTCTTATTTTACACAAGGCAAATTATACCACAATAAGTTATGGACACCGTTTATTTTTATAAGTGCACGTCAAAATATTTGTTTTGATTAATCAGTTTAGTAGTCAAAATTAACAAGTGACAAATTATGGTGAATGAATACCGCATTTTTTGGTAAGAGACGACTCCGCTTGGTTTCGTATAACAGACCAGCTTCTGAGCTGAGCTTTTCTCTGTAAACGCTACTGCCAGGTGCTGAAAGATAAATTCTATTATAGAAAACCTTGATAACTGCGGGTACTGACACAAATTAACTGACCACAGTATGGGTCGTGATTACGATCGATTCTAGATTTCTTTAATTAAAAGTCAATCTCGCAATAAAGGGCCGAATATCCGGTAGCCGGCGTCGCAGCTTGCCGCTTATCCGGTAGCCGGCGTCGCAGCTTGCCGCTTATCCGGTATCCGACCAAACCACTATCCGTTTTATCTATAATTAATATTTTTAACGTATCGAATTCTTGTTCTGGGTGTTTGTATTAAGAAAAAACGTTTACAATTATCCGAAAATAAATGTAAACCCACACACATTACATTATAAGCTCCTTGATAAATTGAATGGTGTTCAGATATGTACTGACGCACATATTCTTGAATAAAAGTTAACACAATTTTATACATATAAGTATTTTTCGAGTGTCCGGCAACAAGCCCAAACGAAATAACCGCACAGAAAACAGCGCAATATTGCATAAGTCCACAAGAAATATCCGCGCACGTGGAAAATTGCGCGCATTGATTAAATCATACGGATAAAACCTCACATGTATAAAATGTGCACATAGAAAATAATAATTCCTGTGCGGTTATTTTATGCGCTTTTTTTCCGAGAACCCATTTTTCTCGTGACAGTAACCCTATAATATAATATGTAAAAATAATAAAAAATTAAATAGAATTTATAGTAGTCCACAATTTCATTGCAAAAAACATTTGTCGCTGGCGATCGACACAATTGACAGCTTGTACTTTGATAAAATGTTCCTGTAAAGACTTCCAAGTTGTTCTTTCTCTTTCTACTCTCAGAAGATTTGCTAATACAAAATCGATGAGCATTTTATATCAGCAAATCTTCAGAGGTCATCTTCCCAGACTATTATTGTTTGTCGTTCTTTGCTCCTTTTTTTATCGCGTGGTGTTGATCTATTTTCGTCCACATCTCCTCTCTTTCTCTTATCATGTTTTCTTTCCATTGCCGTTTTCATGTTTTGCATCTTTAAATTTGATTATATTCTTTATATGTTTTAATCTTATTTATATTCGTATCTTTCTCCAATTGTATATATTTACTCTATACCGTTATGATGTATATTTGTGTATTGGTTGTTCCATTAACAACCATGTGTGAACAAGGACATCAACCATTAGCAAGATGTACATGTTGTAAATCTTTTTTTTCTTTTATAAGCACGTATTTGTTTTTCAGAATTTCGACCTGGCCATAATGTATATTCTGTATGGATGTAATGGAGTCAGGCGTTACTTTGCGGAGATTCATTACTATGCGGACAGTCAGAACTTTTACTTAGCTAAGATCCGCGACAAGCAAATAAAAATAGAAAAATAATAATGTGTGTGTTTTACCGGAAGAACTGGATTTACAGGAAGCTTAAATTAAATCTTACCGAAGAAACGGTCGTCAGCAATTGTCAACTTCCCATCTACTATTAACAACACCAACACCAAATACCAGATCACCACTTTTCCACATTGCACACTACACGTGCTTCGCCTCAACACGAGGCTTATAAATATATATATATATATATATATATATATATATATATATATATATATATATATATATATATATATATATATATATATATATATTCAATCCTGTCACCCCGTTTCGGCTTGACGTTGAGTTCTGGGACATCCTTTATATGTGTGTGTGTATGTTTGTGTGTATGTGTGTGTGTGTAGTGGAGAGTTGCTGACTGCCGTTTTTTCAGTAAGATTTAGTTTACCTATCATATATTATACACATTATTATTTTTCTATTTGTGTTTGCAGTCGCGCATTTTAGCTAAGTAAAAGTTCTCACTGTCCGCCTATTCTGTATTGTTTAATCTTTCTGTGAATATGATCGATCTGCACCAAAAAACAACAATAAAAATTGTAAAAAGAGCACGCACTTCGGAAGACAATCTTCATGATTTAACGTAAACATCGGTTGATAAAAACTTTCAGTCGCTGTTTCATTAGTTTCTTACTCTATATATTTAAAATACAAATATCTAATTTTAAGTACGCAGTCAGAAACTTGTTCTTTTGGATGCGGTGAATTTATTACATGACTCAGTTGTTTTTAATTCTATTTTACTGTATGTGTATGAGTATGAGTAGCTATATATATGGATATATATGTATTTACGAGTGTGTCAGTATGAATGTCGTCACTGTGGTCCGCGATCTGACCACGTTGGTTCTTGCTGAAAACCAGCGCCGAGTGCTCCAATAGAGTGCCCATATGCTGAGCAAGAACCATTTTATGACACTTGTTAGATTAAAATTATTTTCTTTTTGTTTTGTGTATTTAATTGTATATTATAATTGTATTAATAAGGATTTAATTTTAGTTTTTGTAAAAATAAAGGTGTCATAAATAAAGTTTTTGTATTTCTATATAAATAGCTCTATAAAATGTACGTACTTATTTCTTTCGCTAGCGTCCTGGAGAATATCATAGGCACCCGTTATCACAGCACTGTGGAAATGTACGCGGATCTGTCCGACCTCGAAAATCGGTTTCCGGACGTAGCGGAATTCCGTGCAGGCGACGCACTTCGTACCGCCGCGTTGCACCAACTGAAGCTCACTGATCAGGTAAGGAAGAAGGTGAAGGTTTACGTGGGATAGGGAAACAAACGATGCCGATGGCAGCTATCGTGGGGGACTGTCTACGAATTTGAATTCATTCATAACGTATTACAGGTGGGATCACCAGAGGAGACCAAATTTCATATAGCCTTAATCAGCAACTTTTACGGCTCCCAACCCTTGGGCCAAGAGATGCTGTTGAACTTCGCTCGCCACATCGCAACAGCTTACACCATCGGTGAACCTATCCACCAGAGGTTACTCAAGAACGCCGTGTTACACTTCATACCCAACATAGACCCCCTTTACAAGAAACTGCTTAAAAACTACGATGAAACTGACAAGTGTCAAATCGAGCCTCTAGAAGAAGAATTCGGTGACAGCCTATACGATTTCCTAACAAAAAAGAATCTAAATCCCTTATCCAATTATACGAGGGAGAAAGCATTTATCGGTCTATTGGAAGAAGAGAAATACGATTTGATTCTGGAATTGGCATCGGGCACTGAGGATATAGCGTATCCGGAACTCTCAAAGAATGTATATGCGAAATTCGCGAAGGTCTTCCAGGAAAATAGAACACCGAGTGACAATTATGATTGCGTGCCTATAACCAACACCAAGCATGGTGATCTGGTCGATTTGATTTGCGAGAGATACAACATTCCCATCATCGCTGTCGGAGTGAGTTGCTGCAAAATGCCGGCCCCGGAGTCAATAGGTTGGGTTTGGAGGAACAATCTACGGGGTATCATGAAATTTGTGGAGCTGGCAAACACTGGTGAGTTTCATAATAAAAATTGATGTACTTCTTTCCGTTACATACATACATATCGTCATGCCTGTTTCTCGTAGGGGTAGCTAGAGACCACAGATCTCCATCTGCTACGATCTCGGCATACTTTCCTTGCGTCCTCGACACTCATCACTCTCCTCATGTAAGCCCGCCGGTTAAGGGTACTCTTGATCTGGCCTTTCCTAAAAATTTCGGCAACTTGGCCAAGGTATGTTTACCTTAATATTCCCCTACCGACCCTTCCATCCACATCCGCAACGTAAATTTCTTTTACCACTCGTCTTTCATCCATCCTCTCTATGCGCCCAAACCATCTAAGCATCCCTTTCTCAACTATTGTCACGACGCCTTCTTTTAATCCACGTCGCTCTCTTATATCTTCATTCCATATTCTATTGTTCTTCTCTTTTTATAGCAGAGCAGGCAAATGTCCATGCGGGTCACTCGATGGTAAGTGATCACAGCCACCCATAGCCATCCGCCATTGTCCATTGTGGGTGTGCCACAGACAATGGCGGATGCGTCACAGATGCCTTGGCCAAATTACATGTACATGTAATTTTGGGGTATATAGTATCTTAAATGTTTGTGTTTTTTTTGGTTGAAGGTTAATTATTAAATACCTGTTACCTACTCCCATCAAATTTCTATTGAGGCTGCTATCTCGATCGTACTGATTAATCTCCTACGTGTCCTCTCCATTCTATTTCTTCCTTATCTCAACCGCATCGATCAATCTCCTTCACGTCTTCTCCATTTTACGTGACATTGGCGAAATCATGTATGCTATTTTGGCATAATTGAAAGCCATTATTTCAAATGAATGAATGAACTGCCAATTACAAATGCTTCAATTGATAATAAAAAAATGCCCAATTCAAAATCAAAAACTTTCCCTTTTCTGATTATCTACCTTAATTAACAACATCTATCTCTCCAGGTATCAAGGGTTACGTTAAGAATGTCGACGGCGTCCCGGTGCGGGATGCGGTAGTCACTGTATCTGGTCTACCGCGTCCGTACCGCGTGACCCGGAACAGCGCGTTCTACCGCGCCTTGCTTCCGCCCGGTGACTACCGCGTGACTGTCACCAGCCGAGGGTATCAAGATCAGGTATAGTGACTCCTTACCAAATTTCCCAGCATTAAGGTTTAAAGTCGAAGATTTCTGATAATTGATGGAGTTATCCGTAAATGCATTACAACAATAGACAGTCAAACTTGCTTTGCTAAGATCCACGATCACATGTTCGCGTATTTTTTTTTATGGGACAGGAGGGCAAACGAACAAGCGTGACGCCCGATGGAAAGCAATCAACGCCGCCCATAGACAACCGGGACACACAAATACCGGACAAGCTAGGCAAAGATACTCCCTGACCATTTTCGATACACTTAGAAGAGAATTCGAATAGATTGTCTTAAACACACATTGGAAATACGTTATTAAATTAAATACAAAGACTTGGGTATTTGTATGTAATTTATTGACGTATTTCTTTTAAAACGTATTTCATTCTCCAACGGGCTTTGAAACCTACAATCAAAACTTAGGCAATCCTCACTACTGGGCCCCGAAAAGCTGGTTAATTTGATATAAATGCAATACCTCCATTGCAGATGGTGACGTGGCGTATGGTTGAAGGTCTGGTGAAACAGAAGGACGTAGTGCTCCACCGCGTTAACGCCGAGCACGTGCCAATCAGTCCCGTCGATGAGTTGCCCCTCGATGATGACCCCAACTTCATATACATCACAGGTAAACAAAGCTCTACGGTGATGGATTATTATATAAATTAAAACCAATGGGGAGACGAAAAATCATGAAACTCGTGTGTTACGTGATATATGGATGTACGTAATATCTGGATCTACCCTTATAGATCTGATATAATCTTGTTATATTTCAATAGTTTTCATATAACTTTTTTATTTTTTATGATATTCAGCATACAGTCAAATATATTAAATAAATACGTACACATATAAAATATAATTAAAGATCGAAAAGTAGTTTTGTTGCTATCTAGGCGTTCTTCTCGTGTAGAAACGTATTTGCATCTTTAGTTTCCCCGTATGACAACCACGGAAAAAAATGGTGTGTCCCTATTCAAGTTGTATATCAGAGTGAGTATGGTTAATTTTTTTATGGGAGATTAACCTCTTAATTTACAATTACGGGCATAGCCTGTAGTACGATGATCGGGCCAAAACTGAATATTACATGTGCCTTTTTAAAATTATAAATATTTGTGGAGTATTTGATAAGTAATTACAACCTGATGCAATAAACGTTTTTTGGCAAACTTTACAAGTTTTTGAATATCCTAATTTTTATCAAAATTAAGACCGTCAATATGTTTTGGAAGTTGAGCCCAATGTTTCGCGATATCCGTTAATATAATTAATTAATTATTAATTTAATAATTATATTATATTAATATTTCGTGGTTTGCTACCCGTTACGTCCTGATTCCCACGAGGGCGAGAAGTGACGAACGGAGAGCCGATTCGCTACGCTGAATGTGAGAGAAAGGATGGATGAATAAATGGATGAGTGTGAAGGAAGCAAGGAAGGTGTGTCGGGATCGTAGCAGATCGAGATCTGTGGTCTCTGCCTAACCCTACGGGAGACAGGCGTGACTATATGTATGTATGTATTAATATTTGCGATTGGCCGGATCAGCGTATTATGCAAATCTTGTGAATGGCTCGCAGGTTGCCGCGAGCTTGTTTACGTTTTCGGCCCAAAATTATCGAATGTAAATCGTAGGCTAAAGCAAACGAGCAGGCGTAACGCTTTAACGCTTCCGCGACTCCTGCGGTGTCGCGGTTGTCCATGGGCGGCGTTGATTGCTTTCCATCAGGCGACACGCATGCCCGTTTGCCCTCCTATCCCATAACAAAAAAACCGTGTCACCTGATGGAAAACAATCACCGCCGCCCATAGTGATCCGCAGTGCCATAAGCATTACAGTAGGGTTGCCGGCCTATAAGCAAAGAGTAGGCTTTAGGTGTTTTGAAGGTTCCAATATCGTATCGGTTAAACAGGAAGTAGTTGGTTCCCTAGGGCAGTGGAGCGTGGAAAGATACGCACCGTACTGGATCGCCGCTCATCCGGATGGTGGAGATGAAAGTTTTTCTTGTGGCGAGTTGCTCGGTTGCGGAATTCGGCGGTCGAAATCATTCCGAACAATTCTTGGGAGCCACTCCCCATTATAATATCGATAAAGGGTGCTGAGAGATGAAATATCCCTCCACAGTTCTTGAGAATCTATCCGTTCGGTACATACATACATATCGTCACGCCCGTTTCCCGTAGGGGTAGGCAGAGACCACAGATCTCCTACGATCTCGGTATACTTTCCTTGCTTACTCCACACTCACTACTCTCCTCACGCAAGCCGCGTTTTTAAGAAAGACCAGGTCAAGAATACCCTACTCTTGACCTGGCCTTTCTTATAAAACTTCAGCAATTTGGTCAAGGTGTGTTTTAAAATCTTGTTTCTATTGAACAATTTGACACGTCATTAACATAACTAATTCGCAGGGCTGGCACTCGACCACAACAGCGTGCCGCTGAACAACGCCACCGTGTCAGTGTACCCGCTGAACTCGCTGAAGCCGCTGTCGCGTAACGTCAGCGACGTCAGCGGCCGGTTCGCGGTGAGGCTGCCCGTCACCTACATGGGCCGGGAGGTGCTTGTGACGACAGCTATGAGCGGCTACGCCACCCACAATCGACATATAATGGTGGGTTGAATATTTGTACGAACCTTTGTACAAACATTTGTACCAATTGTAGAACGTTTGTACAAAACTTTATTTGTGATAGCGATATCTAGCCGTTGTCACAAAGCGGCTAGATGAAGATACTCCCTGACCATATCTATGGAGAAATAAACACAAACCTCAAACATTATATATTAAAATTATATATTTATGAGAAAAAAAAAAAAACAAAAAAATTATAATTTTTTTTTGTTTATTTTTGTTGTACATTTATTTCTATCCTCACAGCTTATTTTATCTCTCTTTCACTCCTGGGTTTGCTGGAAGAAAACTCAATTTTGAGTTAAGCTCGCCCTTGTACATCTTCTTTCCTTTTAATTCTTGTATGTCGTGTTTTGTGTAAAATAAAGTATTAAAAAAAAACAATTCGTGTGTGTGTGCGTGTGTGTATGTTTAAATGTATTTGTTCGTAATGTGAAAAATAACAATTGATAATAAATATATAACATATTTTAAAAAGATACAAGTTACAATTTTGGTCGTAGCAGAATTTCAAATGCGAAGAAACTTTTTCCCCAACCTATTAAACTGTTCTTTTAATGCTTCTCCGACTAACGAGGGTTGGCTGCAAAGCCAAGTCAGTATGACTAATGTCTTTAGCGAGGGGTAATAGTTCACAAACATAAAATGGGCACTTGTTTACTCATTCTAGATAAGCAAGAGCAACAGCGTGACGCCGAACGTGCTTTTCAAGCTGGAGCCCGACGACACGGTGCTGGGCATGCCGCGACTTGTTTTCGTCATGTTTGCAGGTGTGTTGGTGACTTTACACTTATCCATAGTAGCGACACCCACAAACATTTCTCTTCTGTCTATATAAACAGTATCTTATGCATTTTAAATATGCAAATAATTAACTTAATTTTCCAACATTTAAAAACTTATACGGAAGAAGGACTTTAAAAGTAATAGTTCTGAATATCATAAATAGCCTTAAAAGGGAATTAAGAGAGAACATATGGACAGTCAAAAGTTTTACTTAGCTAAGATCCGCGACAAGCAAAACAATAACAGAAAATTTATAATGTGTGTTTTTCCGTTAGGTTAAGTAGATTTATTTGGAACTTAAACCAAAAACTTGCCGAAAATCGGCCATCAATTCTCCACCCACCAACCACTATACACAACACCAAACACACATTATCACTTTTCCATGGTTGGTGGGCGGAGAATTGATGGCCGATTTTCGGTAAGTTTCTGGTTTAAGTTCCAAATAAATCCACTTAACCCAACGGAAAAAACACACATTATTAATTTTCTGTTATTGTTTTGCTTGTCGTGGATCTTAGCTAAGTAAAACTTTTGACTGTCCATATAGTATCTTATGCATTTTAAATATGCAAATTATTATTAACTTAATTTTCCAACATTTAAAAACTTATATGGAAGAAGGACTTTAAAAGTAATAGTTCTGAATAGCATAAATAGCTTTAAAAGGGAATTAAGAGAGAACATGTTTAACAAAAGCTATCCATACATATATTAAAAAATTATCCTACTTCCTAAATTCCTAATATTATAAATGCGAAAGTTTGTGAGTATGTATGTTTGTTACTCTTTCACGAACACAATACTGGACGGATTTGGATGAAACTTTACAGTAATATAGGTTATACATCGGAATAACATATAGGCTACAATTTGTAATGATTTTATGTAATTTTGGTCGTAATACAACGATACATGTCAATAAGTCGGAAATAAATCTGGCCTCTGAGAGCTATCTTGGCGTACGCTGCCAAAACCATTGGAGTTACACAGAGATATGATGTACCATAGGATTGTTTGTCTTGAATAGTTCTAAATAAAAGTCCGCGACAGCATATATCTACCTTTTATGTGGAAGCCACTATGACCAAAATTGTGAACCATAAGTTGAGTAAAAAAAAATATATTTATTTAAAATGATCTGTCACGAAACTTAATGTGGCAGACCTAATTCCACGTCAGTGAAGCCGCAAGCAAAGGGTAGTACATATATACATATCGTCACGCCTATCTCCCGTTGGGGTGAGCAGAGACCACAGATCTCCATCTGCTACGATCTCGGCATACTTTCCTTGCTTCCTCCACACTCATAACTCTCCTCGGCTTTGGCTTTGGCTCTGGCCCTCTCGGCTAGGCACAAATTCGGTTTCCCACGGTTAGCGCAGGCACTGTATAAAGACCTGGTCTAGAGGGAAACAAAGACAGATAGTAAACAGTCAACAGTCAGCGCACACGCTGGCTACAACCATCTGTTCATTAATTCTCTATTTAATAATCTCTGTATTCTGATCGTTTGTTGTATCTTCTTCTAAGAGTGCCTTTCCGGCTTGCGAAGATTGGCAGCCAATTTTTCTTGGCACAACTTTCCTTTTCCTTCGCGAGGTGCAGCAGTTCTGGAGCACTCGCTATCCCGGTCCACTCCCTGACATTACTTAGCCAAAACATTCTTTTTGATCAACTTGTCTTTTGCCCACGATTTTTCCCATCATGATCAGTTGCAGCAATTTGTACCTGTCATGTCTCATGATATGACCCAGGTAAGCAACTTTTCTTTGACAGTCTGCAAAAGTTCATGTTTTTGCTTGACTTGTCGGAGAACCTCGTCATTGTATCACATGTCAATTTATAATTTAATGTTAATGTATTGTAATTGTAAAAACAATTATTAAATAACTGTTGTTGGTGGATCTGAGTGCTAACGTATATAACACGCACTCTGAACCATCGCATTCACAACTGGCACACCTCAGAGACCCCCAAATACATTTTGTCATATTTTTACCCAGGCGTGGTGGGAGTGGCGCTGGTGACGATAGCAGCGTGGTGCTTCAGCTGCCGTCGTCGCGCTCGGGAGGCCCGCCGCGATTATTTCTTCACACGGCTACCCCCGGACGACAAGCAACCGCTCTGCGAAGACGAAACTTTCGGTATACCATACATACATAAATACATACAATCACGCCAGTCCCCCGTAGGGGTAGGCAGAGACCACAGACCTCCATCTGCTACGATCCCGTCACACTTGCTTTGCTTCATCCACACTCATCACTCTCTTCATACAATCTAATCGGCTAAGGGCACTTTTGACCTGAACTTGACTCGTATACGATGATACTCCTATGATATGTCGAATGGAAAAAGAATATTTTTAAAATAGCAGCCAACAAACAAGCATGCGGGTCACCAGAAATCAAGTGATCAATGTGACCCATAGACATCCGCATACCGGAGGCGTCACAAATGCGTTGCCGGCCTTTCCCGACCAAGGACGTGTGTATACGTCCCAAAGTCGTACTTGTTTTGGAACACCGCAGATAGATCCTTCCACGGTTGCACCGTGGCAAAAGATTGCGATTGAATCGTACGGTGGTAGACTGTGAACCATCCATACATCAATCAACAGCCTGCGGCAGTCCACTGCTGGATATAGTCCTCCCCCAAGAAGCGCCACCTAACCCGATCTTCGGCTTCACGCATCCAGTTTCTGCCAATCGTCCTGCGCAGATCGTCGCACAATCTAGCCGGGGGACATCCCACACTACGTTTAGCGAGACGCGGTTTCCACTCCAGCACTCGTCTGCCGCGACGATAGTCGGATCTCCGACAAACGCGACCAGCCCATTGCCACTTCAGTTTGCTAAATCGAAAGGCTATGTCGGTGACTTTAATTCTCTGACGGATTTGTTCATTCCGAATCATATCTACCAGAGAAACTCCGAGCATAGCTCTCTGAACGACTCTGAGCTTGTGAAGCAGACGGACTGACAGCGTCCACATTTTGGCGCCGTAAGAGAGTATAGGTAGGATACACTGGTCAAAGACTTTTTTCCCAATAATCTAATACATTAAAACAGATGTGGTATATGTGCATACATCCATACATAAACGACCACAAACGCACACATGTCAATTTTTCATCCGGATGTTTATTAGCTTTGTTTAATAACACCAATTTTAACCGGATTATTTTTAACAATATACCATACAGCTAATGTCGAACTAGCTTTATAGAGTACAAATTATAGTTGTCGAAATGTAAATTATGGATGCCTAATCAACACTCTTCACTCTAGTGGAGCTTCTTTTTTCTTTGGAAAAATTTAAAGTCTCTCTATACACATTTGTTGTTTCAATACATGTTTAATTGTTCTCTAGATATAGTTGGCAAGCCGTACTACGATGACGACGATATACCACCATCGGAAACGGACACCGAAGACGAGATAGTACTCCTAAGATCGGACCGTGAGTGGAAATCCATTGATCAAAACGAGAAATGATCGATTAAGGTGTATTTTAACACATTCCCATCGGGAAACGAGATTTGTCGTTTTTAAAAAACTTACGCAAGCATCGATAAACAAGATTTGTCGTTTTTAAAAAAATTGGATGTTATTAATTTAATATCACATATTGCGTCATTTAAAATTAAATATACTTAATACGTAATACGCAATCTTTCAGATAAAAATGCTCTAAGGAAGAAAAAGGACAATCCTGATTTTTTTCGACGTCATCAAAAGTGAAAGCTCGTTTAATCGAATTGAACGAGCATTCACTTTTGGTGACATTGACATTTAAAATGACAGAGACTGAATCATAAAATCGGAATAATAACCGCAGTTTTAATTCACGCGTCGAAATATTTTGATTTCATATAAACACCCCGATTTATAGGCAAGTTTGGGTAAAAATAGCCCGATGGGAATATGTTTTAGTATTTATTTAAGTTTTTCACCCCATTAAAGACCCTTAGTATTTATTTAAGTTTTTCACCCCATTAAAGACCCCTTCTAATGTCATAAATGTAACATTAACTAGATATTTTTTTTAAATCCGGCGTCAGTTTAGCCTTAGTGATAATACACTAAATGATTGTTCTTCTTTTCTTTGATGGCAATAAGTTACAACTTTTATGCCAGTGTCAAGTAAAATACAATAATATCCAATCTCTTGAAATGTTCAAAGTCAGCTTATCACGTTACGCCTCGATAAAATGGTGGCCGTTTTACCAAAACCTTCCTTGGACTTTTTCAGTCAACTTAAAGAATCACGATACACGCATTTATTTCATATCACTTCACTTATACATCATAATCGAACTATATTGCATAATACACCACCACAAATAAACAATATAACTGATAATAATATAAGATTATGAAAATGAAATAAAAACACGTCACTGATGTAAGTTGGCGGGAAAAGACAAATGATTATTATACGCAATTCGTTCTATCGTTCGTTCAAACTGATTTAATCGAATAACTGTCACACTCGTATATTCGAACTATTGAGTCCATAATATCCGAATACAAACGTTAAAATTTATCTTCACAATCTAACAATGAATTTCTATCTATGTGGTCCACTTCTTTATTTTTTATGCATATATTTTCTTTATTTAAATATTTACCATTATTATATAATATATAGAAATCATTAAATATCACTCAACTTTTCCTATTTATTAAGTGATTCATGAGTTCAAAAGCTATAAACTGTTTCTTTACTATTAGTATACTTCAGTAGTGAGTTAGGTAAGATGAGAAATATTATATATTTACTGATCTCGCGAAGCTTAAATATTCTTATTTTAAGGAGGTCCATTATAACTACTACATTTGGCAACACTTTCAAAAAACATCAACCTGTGATTACACAATCGGATATTTGCGATAAAAAATATTTATTGTACAATACATCCGTTATTATTACACATTCCATATTTATTTTTTATTAGAAATTTACAAATAATTTTGTGCAATATATCTTATAGCATAATTGGATATGATAATCACAAGAAACATATGTATTTTATTTGAGTAAAATCTAAATTCTTCGATCTCTTATAAAATTATACAGTATTAGATGTTGTTATGTATTTTCATTGGCTACGAATTGTCTATGTTAATATATAGTTATTTTAAAAAATTTGCTTTTAATTAATTTTATTGTAAAATTAAATGAATGTATTTACATAATTTAATAATGAATTGTGCGTCTTCCAGTATAAATCTATTTTTTTTTTCTTAATTCCATTTTCAACGTTTATTTGTATTCCTATTTGCATTTTTTCAAATAGTTTAGTGTTAACTTTGAGATATACATAACTGATTTTGATATTTAAGTTTATTGTAAACATTTAACTAATATTTTTAAGTATCTTTTTGCACTTGATAAGCATACCTCCGCTTATGTGCTATTAAATGAAATTGTTTGAAATGAAAACTTTGTAAAATGGACAATAATTGAGATTTTTGTACTATGAAGACAATAATATAAATGTGATATGAAATGTCGGCTCTTATTCAATTTCTGCTTAGTTTACTAAGCGTTTTAAAACAATTAATTTTAAAATGAGATTCGAGCTAGGATAAAAATTAAAACAATTTGTGTTTGTGAAACAAGACATCCGACAGAGTTATGTACTCTATGGAACAAAATTACTTATGTATTTTGAGGAGACGTATGACGTAGGAGGCACACAAGGTTTATAGAATCATAACCACAGAAATTATATTGATCACATATTTTAGATCGGAATTAAAACTTTGAAACTTTTTCTTATATATTATGCTCGCCCATTACTAAACGAAAATTGTAATTGAAGTATTTGATGCTAATTGTGTTATAAAACAAGTAATAGTATTACGAAAAAATAGTAAGAATCTCAAGCAATACAATAAATAATGATATTTTAAAAAATATGATTGGAGCGAATTTAAAGTTTTTGTTATAATATACAAATATATAAAATTGGTGCTTTTTACACGTGTAAATTATCATTGAATCACAATTATTTGCAATAGGCAAATAATTGTGATAGCGATGTATTAATAAATCTATGTTTAATAAAGTGTTTATGAACTTCGTGTTCTTTTTTTCCAAACCTTTATCACATGTTTTGAGTACTTATTTTTGTGTATCATATCGATATATCCTACCATTTTTAATATTCAATTATCTAACGAATTTAATTAATCAGTACTCTGAATATGGCAAGTATTAATTTATTGACGATATGACTCCCGCTATATAGTCAATCATGGGAGTGACACTTTAAAATAAGACCCATTTAACCCCAGTTTCTAGATATTTGACACTATAGAAACTTACTGATACAATATATAAACGTTTCTTTAGGTAGGCCACCTTCTTAGTATAAGAAGGTAAATAAGCAAGGGTGTCGCCTAATAAAAAGTTATCAACATTATCCATAGACATATGCGACAGCAGGTATTGCGTTGCTGGCGTATGAGTCATTAATTTATTCTATTTAAATAAAGTCAGTGACAGAATGGAAAGAGCCCCGCACAATGCCAATTTTTTGAAATTTCTGACACTATTTTCTACCACAAAATATAAACGCTTATTGACCCCAGAGGAATTGCAGAAAATTGTTAAACTTTTATAAAGGTTTGACAAGTTTTTGAAAGATTTCAATTCGGAAATAGTGATGCGTGGAAAAAAGTCAGCAGTTCTATAATTAAATATGTACATTTTTATTTTAATTCCCAAAACCAATCAGACTTACAGAGTATAAAATATTTATACTCTGTATATAATAGGGCTGTAATCTCTTACGATACATATAGCTTATTGCTGCAATTTAACTTCATTATAAGATGCTCGTTCCATCCTACTATGCAACAGATGTCACTCTGACTATGGATATGTCGGTAAAGTAACATAAAAAATAAGGCAAGTTATATTGACATGTCACTTAAGCCAATGTTTTCATAAATATTTATATTTTAACAAAGTAACAAGTGTCACTTATATTAACATAGTAGAAATAAAAGATAAAATTTAACTGCCATTCAGAAACCATCACATTAAGTCTTAAACTGAGCTAATAGCTAAGCACTTAAGGTTACATTTTTCATAAACGATTTGTTTATCTGTTTATTTTAAAATTTTAATGTATCAGATTTTTTTTCATGTTTAAATTTAGATTACAGTACATCAAAAGAAATGAGGTTTAAATGTGTTTTATGATGTTTATCAAGATGTGTTTTATTATTTTTTTCTTTTCTGTGATGGCAATCAGTATTGGCAGGCAAACTATTATACGAGTGTCAAGTAAAATTTGATACTATCAAATCTTTTGAAATGTCTAGTCAGCTTGTCACGTTACTTCTTGATAAAATGGTGTTATTCTACTAAAACCTTCTATGGACTTTTTGAGTCAACTTAAATAGTCACGATACATGTTTTTATTTCATTTCACTTATAAGTCTTTATCAAACTATATTGCATATTGCATATACTTGCATATACTTTAACAATATAACGGATAATGATATGAGATTATGAAGATGCAATAAAACCACAACTTCACTGATTAAGTTGGCGGAAAAAGTAGTTTTATTATTTATTTGATGATTGTAATAATTTTTTAAAAGTACAAGTAGTGACGTTCACTTTACTCCACAAAACGTTGATCTGTCACTTTTTAAGAGAAACTTCCTGCGTTCCTTATTTTATCTTAACTAACGTCAATTAAAAAGTGACTTTTTCGTACAGTTATCCAAATATATTTATAGTCTATGGTCGCCGCTCTATCACATCATTTGACTATTTGATAACGATAAATAAATGATTTTAATATTTTGCTGTAACTATTTACAATGACAATTATTGGTCTCACTTGAGAACTTAGTGTACTGTGTGCGATTTTGGATTTTTTCATGAATAGTGAACTATTGTAATGGAAAGACCTGCAAATAGCACGAACGACATGAGCCGCCGCGCCGGAGAATTTTTAAGACGTCTAAACAGATTTACAGACGGTCCAATGACCAGGAAGAAATTAGTGTTTTTACTGTTAGTTATTATTTTTTTTATATTATATGTAGGACCAGGTTTAATGAATTGGCTTTTTGAATCTGATAGCGCGGCTGTGAGCAATCAGATATTGTGTCAAAGAAGCTTTTTGAATCCTTTTCAGGAAGTTTTAGGAGAATACGATGCATATTTAAGACAGGAGACTGCCGCGACTTTATCTTCTTTGAAACATAACTATGTGCCTTATGTTGGTAACGGCTTGATAGGTATGAGTTTAGAACATGACTCTCATCTAAATATTAAACATGGACGAACATTATCATTGCCAGTATATTATCATCCTCTATATATTGTTGATGATTATGATATGAAAGAGGCTACTTTAGTCGACTATAAAAAGGGAATTGTCCATAGGTTTCAATGCAGCAATACAGGTTTGCAAATTTCATACCAGTATTATGCACATAGAACAATACCTTCTTTATTTGTGCAAGAAATTCTAATCAATAATCCAACAAATGCTGGAAAAACACTACATTTGTCAACACCTAGAGTATCAGATTGGCCAACATCAGTGAAACAGACAATAAAACTGCATCAAGGAGTTGATACTAAAGAGTATGAGGTTGTAACAGGAATGATTACCATTCCTGAAAGTGAAAAAATTCTAGCCGTGGCCATTGTTTGTAGAAAGATGAACAATCAAGTCCAAGTTGATGCCAGAGATGGTTTAGACATTATGATTCTAACCACAGTTCAGTACAGCAAACCAATAAAACAGTCAGACTATGCGAAGCACAAAGATATTGTTGAAAAGAAAGCTGTAGAAGAAATGGAAAAGGTTATAGCGCTTACTGGTGATAGAACTGCTGTAAGAGTGTTGAGAGAAAATCATTCTAGAGTTTGGCAAAGTTTGTGGTACACCGGATTTTATATATCTGATTCAAAGGCTGAAGGTGTCATAAATGGTGACCGTATAAATGCTACAATTTATTCAATCTTATCACAAGTTCGAAGCTATGAGCATGAGGAACACATTAAAGCAGCAACTAAATCAGACATTTTACGCTCGTTGACATACTCGGAAGGCTGCTATGAGGGATATTCAACTTTGGATGCCCCTAACTTATGGAAGCCTTTAAATAATCTTGCTAATTTGAATGCTGTTGCTAGTGTTTGGCTTTTGACATTAGAGAAACAGGGTTGTCACAACTTATTGCGTGCAGGAGCTAGTGGGGTGAACCAAGCGATGGTGCTAAGTTTTGGGAGTTTACGCTTCAGTAATCAGCATCTTGAATACAACATTCATCCGTCAAAACTGCACAGAGACTTTCTATTCAGGCGTGTCAACTATGGAAACATGACTCATGTTAACATTAGCGTAATATTGCAAGAAGATAATAAAGCAGCTATATTTGTTGCATTAGATAGGTCTGATAAGACCTATTATGCTTGCGATGCGGGCTGTTTAGATTCCCCAGTACAGTTAGGACCATATCGAAAATATTTCCCAGTGAAACTAACAGAACCACTCACTGCTATCTTATATATAACTGCAGACAAACAGCATATGGAGGATTTAAGGCATGCTATACATGTGAGGGAGGTCATTGAAGCTCCAGCGCATGAGCACCATGTTATAGCTCTGCACAAACATGGCCACAGCTTAGGTGGTCTGAACCCTCTTTTCTGGGTTTCCATTATATTCCTTATAGTTATGTTTCATTTGTTCCTGTGCAGGATTATTATGAATGAGTTTTGTGACAATACTGTTAGCTATAAGCGGTTGTATAATAAAGCATGAAAGTAATTTATCTAGTTTGGGCAGTTCTTCAACAATTTGTTGATCGATTGATTAATGGAGTCAGGTGTGAATTTGTAGAAAATTGTTATTCAGATAGATAGTTAAAAATTACTTTAGTCTTTATATAAACCACTATATACTAACATAACTTATAAATATAGTAATACTTGACTATCTATCTTATCATACAGTGTTCATGTTATTTGTACAATTGTTTGACATCAGTAATTTCTCCTTATATGAAAAATAGCTAGCTCTGTCCATTAAGGGTAATACATGTTTCCAATTTATATGTACAATAAACAAGTTAATTGTATTAACAAAAATATTCTTTTAATTTAATATATTATGTATATCTAATGTAATTGCTTTTAACATAGAAGATATATAGATTGAGCACATTGCCAGAATGTGTATATGATAAATATGTTTAAAACAATTGCGGAATATTTACATGAACTAATTAAGACATGCTTAAATACACATTGTGATCTAAGATGAAAAATGATATTGAAAATATTTTATTTTAAGTATTTGTTTACAACAAAATTTTTACAAAAATATTTAACATTGTTGTAACAATTTTGTTGATAATTTTACCAGCTTGAGTTATTTTAATACATTTCTTTTTCTTTATTTTCACAATGGGCAAATTAATAAAAATGGCATCTGATTGTGTACCATAGGTCATATTAATTAAGTTTTTATTTATTGTAAGCTAGCTGATTTATTTTAGGAAAGTGACAAAACTATTATAATTAGGAGGATGTATAATGTACCTACATTTTTATAAACTTAGCTTTTTGTACATTACAGCAAATTTTTAAACTTGTCTGTCTTGTTGACTTGTCACTACAGTATTGCCTTTTGATCTCTAGTAAAAATTTAAGATTGTATACCAATATGTATTATATATATAGCTTACTGAAGTCACAATTGGGTGGTCATATTTGTAGGAGAATCAACAATGGTTAGGGTAGAGTTTGCGTCTTGGCAAACATATTATCACTATCAAATAGATGAAGCTAAGACCTGCATAGAGATTGAATGTGTGGTTGAGAATGAAATTAGTTGATATGCCATGGGATAAGCCATGTCCAGCAATTGACATGTGAAGTGAAGAAGAAAACCATAAATTATTGTTTGATTGATAATTTATTTATCTGTCCTGTAATTTTTTTTTCAATACTTTAGGTAAATTTCGTAATAGATTTTACAAACATCATTCCATGTGTACTCAATGTTTTTAATTTATTGATGATTATTGTTAAAAATGTTGTTCATGTTTCGTTTCCGAAACTATAATTTTGTCAGTTTTATATTTGTTATTTTGGTATATTAGAAAGTTTTAAAAAATTGGAAATTTCTGGAAATTATTATTGTATTCTATTTAAAATAAAAATTTTAGAGTTGATGATGCTTGCATTCATGCATGAAGTCCATCTTTTTGAATAACTATAAGAAACAACTGGATAAATATACTATACTTTTAAGCTGTACATACGTATATATAAATATAGATGTGTTGTTATTAAAAGTGGTGTATATTTTTTAAAATAAAAACAAAGTTGTATGTTTATTGTGTTTTATTATAAAAACTATTGTTTCACCTCAAATCAGCGTAAGTGAATCGCTGGATTCGGAAGTCCTTGTGACCTATATAGGTCATAGTGATTACTTTTAGCTATTAAGCTCAGTGATAAAGTTACCGGTTTCGAATCAATAACCCGTATCGGGATTAATATCTTGGAGAAGCTTGATGGGTTAGTTCTCGATGTCCAATTGTGGGAACATATGAATGCTGTACAAGAAGTTATAATCACCGCCGTTTTTGGATATGAAGGCAAACATACAAACGTATCGCCTACGGCAGCTATGGTCAGCTGCCACACCAGACACCTAAATCTTTGTATGGAAACTAATGGCCTCTGACGGTTAGAGGCACAATTTTGTTTTTCATTTTTATCAATTTCGTCACTAGATGGCAATACTTGTGATTAAATAAAATACAAATTGATGAAAATAACTGAATATTTACCTGTATAAATATACTATATGACATATTTATTCATTTTAATATTTTTCACATTATTTATTTTAGACAAATTACAGTCCATTAATAGTAATAAACAGGTAAATATTGTTATCATAAATTTTAATTTTATTTAATCACAAGTATTGCCATCTAGTGAAGAAATTGATAAACAAAATTGTGCCCGTGTCAGGTTACCGTTAGTTTTCATACAAAATCATTGCTGCCCAAAGACATCTGTAGAGGCATTGTCTGCCTTCGAGAAATCTGTCACCGTTTTTTTTTAAAGGTTTAAAGTTGTTTGAGAAGTTATATGACACAAATCTCATTTCATCAGATGACATTCAAATGAAACAAATGGGTAATATTTTCTATAAATATATTTACAAAGTTCTTGTTAAATACAAATTATCAAGGCACAATAAGAAAGTTCCTACATATGATTTAATATTTATTTCATATGATTACAAATAGACCGATATTCAAGCAGGTAGCGGGGTGTTAAGTGGGTGACGAGGATGTAATTGCAACTGATATCCGACATACGTCTTTTATTTTTATTACATCGTTTATACAAAAAATGGCGGAAGACAAATGATATACTTTATGATACCTATAAACTGACCCTCACTGTTGATGAAAAATATATTTTTATCGCAAATCGTAAAAAATATGTTTCCATGATAGAAACCTTAAAAAATAATATTTTTCTTAATTTTTTTTATACGATAGGAAGGCAAACGAGCAAGCGTGTTACCTGATGCAGCGCCATAGGCAGTGCGGAAGCGTTGCCGACCTTTGAGGAAAGTGTCATCATGGGAGTGGAAATAGGAGGGGAGGGGGGAGTTTTGGACCACTCAGCCTGAGCGGCTGTATGCCGTACGAAGTGCGGTAGGTAAGCTACTCAGACGCCGGTTTTCTGCGGGAGCGTGGTACTTCCCCGGACAAACCGGCCCGTTCATGCTACAGACAAATTATTCTTGACAAAGTATTCGTCTGCAGCGTGGCTCTACCACGTTTGAGAAATTTAATTTTAATTTAATAATTAAAATGTCGTATCACCCACAAGTTACGTGACGGCAAAAGTCAATAAAAGTCAGGTACATCACTTGTACACAAACCACGTGACCAGTAATTGCATTTTGGAGGAAAATTTAAAATATGTGAATATTAAAGTGTTACTTATGTATATGAAAAATATATATATTTACATTTTTTTTAGTTATATTAGGTACTTATGCATTATTTTAAACACTTCCAAAAATATTCGACATCCCAATTGTACTTATCTAAATAATGAATAAAAATATATTCTTTTATAACCGCTGGGTATATTATATTATGGCATTAATTGGTGAATAAATTAATAACATTTAGTCTGTCATTACGTCGGAAGAAACGGGTTAGAAATGCATGTGAACCGAGAAGGCTAAATTTTGAATATTACGTGGGTTAGTTTGATAATGGACATTTTTCGATAATAGCAAATTTCAGTACCTAAAATTTTTAGCTTTTTTCGATGGATATCTCAATAAAGACGAACGATAGGTGAAAAATTCGAAGGACCTTAATTATAGATCGTATAAAAAACAACATAAAAAGTATTTCATCAAAATTTTCGTATCTCAACGGAGAACCGAGTTATAGTGAAAAAACTTTCAAGATGGCGGATCATGCACATAGGAAATGTTAGCCGACAATTTAAAGTTAAGGTTTTCTAGGCTTGAATGGGAGGATTCCATATACAAAACTTAGCCTTCTCGGTTTACATGCATTTCCAAATGTATATAATAACTGGACTAATTGAAATGTACGTTCTATTCACGTTATCGAGAAAAAAAATCAAAACTTGTTACAGACTTTTTGAAGTCATTTAAAAATACCAACAGAAAAAGCAGGGTGCTTTTTAAATTATTTAAATAAAAAAAAAAATCTAATATTTGCCTTGAATAAGATAAAAAATAGCCTTATATTAAAACTTACACACATATATATATATATATATATATATATATATATATATATATATATATATATATATATATATATATATATATATATATATATATATATATATATATATATATATATATATATATATATATATACATATATATACTTAATCATTAATAAAATCTTATAATTTAATATATTTATATAAAATCTTATTCTAGGCAAAAGAAGTGGCGCAGGTTTTGCTAACGGGGGAAGGGATTCCCCTGTAGCGTTGATTTTCAGCCACTCCCTTCCCGCAAGATGTTATGCGGGTGTTGGCGTGCGAGCGTGCGTGCGTACGTGTATTTGTGTGTGTGTGTGTGTGTGTGTGTGTGTGTGTGTGTGTGTGTGTGTGTGTGTGTGTGCGTGCGTGTGTGTGTGTGCGTGCGTGTGTGTGTGTGCGTGTTGGATACTGACTTCTTTATTCACTTCAACACCTTACTTAAATAATATTGAAGAAGAAAGATGCTAAATTATACAAATTACTGAACTTGGTGAAATCAGACGGAATTTATTCTATATAATCATATCATCTATATAAGAAGGCAGGTATATATAATAATTTTCGCTGATAATAGTCCTCAAAAGATTCTTTAATTTCCCTTAATACTCCGCTATCCGCTCATTTTTAACAAAAAATGGTGGCCAATGTGTTTGGATACTTAAAATCGTTAACAATGTTTGCTATATTTGCAACACTTGCACCAGAGTTCTTAATTTTTCACTTCAAAATACACAAGTTTATACTTTGCGGGTAGTTTACCTTTAGTAAACTACCGTGCAAAAACTGCAGGTACATAGGTATAAGAATGATTCGGTACATTATTTGAACTGAACACGATGGGGAGCCATTATAATCATTTTCAGCCATTTAACAAGCTTTCAATATTTTATTTGAAGTAAATATGTTAAACATTGCAACTTAAAAAAGATTTTGCTGTAACTACCCACATAAAATAGGACTAATCCCATTTATTGCTATGGATATATTACTGACAAACAGATGTAGGTAGGCGAAAATTTGGCAAGGTGGCGAAAATTTGGCAAGGTGATGAAAATTTGACTGATGGTGGTAATATCAAAATTTGCTTTTAACATAAGTTGTTTAATGACATGTGGGTAGTGAGTGTAGTGGGTAGTTATAATTAAATTATACTGAAAATGATCAATATGCTTTAGGGGCCCATTTCCTTACTTATGCATAAAAAACAAGACTACGAAACTATTTTATGAAAATGTTAGGGTGTTTGCCCAGAAGAGGTCATTCAAAAATTACGTCACACGTTAAGAAGAGAGTGCGTCAATAAATTGTGCGTCATAGACCGACAAGAGAACTCATCTCCATGTGTGAAAGACAAATGTATGATATTGATGCCCCCCCCCCCTTCAATATCATATGACGTAATTTATGGATGGCCCCTCACCTACTACAGACGGCAATCATTTTTGAGTATTGAATAATAGACCGTATGCTAATACGCTAAAAGGAATATCGAAGAGTCCCTTGAGGTGTCATTTTAATATATTCACGGTAACATTGGATAATGCTATATAAGGCAACCATAATGACGTTAAATAAAGAAATGGACTGTGCCTAAACTATTGGTCCTTCGCTAAATTAAATTAAAAAAAAAAACTAAATCTATTTTAAATACAGAATGTTTGGAAGGGCTGTGGCGATCATTAAAGAAGATTAGTCAGAACAAAACATTAGTGTGGAACCTAATATTGTAGAGATTTAATTTTTAATTAAAACGAAGAATAACACAAAGAAGTATCTTCATCTTTTCAACTTTCGCCTTCTTGATACTCAATACTAATGTTTTTATTTTGATTATAGAAGGCAGGTATAGATAATGCTATTTACTTCCATTTTATGCGAAGTGTAATAAAATTTACGACAACGGTTGAGGGTATTCCCATAGTTCGCTTGTTGGGTAATACCCTCAAAGTAACTTATAATAATTAAGCACAGGAAAAGTCCCGTATACAACGATAACAAAATAAAATAAGAGTTTTGCGTCAATTACAAAAAATATACGCATAGTATATTTTTTGAAATATTTGACTAGCTGAAAATTGTTAGCTAGTCATATACTTCTAATAAATAGCTTATATTGAATCCAATATGTAATTATAGGTAAAAGAAAAGTTCACAAACTCTCAGTAACCTCCCATATCAGCTCCACGTATCGACATAGCCCTTAAAACACCCTGTATAAGTCACGGATACATTAATAAACAGATCTTAGCATTACATATGTTAGTTAACTAAGTACCACAGAAATCTAAATAATAAGTTGATAGAAATGGCGTCTGTCTACTATAGTATGGAGAGCTCTTACGCAAGCCACACTAATAATAGCTACGTTATATAATCTAGTATACAAATGAAATAGAAAAATGATAAAGTTACAGCGTCACGAGTTAATAATTTCAATAGCGGTAATATGGAGCCATGGTGGAACCTTCCCTTACAAAAAAATAACGGGAGGATCATTTTTCTATATAAAACTTGGTAATAATGGTATTGGCAAATGGCAGGCGTGTCACCTGATGGAAAGCAATCAACGCAGCCCATTGACATCACAGCGTCATAGGCAGTGCGGAAGCGTTGCCGACCTTTAAAGAAAGTGACATTATGGAAGTGGGAGGGGGAGGGGAGGAGAGGGGGAGGGTGTAAGGCTTCCGGAACTCAGGCCACTCACAGTACGGAGCGCGGTAGCTAAGCTACCCCCACTCAGACGCCGGTTTTCTGCGGGAGTGTGGTAGTTCCCCGGGCGAGCCGGCCCATTCATGCAAATACTATGCCATTCTTGACCAAACATTCGTCTGCAGCGTGGCTCTACCACTAATCAGGTAGTCCTTAGACACAATGGAACGGGTTGTGCCTAAGGACTACCTGATTAGTGGTAGACCCTTCTTTTACTTCTATCTTAACCTTCATTCGCATCCTTACCCTAAGTCAGGCAATACAGTGCCCTTATTATTGATTACGGGGTGGTGGGCGTTGATTGTGTACCATCAGGTGTCCCGCTTCCACGTTTCTCAATCTCTTTCATAAAGAAGTAAATTTTAAAAGCTTACTCGTAGGCAAGTGAGGTGACAATTGCCCCAGTGTATGCCACTTCTATTACCTTATTATTTATTTGACTATGAGACATTACATACAAAAAGCATACATATATAATCGCCAGCGATATAAATAATGTATACACGTTTACAATGTAAAAAAAAATATAGTGTACAGATAACCTATCCGAGCATAGACAAAAAAATAAATCAGTCCGCCGTTTACTTTGGACGCGTATAAAAATAAGAAATTTCCTATCTATTTAAATTAATTTATTTATATTGGTTGTCATTAAATAGAAATTATTTTGACAGATATATGTAACATTTCAGGAGATCAGAAAACAAATAAAAAGTAATGTATCAAACGGAAACATAATAATATATCACTATTTTTAATTATTAATGGAGTCAAGCGTTACTTTGCGGAAATCCATCACTATATGGACAGTCAAAAGTTTTACTTAGCTAAGATCCGCGACAAGTCTTGTCGCGGATCTTAGCTAAGTAAAACTTTTGACTGTCCATATACAATTTTTAATTGCCAAAGAAATGTTACCTTGTGGAGAAGATGAAAAATTATAAATGTAAGGTCAGAATTTTTGTAAACTTCTCAAATATATGGTTATTGATGTCCTGAAATTCAGCATATAATTATGGTCACAATGCTTGCTAAGAAACAAATACTATTCATGAATGAATGCATAAAAAAGGGAGGAACCGAGGCGAGAGTATTTATTACTAATAGAGAATTATTAGTATGAATCATTGCACCTCGTGACCAAAAATTACTTTTTTAGAAATAATTTTTCAACATCAAATATTTTTTTAGGTTATGTTCAATGGAGGATACTGTGGTACAATGGAGGAGGACAGACAATACTATATATTTGCTAATTAAAAAATAATAGTGTATAAAATATTACTTGTTATAAGGTGTAACATAATACATACAACTTAGTAGCTAATATTATGTTGATAAAGTACCCACACTTGTATAAGATGGAATCAGGAACAAGTAGACCAATTAGATTTTGAGTTAGTCAAGAGGTAAAAGTTAAAAAATTTCAAAGACCGGCAATTATTTTAAAATTAATTTTAGTGAAAATAAACTTGGAAATAGTCCACACAACGAAAAGGCCTACAACTGTAAAAGTTTTTATGACTAGACCAAATGTAAAATTGTAAAGATCTATATTTTAAAAATGGTAAAAAAATAAAGGATGTAAAAATTGTTTTAAAACTATCGATTTACTTACATTCATGTGGGTATTTATGAGTTTTATAAAATTTCACTTATATTGTACATATGTTGTATATATTTGTCTTACATTTAAGGCACTTACTACTTCACTATTTGTGGAACTGTGTCATAGCTTTGAGATTGTTCACTTCGATTTATCTGAAAATTAACATATTTTTAGCATTATTTAGTGTACATGTACTTTTCACCACTTATCAAGTTAAGGGAGTTTACCGTTAAGCAAAGATCACCTCCAAGAGCGCCAGCTGGATTCCAGAGACCAAAGCCACCGTAATACATCCGAATTAGCAAACTGAACGTCTACATAGACGAAAGTCTACACTGGAGTGAAAGTGGTGTCTTTAGAAACTAGTGTGAGACTCCCCCTCCGGCTAGATAGAGCATCTAGAGTCCCAGTTGATATGCGCAGAGCGGCTGGCAGAAACTGGATGCGTGTAGCGAAAGATCGGGCTAGATCATAGGTTCCCAACGGCGGCTATACCGCCCCCTAGTGGGTGCTGGAGCTTTTTATAGGGGCGGTAGTGGGTCCAAAGGCATATAGATACAGTATGAAATACCTTAATTTTCATGAAAAAAACTTTTTATTGAGCTATCTAAAATGTTTATCTTATTATTATGGCAAAAGTAATCATTTTTTCTTAAAAAAGGGGGCGGTAGTCCACTAAAAGTTGGGATCCTATGGCCTAGATGATGAGCTAATTGTAATAATTTTATGTATTTTTTATTTATATATTCACACCTACCCCCTGCAGGGGTTGGCAGAGACCATAGAGCTCCATCTGTTACGATTCCGGCACACCGGAATTCTTCCTCTCACATACAAATATATGTATGTGTCACATATAAACTTTCTTTTTGGATTTCCACTTGATATGGTTATTATGCGAAGAGATGGTAACCTGGAAAAGCTGATCTTTGTTGGTAATACTGAAGGGAAGGGAGTGTGTCAAGATGGTCCGATTAAGGAAGCCATATTCTCTTCCAAGTTTCAGCATATGGTGGAGGCTACTTTGGACCGGAACCGACGGACAGACTATCCGTTTGATTTCTAGCAATCCTCAGTAATATAACTTATTTTGACAAAAAGTGAGGTTGACATCAAACATAATTTACAAATAATGATTATAAAGAGCTTTTAGAGAATAATACTTCTGACAAATGGCGATATTTACCTACTTAAAAAATCCATTTAACTATTTGCTAAATATTAAAAAAATATCTATTAATTACTCTCTATTACGACCGCTACAAAACGGCTTACCATAAAACTGACCAAGTCTATTACAGTTCTTCGTAGAACGCGACTCGGGTCTTGGTGGAGCCCTGCTTGAGGCGACGCAGCGTTGAGTATTTGTCGTCGCCAGCACGCGCGGCCGCCTCATGCAGCCTGTCCAAAGCTATGCCGGAACTACCGACGGCGTTCGGCTGTTCCACGCGCAACACCGAGAATTCGCACCTCAGCTCGTCCAGTTGCTGTTGCAGATGCTTCGATTTCGCCAGGTACTCCACTCTGAAGGTAGGTAAGTTAAATTAAAGTAAGTATTTTTTTTTATGAGATAGGAAGGCAAACGAGCAGGCGTGTCACCTGATGGAAAGCAACCAACGCCGCCCATAGACATCCATAGCGCCATAGGCAGTGCGAATAAAACGAAACGGGGTCATCCGCACCCCCGCACGAGGGTGTGGGATCGAGTCTCGGGGATGAACCTCATTACTCGGGTTTTAACTCAATGGGGCGACCCGGTCTTTAGTGCCGCTGTTCACAGCGGCTTTTGGGGCATCCATCCACGCGAAACGAAAGAACGAAACGCGCGAAACGTAATATATGTAGGCCTTGCCGACCTTTAAGGAAAGAGTCATTATACCACTCAGACGCCGGTTTTCCGCAGGAGTGTGGTACTTCCCCGGGCGAGCCGGTCCATTCATGCTACTGACAAATATTATGCCATTCTTGACAAAGTATGCAGCGTGGCTCTACCACTATTAGAATGTTATATGTTATTATGTGTTGTTCGATCTTGATACAAACATTGCCATGTTGTAAAAAGATGAAATAAAAATACTAAAAAGTATCCTCTTCTTTGTAGAGATCCTAAGAGGTTTATTGATGAAGTTTAACAGGTGAATTTCGTTAAAGCGTAGTAGGTCCCACTGGCAGGCCTGTGCTGAGACCTTCCGATTCATTTTTCAGATTTGTAATACATACATATATAAATACACATGAATAAGTACATACGTACATAACATATATAATTATGAAGGCGCTTGGACGCCGAGTCTTTGTCAACAACAAAGAATGAATCATTTTAGTCAACGACAAAGCGTGCGTTGTGTGTGCCGCTTGTTGTGTTATTGACTCCATAAGTGTTTTATTTATATAAATTTTAGCTATATGATATGCTGTGGATTGTTTTAAATAAAATATTTCTTGCATTACCTCTCTTTTTCGATCTCCAAAGACAGCCTGTGTATATGAGGGTCTGAGTCATCCGGCACCAGCTGATATGAGTTCAGCTCCGAATCGGGAGACGCTGAAGCTCCGTTCTGTATGACTTCACCCCCCAGCTCGGCCGGCAACGAGCACGTGGACGGATACAAACTTGAAGGCACAGTTGACGATGGCTGGGGAAATACACACCATCTCCATAAATATATTATAGGAAACTTTTTTAATTTCTCTAGAGAAATGACGTAATTTATGGATGGCCCTTAAATTTTTCTAGAAACATTTTTCGGAAGCGTTGATTTAATGTAATAATTTCTAAAGATTAAATTATAAATTATGTAATATCACACTCAGCGCCCGATTTTCCTATAGGCTACCTGGGCTTCAGCCTAGGACCTAATCAATCAAATCAAGATAAATTACATTATTCTTAAAAACAGCAAGCTCTAATACACTGAATCAAAAAAAGGAGAAATTACTATAATACGTATATGACTGATAAACAAACAAAAATGTAACAACGCTTTCGACTCATTGGGTCTATTCGTTTGTATATACTAGACTAGCTTTTCGGAGCCCGCCTGCAGCAAACCTTCAAAACTATGCGAGTGTTTTGAGCTACTGCCAAATTTCAGCGAAATCGGCCCATAAATGACGAAATTAGGTTTGTATGGCGGCCATCTTCTTTCCGCCATTTTGTATTTTTTTTCTGTAGTTACGGTAGTGGAATGCAGTAGTATGAATTGGAAATGTTCCTCACCACAAATACATTATTAAAATTTTTCAAAAAAGAAGCATTTTTCTAGTGACAGCAACGAGATTAGATAACGATGACAAGCAAGAGTGTAGACAGTAGTGACAACATAGGGAATTATTTAAAGCGGTATAAAGTTAAGCGAGTAAATTAATACATTTTTAGTCTGTGTACAATGAAGCATAGACAAAGAGAAAAGTCTAAAACATTTATAAACAATTAAAATAGATAGACATCGATGGCAATACTCCAGCTATACTCAACATGAGATTGGGTGGGATTTTGTGGTGGGCCCATCTGGTGTTGCTTTATTTTAAACCATTTTAAATTTCGCGCTAGTGAGGAAATTTGCGAGAGCGTTGAGTAAAAATAGGTTCCACATAACACTACCGCACCGCGGTATGCAGTTGTTGATACGGTAATTTGCCGTAAAAGTTACAACAGACGTCTGATTATTTCACAGCAACGTCGTGCCTTGTTTTGAATTTATTTACATAATACAACTGTGTCGAAACCTAAGTCGTTAACTTATTTTTTTTAACCCTTATCGGTCGCTAGCTTTTTATATGTGATTCTCGCTAGGTTGTAGCTACAGATACAGTTTTCATTGAATTTATTCATTTTTGGGCCCAATATATTAAAAAATAATTGGAAAAGGCAATGATATATAACTGGTGATGTCAATTGCTCTGTTACGGATATTTAACTGATAAGGCTTAGTGTCGGCATTTTACACAGTGCGAGTTTCATATGTCTCGTCTTGTCACTTCCCACGTGCCTGACGACCGCAGGGACAAAGTACTGTTGTCACGTGAGAGGTGACTTACGACTGATAGGAGTTAATTTTTTTTGGGGCCCACGACACCACGTCTAACACGTGTTTGTGGTTTCTATGGAAAAAAGGTTGAGAACTACTGCAATACTCACTGGAGGCAGTGATCCCGTGGAGGTCCTGCTGAGGAAGTTGATAAGTTTCTCCTTGGCTTGCTTCTCAGCCACTCTAGCAGCTACTAGTTCAGCCTTAAGGCGCTCAGCCTCGGCGGCACGTTTCTCGGACTCTTCAACTAGCCGCGCGGTGAGGAACTCTGCTTCGCGAGTCTTCCGTTCTAGATGCACCTGGAAATTGAGAAGGAGAAAGAGAAAAATAAAAATAAGGTATTCATGGATGGAGTCATTTGCCTCTCTAGGAATAAAACAACCCGAAAAGTAATATTGTGTTTACGAACGAATATAATAGATATACATGTCGTATACATTATATAATAAAAATGAATTCCTATTGCCCTTTGTTACGCCATAACTTGAGGACGACGGATTTCATTCATTCATATAATGATTTACCGTCGTTTGACAGTTCGCTTTGAACTTCGTGTGTTGAACATAGTGTTTTTGAAATACCTTTTTTTTAAATAATCAAAGTTCAAATTTATTATACATAGCTACTTTCTCCATAGCTCTTTACACTTCTGTAGGATCAGCTAGTAGAACAAATCGAAAAGTAATATTGTATTTAGGAACGAATATGTACTACACTCTTGTTTGGAATGGCAATGGAGACAACTCTATAAAATAAGAGATTTATTAATGCCTTGCGCTTCGATTTAATTAGGAAAAATGTTGCAATAATGCACCATTTAATTTGAGTCAATCATTGCATAAATAAAGTGATATAAAGAAGCAAATTGATGCCTTAAAAAGAGAGAAATATCTAGCTATATCTATAATAAAAAAGAAATATATACCTATAAAAAAAAACACTAAATATATATAGCTAAAAGCTATATATATTGTGTGTTTTTAAACATGTTTAAGCACGTCACGCATATTTAAATATTCTATGTATATTTTTATTTTGATGACGAGTACAGCTCGTCACTGGGCAGATAGACATTAAAAATTCATGACGAGTCTAACTCGTCATTGTAGCGCAAGGGGTTAAGCCATATAGCTATACACTAACCTTCTCTTCTTCAGTCTTAATAGCGGACAATCGCAGCCTTGCGTTTTCCCTCTCAACATCGGCTGCCTTCTGTGCCAATAGGGACGCTTCTTCCTCGGCCACCCGACCTTTCTCTGCTAGCAATTCTGCAGTCTCTTCTGATCGGCGCTGCGAAGAAATTTTTCCTTTATAGTTTTGTATAGATCAACGCCACTCATTACACACATACATACATATTAGTCATGCCTGTCTCTCATCATATCTGTCATGGGTTAGGCAGTTACAACAGATCTCCACCCGCTACGATCCCAACACACCTATCTTGCTTCCTACACACTCATCCATCTTTTCATTCACCCTTCCTCTCACATTCACCATAGCAGAATGGCTCTCCGTTCGTCGCTTCTCACCCTCGTGGGAATCAGGACGTGACGGGTGGCGAACCACGTCGCCGTCACTTTTAAATAAGGTAGGTATATTAAGATTAGTCATAGTAAATCCCACAAGCCGCAAGGTAGGATGGGGTCACCCCTAGCAGAGCCCCGCATGCTGAGGTAAGACACTATACTACCCGGGAGAGCCCTTTCCCGGGACGGTCGGCACGCTTGCGACTAAGCTCGCCCTTAGCCTCGCATCCATTGGCACGGCAGACCGTGAATTGGCGGAGAGGAAGAGAAAGGATAGAGAAGAAAGGGAAGGAAAGGAAATGCAGATGGGTTACTGGACTCGGAATAAATATTTATAAATCCATACATATATTTATTCCGATGCGGGGATCAAACCCACGACCATTGACTCCGCGGGCTGAGGGCCCCGCCACTGAGCCAATCGGTCATCGGTCAAAAAAAAATTTACACATTAAAATTAAAAGAAAAACTAATATTGTGGTAAAATATAAATAACGAAAGCTGTTCACGAATATTAGCAGTAAATCTTTATATGGCAACATTTTAAGGATAGTTTTACGTATTTTTTATTGGTTATTACCAGCGCCTCGTTGGCGAGCCGTATCTCCTCTTGGTACTGCAACAGACGTTGTTCCATGGCCGCCCGTTCTCTCTCCGCGGCTTCGCGCAATTGCTTCTCCCGAGCTAACTTGTTCCGTTCTATCTGACGGCGCTGCAACGAAAGACAAAATTTTTTTTAATTTACATAGCTATGAAATGCTATATCGGTGACTTTAGTTCTCTGGCGGATTTGTTCATTCCGAATCATATCTACCAGAGAAACTCCGAACATAGCCCTCTCCATTTGAATATTGAGCTGTATTTTAAGAAATTTTTTGCAGTAATTTCATTTGTATGTTATAAAAGATATTGTTGCTATGCTGAAGCAAATATTTTTTTAGATTCATTGTGCACTGTCTTTGTTCGCCTTCTAGATTTTGTGCATAAAAGCCGAAATTCAGTCGGAGTAAGATTCATTCTGAGTTTCATCCCCACCATCTCGATGAATGACGATTCAGTATGATGTGTTTTTCTCGAAACTTCTTTAAACGGAACTTCCAGCGGTTTATCCAGATAAGAGACGTCCGCTCCCATGCGAAATCCTCCTATCGCCGCCTGGCTCCCGCGAGGGGGGAGGGCCAGCGTGGGACCCAACATCGGAATAGGTTTGGCCATATCTTGACGACGCGAAGTCGTTAAACGACGCCCAAAAGCCGCTAGGAACAGCCGCACCTAAGATCGTGGGGTAACCGCCCCATTGAGTTGCTGCGCGAGTAGTGGGGTTCTTCCCCGAGATTCGATCCCACACCCTTGCGTGGGGTGTTAATGTCCCCCGTCTCAAGTTTTATTATAAGAAGAAGCCCCGTAAAGATCCCTTGTCACCGTATCAGTACGGTTGGCATATTATAGTATCACCAGGTGACACGCCGGCTCGTTTGCCTTCCTATCTCCTAAAATAAAACACATTCATTCGTGTTTCACTTATACGATATTAGAAAATAGATATTTTCAGATGAAATAGGAGGTCCTCAACCCTATACTCCTGCATATCTGACGGGAAAAAAAGTGGCTGAATAGCAGCGCTACGGGAAACAAACATCAAACGTCCTGTGATAGCAAGAAATGAGACACTCTTAGTAAACTTTGTAAGAGAATACTTTTCACTATTTTAATGTTAATTTTCATCTCGTAAGAACCACGGGAAGAAAGAGAGTGGTTCTATTCTATACCGGGAACCACTTAGAAATTATACCCTTCTCGATTACCTGCTTTTCCTCTTTCGCTTGCGCTTTCATTTGCTGTACCTCCATTGTATCAGGTTTCCGCCGTCTCATGTACAAGTCATGGTTGCCAATGCATAAATCCAAGATCTGCAAAGATGAATAATAAAATGCACTGAAATATATGTGTAAACATCTGAGAAGTGGATTTCATTAAAACAAAATTATTTAGTACGACTTAACACAATCAACAAAAAGTATAGCGCACGCACGCATGCACGAAAGCCCGCCCGCCCGCACGCACGCATGCACGCACGCACGCACGTTCGCACGCACGCACGCACACACGCACGCACGCGCCTGGCTCCCGCGAGGGGGGAATAAAACTGTCTGTTCCTGTACTGAGAAAGATTGATCAAGGAATTTGTTTTACATTTAGTTAGGATTTTTTAATACTTTAAATAACTAGCGATCATCCAGTGGTCGAAATTTAATCATATTCATTAAATTTTTAGTTTTAACTTTACCAAATTTCACTTTTGAATTTGAATATTAGATGAGTGTGTGTATTATTATGTGAATATTGCTACTATTGAGAAAAAAACATCATGCAACTAACCAATTTATACATGCCCTTAGGCGAGAAGAAGATGAAATTGGTGACGGTCTTTTCGACGAATTTTATGACAAACTTCTTGTCGTCAAAGGAAATATGCTTGATCTCGGACCATGGGAATGTTGTTTTTGGCGTCAGCTTGTTGTCCTTCTCGTAGATGTTTAGTCCAAGGGCTGTCACACCAAGGTAGAGGTCCGTGTCCTTTTTATTCTGTGGGCACATTAATATTATATAAATATAAAGTCTGAGATGGTAAATATAAAGTCTGGCCAACCAAAGCTGTCCACATATATTTGCAGGATATCTTAATATGACAACATTTTAAGGTAAGTATTTGTTTTATAAAATTTTGATACTTTTTCATTATTTTCAATACTCTTCGAATAGTTCTCTTTATTATTTGATGACTATTTCTTTTTAGAGAATATTAAAAGTGAGAGATAAAGCAAAATATGTTGGAACCAGTAGGCAATTTAACAATAGAGTTAAATTGCGACAGTATTTCATGGACAGCATTCGTTTGTCAGACTATTGTAGTAGATCACAAAAAGATACTACAGTCACTAAAAATATGATTCAGGATTTTCTTTGAAAAAAATCCAAACACATATGAATCTAACATAACCATATATTAAATACTATAGTGACAATTAGCAACTTACATTGATAGCAAAGTAGTTTACGCCATACATATCCAAATCCTGTGCTATTTTCAAGTACTCCATCTCAGCTTCATCCCTAGACATTCCCTTGTGATCCGCGTACCTAGAACGAATACACGTAAAGTTCAACAAAAACATTTGAAACGGCCGCCTGCAAATCCTCCAACAACTCGCCATGATCACTTACGTTGACATCAAACACAATACAGTGGATTTGTGGCAATAATATATCTTTAATTGCAAAAAGTTTACATATGTTACAGGAGACTAGATCCCACACTAGAATTCCCTGTGTTGTAGGAAACTAGGCTCTTCTCTTCGTAATACATAAATAATTTAACATAAATATCAAATGAGTCTAAATATCAAAACAAACACTTTTCACCTTAAATTTTTCACCCAATGATTTTAAACTTTATAACTGTCACCTGAGCAACAAAAAGATTCCACCATTCCCAATGCGCTTGCCAAGTATCACAAAAACTCAATTTTTAAGAGGCCTATGACATGTTTTGATTGAATTCAGGTAAATATCAAAACAAAGCTATGTTCTCAGCAAAATCTATTAACTTTAAACATTGTCCCTGTGATATAAGACAGTTACATTAATTTAAACTTCTATGTTTATTATAGTGTTTTTTTAAGGGATAGGAAGGCAAACGAGCAGGCGTGTCATCTGATGGAGAGTAATCAACGCCGCCTATAGACATCCGCAGCGCCATAGGCAGTGCGGAAGCGTTACCGACCTTTAAGGAAAGTGACATTATGGGAGAGGGTGTTTGGCCTTCGGAACTCAGACCGCTCACAGTGCGAAGCGCGGTAGCTAAACTACCACTGAGACGCCGGTTTTCTGCGGGAGTGCTTTACTTCCCCGGGCGAGCCGGCCCATTCATGCTACAGACAAATAATATGCCATTCTTGACAAAGTATTCGTTTGCAGCGTGGCTTTACCACATTTAAAAAAGTAAGTTTCTCTTTCATACTTTACCATATTTTAATGCGGTCTTCCCACATTTCGGGGGTCATTTGATACTGATCTATAACACGCTGAGGTAACAGATCTTCGCTGGCAAGCATTCCCGGTTTGTAAGCACTCTCATCATAGTCTCCGTACTGGAAAAAAAGAATGAAATCCTTTTAAGACATCATTTTACTTACAAGAATCTTCTCAGCATTTCAATTCAATTTTTCAAACAAAAATTAATTTAAAACTAAATTATTGAATAGTGCCAATTGTTGGCTAGTGATAATAAGTAAAATTAGTATAATAAGTAGTATTAGTATACATACCTTAAGTATACTAGTATCTGTGTACTAGTAATTAAGTGAAATCGATTGTGTCTCATCATCAAATGTAAAAGTTTGGCGAGTGTAGTGGTATAAGCACATGTTTTTTTTAATTATAAATAAAATATTGTCAATATTCCCTCTATTCTAAATAATGGCTATTATCCTTTATTCAGAATTATTTTTACAAGTTTTACAAATATATATATTTCTATGATATCTAAATTTCTGTGTGCCTTTTATAAGCAAAGACCTTCCCCAGTCTATGCCAGTCTTCTTTATAATTTACCAATCTAGTGCAAGTCTTGACAACTATTGTGACAATTTCATCCTCCCATCACTTATTTGCTTGCCTCTCTTTCTTATGTACCCTCTTCGAACCATGTCGTTATGGTTTCTGGTGTTACCTCTATTCTACTAAATATCAAACGAGAGTAACTGCAGGATAGTACACTGCTGGGTATAGGCCTCTACAAGGCGTACTAACTAACCTGATCTTTGACTACATGCATTGAGTTTCTGCCAGCCGCCCTGTACAAATCATCACTCTATTTAGCTCGGACTAGATATACCACATTTCAGTGAGACTTTTTCCTGATTCCCGTAAAACCTTATTTAGACTATTATGAATATAGTACTTCTAAAGAATACTATGTCAAGTCGAAATACCAGGAGAAGCTTCCAAAGAAAAATGTAGATTGAATGAATAAAATGTATTTGCTATAATATTAAACTATTTTAATGAAATTTACAGGTTGAATAGTTTAATTATAGTTATTTAAAATTGCATAATTTTATTATACATATATTTGTTTATTTTCAATTTAAACTTAGGGTATTCAATATGATTTTCATGTTTACTTGAAAATATGCATTTTCTGGAACTAACCTTAGCCTGTACAGCATAACTGGCCAATAGCACAGACGCTTCAGGTGGGCAATAAATATCCATGCTAAGTATGGCCTGCTTAACCTGCAGGAATAGCAGATGTTGCGTTACCTCTTGGATTAATTCTTCAGCAACATCTTCTGGATATAATTTGCAGAGAAGCATAAATGGAGTACCTGGCATTTGAGACACACATTGCTCCTGAACTGAAAGTATTTATAGAAATTTGCAATCAAATATTTATACTAGTATAACACATACAACTTAGACACAACTTTTTTTTTATATGATACTGAAATAACACAGTTCACCAATAAGAATAAATACACTGTATAATTATATATTGATCTATTTTATAATGTATTGTAAAAGTTATATTTTTTTTTTTAATATAATTTATAGAAAGATTAGCAATTATATATAAATTATACTTTATTTTCAATTAGCCCAATTCTTATCAGCTAGGTGCAGAAAAATATTGATAGCTTGTATTAAACTAAAAAAGTTAAAAAAAATCATTTTGAAAAGTATGAAAATGTAGGATTTTTGTTTCATAAACAACTAACCTCTTTTGTCTAGTTTTAGCCAACTGATAAAGTGTTTTGTATCTTCAAACTGAAGGCCAAAGAACCATGTCTCCCTTAAACCAATGGTCCTGCACACCAAGTCAAAAAGATCTCGTCCAGTTGCTCTCCACTATATATAACAAACAAACTTACTCATTTTAATATTTCATTTTATTGATTATTATAAATATAGTTTTAAAATTATTTATATTAGTAATATACAATGTATGTTTTGAATTTGAGATTAAATTTATAGAAAATATAAATATTTGCATGCTATAATGTAGAAAGTGGTATTTTAATTTTAAAGTAAATATTTTTATAATTGATATTTTGTTTTTAGTTTTATCAATCTTTTATCATTCTTGTTATCAATACAATGTTTACACTAGCACATTGTTGTCCTATATACAAATAATTGACACTGCAACGTACGCTCTATGTAGCCCCGGGTTCAATATATGACTCATGACTAGCGTATTGTGCTAATTTATGTTAGCATTAGATAATTAGACCAGTAAACAAGGAAGGGATGTATGGACGCGGGAGATTATACTCACCTCAAGGTTGAACTCTAGTTCTGCGTCTAAAGTGCACACCTTCACTGGAAACGACTTAGAAGCCTTCTTTCTCCTAAAAGGTGGCATCATATCATGGCACTTACGTACAATAGAAAGAAGCTTAGAAAAACACAAACGATAGGTTATGATAAATAGACCAACATAGTATTAATTTGTATGAAACACCTAACGTTTACGTAACGTATAGCCAGTTTAGGAATGCGTGTAATTTCACATTGCGTACTATTTCCAGACGTTATTATTTACAAACAGAGGAACGTCAATGAAACGAGAATGCGAAGTAGATTGAAAAAAATTAGTCAGAAATGTAGTGATGTCCTTTTCAAGTTATATTTTTATTTAATTAATATTGCCGTCAAAGTTTTATATTCGTGTATTGCATATTTGTAATTCGTCGTAATTCTTGTAATTAAGGGTATAATTAATAAAAACATGTATGCAATATTAAGAAGAATTATAAAAAAAAGTAAAACATTATAGTTTGTATAAAAATAATAATTGTAGTCGAAGATTGAAGATTGAAGAGAAAATGTTACAGAAATTAGTCGAAAAGTTAGTAATAAGGAGTTTAATCAATTTATTGTTTGCTAATATCAATATGATTACTTTTTTTTATAGAAATATGAAGGAATCTGGATCTGGTAACATTGACTTACTTTTTTATTTAACAAATTGTCAATTTATGCTGTTGCTAACTTCACTTTATCCAACCGTAAAAGAACAGTCAAAAATATAAGCACGTGTGGTGAATGTTTTGCGAAGTGAATATTGACTGTTTATTTAATTAGAAACATGGGAAAGTTTCGATCCAAACTTAAAGGAAAATCAAAGGGAAAGAGATGGCAAAAAGGACAATCATCAAACTCTAATCCTAAAACTCAGAAGTACCGAGAAATGGCAAAATCCCGGTTCTTTCAAGAGAATCTTGGTATGAATATTGTTAATAAACCTAATTTATTTAAGACTAGATGACCTGGTGATCTTCGTTCCACGTACAATTTACATGATTACAACTTTTGATCAGTGATTATCAATCGAGATTACTAATACTCGCTGCATCGTGTATGGTTAGAATTTGAGATATAAAATGAAAGTTTATTGTTATTCAAATAAATAAATAATTTATTCGTTTACATGAAAGATAAATAAAGTTTATTTAATTTGAGTTTTTCTGATAAACTACCTTCTTTTTGTTTTTCGGTGTGTAAATATGTAATAATGTTCTCTTTCCGAAACGCGAACACGCGACATATAGTTGTCCATAAGCGAAACACACCCACACATTTAACTTTTTTAAGTTTTTCCTATAATTTTAGGCCCTACAGATATAATGGTTATGAATCGTCTAATAGATATATGTATACAACGAATTTTATATATCATCTCCTGGTAACTTATGTTCACCTGGTATTATATATTAAGAAAAATTAAAAATATATCTTTTTATTCATACACTCTTGGGCCGAGACGTCATGGTGGACATGGTCAGTGGAATTTAATATTACATCTCTTGGTAACTTATGTTTCCATATTATGTTATCGGAAGAAAATTTTAAATTGAAATAAAAAGAAATTTTAAATTATATCTCCTGACAGTTTATATTCTGTTGGTATCATATAGTATTAAGTAAAATTAAAATAATTCTTCTTTTACTTCATACACTTTTTGCCAGAATGATCATGTTTATAGATCTCCTCTCCTTCCAGCTTATCTTCTCCCCAGTATTTCAGTATGAAAAATAATGAAAATATATCTAATTTCACTTTAATTAAGATTTTTTTTAAAAACAACTGTTTTTCTACACAAAAAAACATTAAAATTAAATAAACTTTTCACAACCACATAAAAAAAAATGTTTTATTAGGAAGCACTGGACTAACTCAACAGGCAGTACTAAAACATGATGCAATGATGACATATGGACATGCCAGCAACAAGCAAAAGTCTGAAGCAGAAAATGAATTAACAATTGCTAAGGAGTTTGAAAATATGTCAGTAAAGACTGGAGATGAAGAATCTGAAAGTGAATATTCAGGATCGATGAGATCCGGTACATTCAAGACATTTCAAACATTTGCTTCTGATTGGAGCCAATGTTCAAATGTTAGTTTTAGCAAGTGAGTACAACTTTGCTTTTTTTGCTTAGGTCAATGTTACCAAATCCAGGTTCCTATATTTCTGTAAAAAAAACTATGTTGTTAAGTTATATAATTTTACATTAAAATAAACATTGTCTGCTATCTAGAGTCTGTGGCCGTTAGATTCTTGCATAGGAATAAATACATGTTTGGTCTACCTATATTTATTCCGAGTTGGGTCACCCGCCAATCCATCTTGGAAAAGCATGATAGGTTAATGTCTATTCATCCAGAAATGGGGAGGCCTGTGTATATATGGGCTAAGGAAAAATAACATGGTTGTTGCTACCTACAAATGGTGGTGAACAATTGATAAGAAGAAAGAGGAATTGCACATTTGGGGGAAGCCTATTCTGTAAGGCGAGCCATACATAGACTGCTCCAGCCAGTGATCAATATACATGGACCGCTCTTGCAGTCATAGTCAACAGTTTGAAGTTGCATTGATAACTGCTGGAGTAGTTGGTATCAGCTGCTCAACGAGTCACGTCACTCAAGACCAGCAGGTGGGAGGCGCGCGTAATGTGGAATTTCATTCCACACAGTGCGGGCGCAGGTAACTGCGCGAGAGCAGTCGATAGCTCAAGCAGTCAGTGTATGCCTGGCGACAGCTGGACCGCACCATAAAATTGCCAACTGCCTGTGTATTTCTATACATAGAAGAGTGTAGGGTTACTATACAGTCACAGCTTGAAGTAGTGTATATTAGCTGCTTCAAGCTGTGACCGTATATGGCCGGCCTAATATACTTTGTATACTATTGATGATGCTGATTGTAAAATACCAAAACTTGAGATGTGAGAATAAGATTATTATTATTCAATATCTCTCTTCATGTCTGTATTTAAATATTGTGACAATATAGTATATCACATTTTACAATACTACCTCTTATTAACTAGTACTTTAAATATATTCCAGATTATTACTAAGATTCGATTCAAACAATGCAATCCACAAAGACATGCTTGCAGTGTTGGCTGCCGTAACAGAAGTCATAAAAGGTCAAGGTGGAAAAGAAAGTACTACTGAGTATTTCGCAGCTTTGGTATGTTTTGTTTCTATAAATTTAATAAAATACTTTTATTTACCCTTTTTTTACTCTGAGGAAAATTTCTTATGGAGACTTTTCGCCTGTAGGTTTAGGTTAGTATTAAAATGAATATTAGTGTAAATGATTTGGCACATAATTTTTTAAATAATTTATTTTAAAATGATTGTTGCTATTTTAAAAAGGTCATTAATCTCTTTACATAAATACATAGGTATAACGTTGAATTTTTTGTTTTAATTTTTTTTTAAATAAAACGTGTGAGCATTGTTTTGTTATAACTTAAATTTTATTTGTTCATTTTTTTATATCTTTTATATTGTGCATGAAAACACATATTACATATTTGCTAATTTTGTTTTAGATGCAAACCTTAAAGGCTTCCGAAGATGATAGCAGCCTAATTGCAACTCTCTCTCTACTCTCAATGGGTATAAAGTCAGTGCCACAAGCAGTATTGAGGAAACAGTTCTCAGACTCGGCGACAATATTTACGGAAATATTAGAGAAAAATGCTCAGTGTGAAAATGGGGCATTGCTGAGAAGTGCGCTGGGGTGCCTTTCAGTTCTGTTGAGAGCTCAAGAGTATGCTTTATGGGGTGACTCCTCAACTATGAAAATTTTTGACTCCGTCCTAGCATTTGCGTTGCATACTAAACCTAAGGTTAGTTAATTGTTTTTTTCTTTTAGATAATTTAAATAAACAGCCATACCCAGAAGAAAGACAAGGCCAGTGAGTCATTCAAATGTTCATCTTGATGTGGAAATCGTAACTGCAAATCTCAGCTAGAAAGCAAACGTTTCAACACTTAACCCTCATGGTAATTTTATATATGTATGAATTAGTTTGTAATATTTAAAAAGAATATTGGGCTTTTTAACAATATAAAAAACTTTAATAAACAATAATCAAAATAAACGAAAAACGTGTTTCACGACCTTAAATGAAAGAGTTAAAGGTGTGATCAACTCGGCTCAAGTTCAAGACTAGACAGCAAAAAAGTCAAGTCAAATTTTCAGCCGAACTCACTGCAAATAAGAGAGGGAAATTAAATTATCAAAACAATAAAACGACATAAAATTTTAATAATTATTTAATTTAGAATTATATTATTTTAAATGGATATAAATTATAATATCTAACATATAAAAATTTCGTGTGTTTGTTATGGAACACCTCCGAAACGGCTTCACCGATTTTTATAATTTTTTTTTATATTTCGTAGATCTGAGAATAGGTCGTAAACTATTATTTATACACCTAGAAATAATTTATGATGATGACAAAACAACATTTGCTGCTTCAGCTAGTAATATATATTATATTAGGTCGGGGCAAAAGTATTTTCGTATTTTGAATGTATTATTAGTAATCAAACCTCTTTGGCTGTACTGAATGTAACTGGCTGGTTTTTATACCATATTAAATGTGACATTCTGAAGATGCAATAAATAAAACAAAAAAAAAAAACTAGTTCCCGCCATTTTTCAATTGTTTTTCAAGCAAGCAAAATGAACGTATGTGACGAAGAAATTGGGTACATTTTAAAGTTTTATTACAAAAAAGGTAAAAATGCGACGAACGCCGCGAATAAAATTTGTGCGGTTTACGGACCTAATGCGGTATCAATAAGAGTAGCACAAATGTGGTTCAAGCGTTTCAAGTCTGGAAATTTTAGTGTGAAAGATGAGGTTCGCTATGGCCCTGTCACAGATAAAATCAGTGCCATCTTTGAGAAAGTGAAACAAGATCGACATATTAGTAGCTACGACATTGCTGAAGAACTGGATGTTGATCATAAAACAGTTTTATGTCATTTACGAAAGTCCGGGTACAAGAAAAACCTTGACGTTTGGGTACCACATGATCTCACTGAGCGAAACCATGACAACGTCAGACCGCACTCATTTATAGTCACGCAGCAAAAATTGAGAGAGCTTGGCTGGGATGTGTTGATGCATCCTCCGTATAGCCCTGACCTTGCTCCATCAGATTTCCACTTGTTTCGGTCATTGCAGAAGTCTTTAGGAAGCATAAAGCTAACCTCAAAAGAACACTGAACACTACCTGTCAGATTTTTTAATCAAAAATCTCAAAATTTCTACAGGAATGGGATCATGGCACTATCCACAAGATGGCAACAAGTCATGGATCAAAACGGCACATACATATTATAAATAAATAAAAAATTATACCTAAAAAAAAATATTTTCCTTTGTATGAACTATACGAAAATACTTTTGCCCCTACCTAATATTTACTTATAATGGTAAAGAGTATGCCAATGGTAATTTTTATATTCAATATGAACAGATGAACTTGGAAAGTATTATACACTTTATTATAGGATAGAAAGGTATGCAAACTAACCTCGTTTAATGAAAAGCAAGAATGCTCATACATATGTATCGACGACGCCCGCGTAACGTGTTACACGATCCGGACGACGAAACAGCGTCATTCGGATCCACTCACGACACCAATACTCACACGCACCCCGGCTCTAGCCGAGCACGTAGAGTAGGGAACACTTCTACACCGGCCGCTTACACGAGACTCTCTCACGTACCCGGTCGTTTCTCACCCCCTAGACCTTAGGGTCTATAGGACTACTAGGGACTATAGTTACTAAAGTTCAATCCTCCCCTACATGTTTAACTTAGAATCATGACGAGTTTAAAATCAGCACACACACATATGTGTACCTCCGACACGGCGTCAGGCCGATGGAGTCTGCGATTTGCGCAGATTCCCAATTATATTTTACGGGCCCTGAATACGATAAAGCTGTTAAAGCCAATAGGCTACCAGCATTAACATTTTCGAATCCAGTCATACATATGTACACCACTGGAGGCTTTGTGCAAGAGCTACAGGCCTTTGAAAGATGTATAGGCTTGTTCTTTGATGGTTTCAATGTCTTTCATTTTTTCAATTTCCTTCGCTTATTGGGTCATTTCAAGACTCAATTATCAACGATCTCCATCATATGTATAAACGACTGAATTATTTGAACCATTCCAATACAGTGGCAAGTTATAGTTTTAAAATTTATGTAACTTTTAAGATGTCAATGTTCTTGTGAAGTGTCTTCGTTTAAGATGTCAATCAAATAGTGATTTATCACAGGTTCGTAAAGCAGGTCAGCATGCAGTGACTGCAATACTACGGGGTAGCTGTTTTATGTTGCCGTCTGAAGATCAGATGATTAAGGTACGTAACACTAACTAACTGACGTCTTTTTTTCGTCTTGTTACACCTCACATTATACAAATAAAGAATTATTATTATTATTAACAATTGATGAGGATGAGATTAAATGAGGTTTTCGAGGAAATAATATTGCATAAAACTGAATGTGCTATTTTCTATGACTATGATATAAAATAAAAGCTATAACGCTAGATATTCGTAGTTATTTCGTTTATTGTTTTATTTATTTACAAAATCCACAGCACTAAGTTAATATCAAATACATTTATTTACATAAATAAATAAATATATATATATATATATATATATATATATATATATATATATATATATATATATATATGTGTGTGTGTGTGTGTGTGTATGATTGTGTGCACATATATATATGATTGGCGGGACGCACATAAGTGTTACTTTATGTGCGTCCCGCCAAAATATTTCTAAATTTAAATTGGTTCGTTGATTAAAAAACTTGCTCACGCCTGTTCCAGAGTATTATTTTTAAATTGAAATTCGAGTGAAATATATCAAGAGACAATTTTTTTTTTATTATAATTACGTTGTGTTCTGAGTATAATAGAATTTTCCGCGAGCGCGCTTAGTAGTAGTAGTTTTAGTGTTAGTTATGCTCCTGGAATAGTTTTCAGAAAAAAACGGAATAATTAAAAAAGGAAAGTCGGAAATTTGGATTGGAAAACAGCTGTATAGTAAATTAAAAAAAGATCATTCTGCCCATATGGGCAGTAAGTCATGGATATCAGGCTTCCCCTAGCCTTTATGGAATATCTCTCAATTATGAGTGTCTTTGAAGAAAGGACAGCTCCAATCACTTCCACTCGACTCCGTCGCTGATCAATCTTTATCAATGTCATCTCGTCATATAAGCTAGTTTGCAATAAATCAATAACAAATATATTTGATATCTGTATTTATGGGGGTGCCTAGATATAAATTTAATTACAATTAATCATGCTACATTGCTACATTATATCATGTTACAGAAAAATAATATGCCATTCTTGATAAGGTATTCGTCTGCAGCGGGGCTATACCGCTACCAAAGTTGTGTTTGTTATTTATCAGGACAAGGTTTGTATAAAAGATAATGTTCAACAAACGGTACGAATAGACGTAAAAAAAAAACAAATTTTCTCTTTTCCGTCATTTTAAATCGCAATATAACTAATAGATGGCTTCATTACTATGACTCACGAAAGAAGCTATAATTAACCAAATAAATGTCAGTATTGATAGATTGACTGACATCCATTCGTATTCAATTACCCTTTCTTTTGTATTCCAAATTTTTGTTTCTGTGCTTCGTGCTGTTCTTTCCTCTAAGGTTTGTCATTTTTTTCATTAGGCACACAACCCGCGCGAAGCCGGGGCGGGCAGCTAGTTTAATTATAGTTTTTGTTTTAGGTGCCCAAACTTCATCCCGCGTCAAATAGGGTTGCTGAGTATTGCCTTTCGCAGATAAAAGCAGACGCACTATTGTCTGGTCATAGATTAGTCTTGCACACATTGACAATGCTACGGGATGTACTGCCAGTATTTAGTAAGGATTATATCAAGGTGAGTTCCATCATACTTTAAATGACCATTTTTTGTAACTCGAAACGAGACGTCCATACTTAAATATTAATATTATATTATAATTGCGAAAGTCCGGAGCCGAAGCGAGACAGAAGATTCACTTCGGTTGCGTGTTAGAGTAAGATGCAATATTCCGGCCGATTTTCACTTTCGACTCTGATTGCAGTTGCAAACGGCAGGCGTTGGCCTCTTCAATAGCACGCATAATGTAAAGCTATTAATTATTATTATTAGGTATTTATTGCTGATAATACTTTTTATATACAAATATCGTAAATTATGTTATAACATTAACTTTACGGTTCAGTATACAGCGTGTCCAGACATGTGACACAGGCCTCTTCCAGCTGTTTCCATTCTTCTCTATTCTGTGCTTGTCTGTACCAGATTGCCCCACCTTAATGTCATCTGTCCATTTCTTAAATTGTCTGCCTCTCTTTCTTTTACCAAGTCATGGTTGCCACTCAGTTATCATTTTCGTATATTTTATGCTACTGATCCTTGTCACATGTCCTGTTTATCGCCATTTCAACTGTATTCATTTCTTTAGTATATCTTCCACCTTTGTTGTTTAAAGCTATTTATCAATATCAGTGCGCGGCAGTCCACTGCTGGACATATACCTCACTCCAGGCGCGCCACCTAACCCGATCTTCGGCTACACGCATCCAGTTTCTGCCAGCCGCCTTGCGCAGATCATCGTTCCATCTAGCAGGGGGGCGTCCCACACTACGTTTGCTGAGTCGCGGTCTCCACTCCAGCACTCGTCCACTCCAACGATCGTCGGTTCTCCCAAAAACGTGTCCAGCCCATTGCCACGTTAGTCTGCTTACTTGAAGAGCTATGTCGATGACTCTGATTCTCCGGCGAATTTCTTCATTTATGGTGAAGCACAAATAGTTTTTTTACAATTCCATTTCAGTCAATCTGTGAGGCCATCCTATCGCTGATGACACACAACAACGTATATATAAAGACGTGTTGCATGCACACACTGCACGCGCTATTCTCTGCACCGCGGGAGACTTGCAACTTAACCGGCAGTCTGGCGGCCCAAATAGCGAGAGCGCTTTTAGCAGCCAGGCCCCCGGCCAACGATGCTGGGCAGGTGCTCGCTTGGTCCGCCGTGATGCAACAGGCGTATTGCTGTCTCGCTCGGTAAGTGTGCCATGCCATGCACAATGGGCGTTGACCTGATCTTCCTTTCATATTCATCGCAGCGAAAGGCGACTAAACTCAGAATAAATATTTAGTGGATACGATATGATTTAGGGCAGATGCCGGTTTTCTGCGGGAGTGTGGTAGTTCCCCGGGCAAGCCGGCCCATCCATGCTACAGACAAATAATATGCCATTATTGACAAAGTATTCGTCTGCAACGTGGATCTACCACTTTTTGGGACGAGATCATAAACAACACCTTATCACATAAAAAAGTACAATAACAGTACAGTATTTTAAACGTATATAACTTAATACTCTGGGTATAAAATGTAATACGTTTCTGCGATGCCGATGGCTCTGCGGATGTCTATGGGCGGATCAACGCCGCCTTCTGCTTTTCATCAGGTGACACGCCTGCTCATTTATCTTTCTATTCCATAAGAAAAACTTTCCAGATTGGAGCATTGTAACATAATCTGCTTTAATTAGCATGTTTTACGAACGTGTTTTCTGACATAACTATCTTTTCGTGTATAATTTCTCAATCTATTGGTAACCAAGCGCTCACATCGCACCGCAGAGGGCTGTGATTGGTCGCGTAAATTGCCGCGTTCTCTCTATTGGCCAAAAGGCCGTGGCGCGCGGACGCGGCGATTTTTATTGGTGGATACAATTCATTCTCTTGACTTTGAGTTAAAACGATTTAAGGCGCGTAGTTGCTTTATATATGTATAAATAGTGTTTTGATTGAATACAATATCTTGGGTCTAATCAAGTTGTCCACCTGATATCAGTGGCGTAGCGAGCTTAACTCGCGCCCGGGGCACAATACCTTTTTAGCGCCCCCCACCTCCCTCCTTTCGAAAACCATATAATATTATACGTAAAATATACTCGTAAATTAATAAATAAATATCGCAAGTTAATAAATCGTTTTAAAATAACAAGCATAAGCTACATTGCGTTTAAGAAATAAAAATAAATAGTGTTCTGAAAGAGAGAATGTTTGTACTTTACACTGCAAATATTTATTATAACATAATATTTTATCTGACAAACCAAGAAAGGAGATAATTTATGTAGCTACACAGCGTAGATACCATAAGGAAGTGCTGACAGACTGCCAGTAGAAAAGACGTGCCATTTCTATTATGAAAATATTATTACAGTTTGATTTAGACTATTAGCGTTCGTTTTATTTGCGAATTAACCTATTTTTTAGTTGGTTTTTTTTTTAATTTATATTTTCCAGAAATCAATTGTAATAAAAATAAAAATTATCCAGCAATTTTTGTTTTGCGGACCATTTGGCGCCCCTTTGTGGGTAGAACCCAGGGCATTATGCCCCCCCTCGCTACGCCACTGCCTGATATGTATGTTATTTGTTTATTTATTCAACAGATTGGATCTGAATCTGTGCGTGCCTAACCTACCTCAGTTTGTCAATATTTGTGTGACTGAGCTGTGGCTCTCTGATGTCTCCGAGATAAACTCTGCCTCTACCAATGCTCTCAAGGTAAATTATATGCTAAATGAATCAATTTTTTTAATAATATTTTCATCGGTCTATGTACTGTTAAAACACTTCCATCTTAACCACCTGGATTGTAGGCCAAACCTCATTATTTACATATGGTGTTGCCAGCAATATACGGCAACTCCGTTTCATCCCGAGGATATCATTTGAGGCAAGTATGAGAGCAAATACCAGTAGACAGCAGCAGTGTCTGCCTGGGTAAGAATAACTAATTTGCTGTTCACATCAGCCCACTGTGGATACTATGCAATACCTTTTAATTTTGATGAAGGCCAACGATAATCAGTAATGTGATTGATCCTTAAGAATAAAACATTCACTGCTATTTCTATATCTGAGGAAGAATTGAAATTTGTTATACAGAAGAGTATAATGTGTGAATATATGAAGTGAATATATTTATTTATATAATTTATTTAAATAAATAAATATGTATTTAGCTATACACATTTATAATAAAAATTTGTTAAAACATTTTAAAATAAAGTGTTTACAAACCACTTTAATGTTTTCTGTCAGCAAGAACCGGAGAAAATATGTTAGAAGGTGTTATAGTTTATTATATCGACCAGTGTGTCCTACCCGTACTCTCCTACGGCGCCGAAACGTGGACGCTGACAGTCCGTCTGCTTCATAAGCTCAGAGTCGCTCAGAGAGCTATGGAGAGAGCTATGCTCGGAGTTTCTCTGGTAGATATGTTTCGGATTGAACAAATCCGCCAGAGAACTAAAGTCACCGACATAGCCTTTCGAATTAGCAAACTTAAGTGGCAATGGGCTGGTCACGTCTGTCGGAGATCCGACGATCGTTGGAGCAGACGAGTACTGGAGTGGAGACCGCGTCTCGGTAAACGTAGTGTGGGACGCCCCCCGGCTAGATGGTGCGACGATCTGCGCAGGGCGGCTGGCAGAAACTGGATGCGTGTAGCCGAAGATCGGGCTAGGTGGCGCTCCATGGGGGAGGCCTATGTCCAGCAGTGGACTGCCGCAGGCTGCTGATGATGATGATAGTTTATTTATATAACTTACTAAAATAGAATTAATATTATTTATTAATAAAAAATATACATATTATATAAAATACATAATACAACAAAAATATACTTATTATATAAAAAACATATAAAATAACTTATTATATAAAACAGTATAAAAACATAAAAAATTATATGCATACGCTTACGATTAAATAACAAGTTATATATAAAAAAAATTAAAGTAAATTCCTATAGTTAGTGAATTAATATTTGTAAAATATGTATTAACATCAAGTTTCATCTACTACAATTTTTAAAAAATGTGTTTGAACTTGAGTGGATGAATAAAAAGTATTTTATTAGCTATTGAATATTTGATATAATAATATATATATATATATATATATATATATATATATATATATATATATATATATATATATATATATATATATATATATATATATATATATATATATATATAGATATGGGGATAGTGTAAAATAATTGTAGGAATTGAAAAATGATTCATAAATATATCTATATAGAATATTTTATAACTAAAAAAAAATATAACTTTAACTATATATTTTTGTGCATTAGGCGATACTACTGGACTGTGTCAAGCCAGCGATAGAATCTGATGAATGCTTCTCCAAGCATAAATCTCATATAGACCTGGTTTTCAAAAGCATCGGTACGGGTCTGGATAACCCCTTCAACCAGGCCATAAAGCATGTGATAATGACCATAGCTGTGTGTTTTGAGGTGAGTTCCATAATTATTTTTAAAATTTATCACTTTCTTTTTTCATTTGTGCAGTTCATAAATGTGTAATAAATATACAATTTTAAGACATATTTATAATGAGTAATCGAAGGAAAGCCTTATGGCAAAATAATTTGCCTTTCATTCCTCGTCTTCATCTGTCCTTCAACTTTTGACTTATCATTTATGTTTTTTTATAGTCTAATTAGGACTTCCTATATTTCCTAATCTAAGCTAATCTTTCTAATATTGTTATCTGTTTTATATTAAGGTTGTTTGGTGGTAGCCTTTTAGAATTAAATAAAAAGGTAGAAATAAAGCAAAAGGTAGATAAATAGGGTGGCCTGTTTATCTATCTTTGTGCATTAAAACTAAATTAAATAATAAAAAATGGTAAATTTACGATGGAGATATCTATGAAATTAAAAATACCTTTATATCAAGATACCTTAACTTTTCATCTTCTCAGACTAGGAATAGATGGCATCTTTGGACTACTTCTTTAGTTTCACCAGGCCAAACCAATTGGCTCAGTATCAGGGCCATCCGCCCGCGGAGTCAATAGTCGCGGATTCGTTCCCCGCAGCGGAATAAATATATGTATGGATTACAAATATTTATTCCGAGTCCAATCCGCGTTGGACAAGCGTGGTGGGTAAACCCTTTAAGCGGTCAATTATTTTACCAGAAATGCTTCCAAAAAAAAACATATTTTTTATTGCATATAATTAAGTACCACACTGAATAGAATAAGAATGTTAAGTATTTTTTTTTCACTTTTAATTGTTAACCCTTTAAGCAGTTTAGGCAAACCAGATGAGGCCAATTCCGGGTAGCACGTACACTGTACGTGCAAACTGCTTAAAGGGTTAACGTCCGTTCATTCAGAAATGGAGAGGCACGTGTTCAGCAGTGGGACATATATGGGCTGTTAAAAAGAAAACCACCTCCTTGATATTTTTACGTTTTGCTTGAAGGTTGATTTGTAGTAAATTCCTTTTGGCATTAAGTCCGCGTAATCTACCATTAAAGCTTTAAAAAAATGAATAAATTCATTGTAAATTTATGACTGACACGTATATGAAATTTATGATTAAAATTACATTTTTGTGATGTGTACGAACACCAATACATAAATTACTGTGCAGGTAGGCAACGAAAAAAGGGTTCACTGTTTAGGACCGTTACTTAAAAAACTCAACGACAGACGAGAGAGCAACAACTTCCATCACGAAAAAGAGGTCGAATATGCCACAGGTTGTGCAGTCAAGAGTTTAGGGCCAGAATTCGTATTGCGAAACATACCATTAAGGGACGGCGCAGACATAAACTTGGATAGAAGTTGGCTCCTACCCGTACTGCGAGAGAAAATCGTCAATTCAAACTTGAAATTCTTCGCCACGGACATATTGGAAATGGCAACGTTTTGCAGGAAAAAATCGCGTGAACTGAACCAAGCCAATGACACACCCGGCTCACACACGTACGAGTTGCTTTGCAACCAATTATGGTCTTTATTGCCCAGCTTCTGTAACCACCCGAAGGATATCAAGGAAAACTTCAAGGCGATCGCTCGAGTTTTGGGTAACGTGTTAAAAGACAACCCGGAATTTAGACTCTCGGTAATGCAAGCTTTGAGGAAACTTATTACCTGCTCGTCTGACAATGAGGAAGATACGAAAGAATTGAGTCGATTCGCCAAGAATTACCTGCCGATTCTGCTAAATATCTACATGTCGCCCGTGAAGGGTAGCACTGCCGAAGGCCTAAGGTTGGCGGCTCTAGAAACTATACAGGTGAGTTTTATTTTGTCTATCATTTTCACCTTTCGTTAATAATTATTCGCTGCCAAAAGCAAAAACGCTCACCGTACGAAGCGCGGTAGCTAAACTACCACTCAGACGCCGGTTTTCTGCGGGAGTGTGGTACTTCCCCGGACGAGCCGGTCCATTCATACTACAGACGAATATTATGCGATTCTTGACAAAGTATTTGTCAGCAGCGTGGCTTTACTACTATAAATATATATATATATATATATATATATATATATATATATATATATATATATATATATATATATATTACCTTTTATATTTATTTTTTACCTTGTTAATTAACAACATTTGATATAGTGACCTCTGTCTTAACCCATTGACTGCCAGACATATTTAAAGCGTCTTGCCCTGGGTGCCAAGGTTTTATTCTGAAGAATATATGAAAGTTTACAAAATATAATTATATTAAGGTACTGATATTAAATTGTAATAGCATTTACAGTAATTTTTATTTAAAAAAAACGCTACGAGATAACTCGTAGCTGGCGTCACTAAATAAAATTCCAGTGCTGGTTGCCACTACGAGATATCTCGTAGCTGGCAGTCAATGGGTTAAACGTTTGTTTCCCATTCTATCTCTATAAGATACTCTGATATAAATTTAATAAATATTATAATTTCCCAATACAGATGTATTTGACAATAAGCGATGAAAATCTCAGAGAGGAACTCTACAAGAACGCGCTAACACAACTTGAGACTTCGACGGACAATCATTTCCAACGGGAATCAATTTTGGACGTCGTTCGACTCCTCGTTTTGTACCAAACCAGCGAACAAATCGCCAGCTTATTCGAAAAATGGGTTTATCCACTTTGCGAGACCGTTCTAGAAGACCCGAAAACGTTTAAAAAGGCTAAAAAAGAGAAAGAAGCAATGGATGAAGATGGAGAAAAGAAAACACAATTAAGGTATAAAGAGAAGGCAAGATTGCTAGAAATGGAGCATAAGAAAGCATATAGAATACTGGAAGAAATTTTTAAATCGGAAAAAGAAAATTGTAAAGAGTTTATTAAGGACAATTATAAAAAAATCAAGAAATTGTTGATGACGTCACTGAATAAAGTCGCTGATAGTAGCAAAGCTGCACGGCTAAGGTATAGTTTATTTTTAGTATGGATGTAATAATTTCTAAAAGATAATTCTATATAACAAAAAAATTAAAACGTCAACGAGCATGTAGTTTGTTTTTTGATAATCGTAAATAAAACAAGAAACAGTCTTGCTCACTTCTCACTTCTGATGCCAACTAACGTATGATCTTAAAGTTTATCCTATAGAATACTGCTATTTACCTCAAAAATACCTCTTTTATATCTAAAGTAAAAATGGTTTCCTACAAAAATATCAGTTTAAGTTCCTTTAAAATTACGAATGATGATGAATTAGGCCGACTGCATACGGCATCAAGCACACGTATTACAACGCTCTAAGTGGCGAAGTGTTGTCTTCGAAGGCAATGGTCACGTCTTCAGTTCCCGCATCCCAATTTGAATGCCTAGCTTATTAATCCTGGAAAAGCGTGGCGGGTATATACATCCTTTTAGAAATAGGGAGGCACCGTGCTCAGGATATATGTAAGCTCTTTAAAAAAATAAGGACGAATACCCTGACTCAGGATAAATAGATGTACATACATGTCGTCACGCCTGTCTCCCGTAGAGTTAGGCAGAGCCCACAGAACTATCTGCTACTATCTCGACATACTTCCCTTGCTTCCTCCACACTCATTATTCTCCTCATGCAGGCCCGCCGGTTAAGGGTACTCTTGACCTGGCCTTTCTTAAAAAGTTCAGCAATTTAGTCAAGGTATGTTTTCCGTGGTCTTCCTCTACTGACCCTCCCATCCACATTCGCAACGTTAATTTCTTTTACACAAACCATCTAAGTATTCATTTTTCAACTTTTGTCACGACACCTTGTTTTACTCCAAATTGCTCTCTTAAGTCTTCATTTCTTATTCTATCATTAAAAGTTACACAACACATACTTTTTAATGCTCTCAATAAATAGACGTAGATCGTACAAATAATAATTCTGATGGAATCAAATCCACGTCCTTTGACTAAGAACACACGGGTCACCTGAAAGTAAGTGATCACCGTTGCCCATATGCATCCGCAACTCCAAAGGCACTAAGACTGCGTTGTTGGCCTTTCCTAAACAAATACGCTCTTCTCTTGAGTACCCCATGTAACGAAATATTAAAAGAATATATATTTTATTTACAATCGTTTGAATGTGAATTTTATACTCAGGTGTATAGAGCATCTTATCAAGTGGCACACTTCATTGAACGCGGAGAGCAATCTCCTAAAGAGCGCGATCGCCGAGTCTGTGATCTGCACCAAAGACATCAACTCCAAATGTCGACAGTGCGCGTTTAACTTGATCAATACCATTGGTGAAGTTTTCAAACTAGACGAAGGAGGTATGTTTATTCATATATAAATATTGTTAATGGAAAATTATTTAATTTATCCGAATACCGAATGTTCGATTAGATATTGGGCCGAATATTCGGCATAAACTCGAGTCGAATGGCCGAATATTCAGCACGATCTCAAGCCGATTATCCGAATATTCGACATGAATTTAAGCCACATTTCTTTGTGAACTCGAGTCAAATAGCTGAATGTTTAGCGTGATTTCGGACCGAATAGCCGAATATTCGCCATGGTTTCCGGCCTAACAGCCTAATATTCGGCCAAATTAATCAACCGTATTTGAAACTAATGTTATAGTTCGTGCCGATATTAAAATTTTAAGGACACTGCAGATACATTGTCTATACTACCTACAAGGTATGATGTGGTAAATAGGAGCAGAGATAAAGGAGTTGAGACCGGAAACACAGTAACACAAAGAACTTCTACCCCTCAACGCAGTCCTGTATTGTAACGTTCCAACGTAGTCTCTGAGGAGTTGGTACCGACTCGACTGAGCCGGTTAATCAATTCAAAGTTCTACCACTAATATATGCTGCATATGTTTTGTATTGATTGCAGTATATATGTATGTGATGTGTATGTGACCACGTTGGTTCTTGTTCCAATAGAGCGCCGCAACGCACGCTGAGCTGCTATCGTATCACTCCTCGTCTTCCGTTGCGGTAGTATCATATCCCCATCATCCTGTCTTAATCCATCTTTTCTTTCCCCTGCCTTTTCCTTTCTTCTTTATCCTTTTCCCGTCCTCTCCGTCACGGTATCAACGGTCTACCGTGCCAAAGGATGCATAGCTAGGGGCAAACTTAGTAGCAAGCGTGCCGACCGTCCCGGGATCGGGCTCCCTCGGGTGCTTTACCTCAGCATGCGGGGCTTTGCTGGGGCTGACCTTCATCTTCCATTGCGGCTTGTGGGATTCACTATGACGAATGTTAATATACCTAATTTGTCAAAAAAAGACGGCGACGTGGTTCGCCACACGTCACGTCCTGATTCCGAGAGCCGTTTCGCTACGATGAATGTGAGACGAAGGATGGATGAGTGGAAAGGAAGCAAGGAAGGTGTGTCGGGATCGTAGCGGATGAAGATCTGTGGTCTCTGTTTAACCCTACAGGGTGACAGGCGTGAGGATATGTATGTAATATAATAAAGTTTTCTATTTCTATTATTATTATTTTTTTACCCTAATAAGTTTTTTCTGTTATTATTAAATGAGAGAATATATTTCAGGAATGCAAGAATACATAGAGATGCTGTCGTCTGGTTTGTCGGTGGGAGAGCCGCGAATAGTGAGTGCGACTATCAGAGCTTTAGCGTCCGCCCTCTTTAACTTTTCCGAGGATATGGGATTGGAGAATATACAGATGATGTTGGAGAAGAATGCGGAGCTGATGTTGAAGAATAATCGGGAGATTGTCGCAGCCGCTATGAGTTTTCTTAAGGTGGGAATATTCTGTTGGATAAATTGAATAGAACTTTTGTTTCCACCATCGCACTACGCGCCACAATTTGTTTCCATGCTCGTCAGCTGGATGGCTGACCGTTCAGCACTGTGCGATTTGGTTGCGGTTTTTTGCGACGAACTGTGCGATTTGATTGCGGTTTCTATGCCACGAACTGTGCTAGTGTGAAACGATTACCCGCGGTGTTTCCATGAAAATATGACATAGGGGCATTCTAAAGACGAGTATATAGGTTCGAAAAAGGCTGATAATCCATCTGTGACGACTACGGCGTTGTGTGTATATGAGCGGTAGTGATCACTTACCACCAGGTAACCGGCATGCTGTGTGCTTGCGTTTGCCTACTCTGCAAAAAATCCTATAATGACGTCATACCGCCTGTATGGCATATGTGGTTATAAGTGTTACAGCCACTACAGAACCTGTTTATAAGCGGTACAGCCACGCTGCAGACGAATACTTCGTCAAGAATGGCATAATATTTGTCTGTAGCATGAATGGGCCGGCTCGCCCGGGGAAGTACCACACTCCCGCAGAAAACCGGCGTCTGAGTGGTAGCTTAGCTACCGCGCTTCGTACGGTGAGCGGCTGAGTTCCGGAGGCCCAACACCCTCCCCCTCCCCCTTCCCCTATTCCCACTCCCATAATGACACTTTCCTTAAAGGTCGGCAATGTTTCCGCACTGCCTATGGTGCTGCGGATGTCTATGGGCGACGTTGATTGCTTTCCATCAGATAACACGCCTGCTCGTTTGCCTTCCTATCCCATAAGAAAAATGGCGGCAATCAATTTTTTAAATATTTATGATGTCGCGAGTATGGCGGTATTCGTTCGCTTAGAGTTAATAAATCATTACAGGTGTATACGAAGGTGCTACCGACAGAAGTACTATCAGGAAGTCTCCCGCTTATACTCAAAACACTCTCCTCTATGTCCAATGATTGCAAACGTCATTCTCGGCTTGAAATCGGCTACTTCCTCGCCAGGATGACGAGGAAATACGGGGCCGAGACCGTGGAGAAACTTATCCCGAGAGATGATGAAGTCATGTTGAAGAGATTGAGGAATATAAGAAAATTGGAGAATAGGAAAAAGAGAATGCGAGAAGGACGAAAGTAAGTTTCTTTTTAATAATAATACCAAATCGATAATCGAAAACTACCACGGAGAAGGTAATACTTTCAGACTAACATTGAAAGTTACTACTCTCTTACGGTGCCGAGACGTGGACACTGACAGACCGTCTCCTCGCCAAGCTCAAAGTCGCTCAGAGGGCTATGGAGAGAGCTATGCTCGGGGTTTCTCTGGTGGACAGAATTCGAAATGAAGAAATTCGCCGGAGAACCAGAGTCACCGACATTGCTCTTCAAGTTAGCAGGCTGAAGTGGCAATGGGCTGGACACGTTTGTCGGAGAACCGACAATCGTTGGAGTAGACGAGTGCTGGAGTGGAGACCGCGACTCGGCAAACGTAGTGTGGGACGCCCTCCTGCTAGATGGAGCGACGATCTGCGCAAGGCGGCTGGCAGAGACTGGATGCGTGTAGCCGAAGATCGGGCTAGGTGGCGCGCCTTGGGTGAGGCCTATGTCCAGCAGTGGACTGCCGCGGGCTGATATTGGTTGTAAGTTATTACTCATAGCTCAGTTGGTAAGCATCGTGCTATTGATCTGAGGTTGTTGTAATATCATTATTAAATTATTTTATGTTATAGACAAAACTTATTTTATAAGTATTTTGGCGCCATCTGTTGGCAGATTATGTAAGGATGGTTTGTTGGTTTACATAACATAAATATAATAATTTTAAGTTGAAATAAATAATTTAGAATTATCTTAAATTTATATAAGTATGTAATTTGAATATTGAGCTGTATGTTAAGAATTTTTTGCAGTAATTACATTTATTTGTTAAAAAACATATTGTTCCTGAATATGTTATCTGAAGCATGCTGAAGCAAATCGATTTTTAAATTCTTTGATCACCTTATATTGCTTTTGTTAGCCATCTCGATTTTGTACACAAAAGGTGGAATTCAGTCGGGGGGGAATTCATTTTAATTTGGACGCCGAAAATCCAGAAATATTCTTATTAATATCCTTTATTGGACTATTAATGTGAACTATTTTTTTCCACAAGCATTATTAGCTTAGTTAGACTAAAAATAACTCTAGTAAAATATCAAACACATGTTAATATTCTCTTTTGGTTAAAAAACATTCCTTTAAGAATTCATTACTTCACTTAGCAATAACAATATTTTATTATTTTTATTGAAGTTAAAATTTCTATACACGCGTTACACGACTCTGGGTAGGGGAAAAAATTATGAGTTCCCGTCAGCAACATGCTAATGCTAAAGGTTTTAAGCGCATTAACTGTGTTTAAAGTATGTCTATACTATAGATATTGTCTATAGCTGCTTATAGCTATAAGTAGCTATAGACAATTTAAATACTGTTAATGCCTTCGTATATGCATCACGCCAACACATTGTATAGAGCCGATTGTATGTATGTGCGTTGGTTGCTTCATGGATGGATAAAGTTTAGTAAGTCGCGTCAGCAACATGCTATAGTAATAACAGCATTTAATATTACAAATAGTTTTAAGTTTTCACTTCGGTCGGCATTCCTCATCCACTGCCTTCAATTTTTTGTAAATATATCATCTTCAACACATTTTTCCAACTTACACAGAGGTGGAAATATCGACCTTGATTAGATTTTTATACTACGACTGGACTGCAATTTATAATTTATTATATTTTAGAAATCAGACAGAAGGGGATTCAGATACAGACATAGCTATCAAAGGTACATCTAAGACTCTCGAGGACATTCTCAAAGACTCTGATTCTGAGATGGAACATATAGAAGAAGAAGAAGAACGGCCGAGAAACAAAGCAAAAAGAGCTAAAACCAAAGCTTGGATTCAGGACGATACAGAGGAAATTGTTGATCTGGCTGACATATCTGCTGCAAGAAAAATAACAGGTAATCCTTGCTTACTACACTAATAATGGCTCAATTTAAGGAGGTTAAGTGTAGAAAAAACTTAAAAATGAATGAATCGGGGACATCTACACCTTGTCAGGAATGTAGGAGCGAGCCTCGGGAATGAACCGCACTACTCGGGCCTACACTCGGGAGGCGACCGCCTCCCGGTCTTTGTGCCGCCGTTTCAGCGGCTTTTAGGGTCTTTATATTCGGCCAGCTTAAAAAGACTCCACTCCATATTTATAGACCAGAGGTTGCCAAACTTTTTTGATCATCTACCCCTAAATAACTTTTTGAAAACTCCATCGACCTTCCGAAAAAAGTAATTTTCATTTAATTAAAATAAAACTATCTATTAGGTTGTGTGTTTGTACATTTATTTTATAATTACATACATACATGCATACATACATACATATACATATATATATATATATATATATATATATATATATATATATATATATATATATATGTTATATATATATATATATATATATATATATATATATATATATATATATATATATATATATATATCGTTACGCCTGTTTCCCGTAGTTGTAGGCTTTACATTGTTACACACTTGTTTTATGAAAAGTATTTTAATGTTGAAATTAAAATACCTTAATTTGATATTATCGTATTTTACACTGTCATAATAGTTATAAATAGTTTCCATCAAAGAAAAGAAAAAATAAGAAAGAAATTAATGAGTTAACCTCAATGACCAAAACCTGAAGATTATAAATGTTTTGACATGTTTGTACATTGCTTATAGCCACGGATCCCACAAAGAAGAAGAAACAAATTGAAGAGACGTTAAAGAAGAAGAAGGACGGCGGCTTCAAGACGGCTCCCGATGGGCGCTTGATCATCACTGATGATGCCTTTGACGATGATGATGATGACGAACCGAAACCCAGCGGCGATGTGGACAGTGACACTGACGACACTGGTGAGTACATACAGACATATGTACATATATGTCTTACACACATACACCATACATACATAGATACATATTGTCACATCTGTCTCCCGTAGGTGAAGGCAGAGACCACAGATCTCTATCTGCTACGATCTCGGTACACTTTCCTTGATTCCTCCACACTCGTCACTCTCCTCATGCAAGCCCGCTAGTTAAGGGTACTCCTTATCTGGCCTTTCCTAAAAAACCTCATCAATTTGGTCACGGGATGTTTTCCTTGGTCTTCCCCAACCGACCCTTCCATCCACATCCAAAGTAAGTTTCTTCTGTTAGTCGTCTTTCATCCATCCCCTTTTGTGCCTAAACCATCTAACCACTCCTTTCTCAACTAAAATAAAATAAAAATATTTTACAGACGAAGAAGATAGGGAGGCGAAACCGTCCAAGTTAGTCAAGACGGGAGCCAAACGCAAGTACGATGATATACTAAGCATCAAGAGCGGACGCAGTCGGGCTTCCTCTGCGACTCTCGGCTCCAAATACAAGACCGGTGGGAAAGGGATACACAGGTGAGACGAGACACCTTAATTTCTTATGTGGTATAGATCAGCGGTTGCCAAACTTTTCGTCCTCACGGAACAGTTAATTATAATAATAATATAAAAAAGAATAAAATAAAAAAAATAAAAAAGAAAAAATAATAAAAAAGAATCATCCTGGCTTCACCGCGACGTAGTCATCAGCGACAAATCGTTAACCCCGCTTAATATGGCAGCAGAGAACTGGCAACCACCTCCTGTAATGAGCAATGCAGATCGCGTCGGTGTATGGAGTGGCAAGCAGTTGCATGGCCGTTTTCGCCGAGTTCTAGCTAGTGCTGATGTAGACAAACCAGCTTCAGTACATTGGTCACAATTCGGTGATCTCTTCGGTGAAACCGAGGGTTTCGTCTGTGCAATACAAGACGAAGTTATAAAAACCAATAACTACCGGAAATACATCATGAGAGACGGCACGGCTGATATATGCCGAGCGTGCCACCACCCGGGAGAGTCACTGAGGCATGTTATTTCCGGTTGTTCCCAGCTATCAAACGGGGAGTATTTGCACAGACATAATCAAGTAGCCAGAATTGTGCATCAGCAGCTTGCCATTAAATACGACCTATGCGAGCAGGAGGTGCCTTATTATAAATACGATCCAAAGTCAGTTCTCGAAAACAGTCGTGCAACATTATACTGGGATCAATCCAATCAATCACGGACCGGCACATTGTTGCCAATAAGCCTGATATTGTGATAGTGGATCGAACTACACGCGAGGCAATGATAGTGGATATTAGTGTTCCGCATGACGAGAATCTCATTAAAGCGGAAAAAGATAAACAAATAAAATACATAGACCTCGCGCATGAGATTTCCGCCATGTGGCACGTTGATCCAACTGTCATTGTACCCATAATGGTCTCTGTGTCCCATAATGGACTTATCGGTACAAATTTGGACGCCCATCTGTCCAAAATAGGTTTTAGGTAAGTGGGTAAAATTCAAAATTCAAAAAGCAGCCATATTGTGCAAGGCTAAGATCGTGAGAAGATTCCTTTCCTTGGATGCATAATCCTTCGTGTGCTTGGTTTATCCCGCCACGAAGGATTAATAACCCTAGTAATAATATTATTTTTATAGATTTTTTTATATTAATAATATTGTTATTAAGAGAAAATTATGTAAATAAAAGATAATAATATAAATACGATCCAAAGTCAGTTCTCGAAAGCAGTCGTGCAACATTATACTGGGATCGATCCATTATCACGGACCGGCACGTTGTTGCCAATGAGCCTGATATTGTGATAGTGGATCGAACTACACGCGAGGCAATGATAGTGGATATTAGTGTTCCGCATGACGAGAATCTCATTAAAGCGGAAAAAGATAAACAAATAAAATACATAGACCTCGCGCATGAGATTTCCGCCATGTGGCGCGTCGATTCAACTGTCATTGTACCCATAGTGGTCTCTGTGAATGGACTTATCGGTATAAATTTGGACGCCCATCTGTCTAAATTAGGTTTAGGTATGTGGGTTAAATTCAAAAGCAGCCGTATTGTGCAAGGCTAGGATCGTGAGAAGGTTCCTTTCCTTGGATGCATAATCCTTAGTATAATTGGGTTATCCCGTCACGAAGGATTAATAACCCTAGTAATAATATTATTTTTATAGATTTTTTTTTATATTAATAATATTGTTATTAAGAGAAAAATATGTAAATAAAGGAATAATAATATATTTATTACTCATTGATATAATAAACAAGTTTACGGTTTTGTTTCACTAACTGCAGACAAAGATGTCATGGCTATATAAATAATTATATTTCTTTATTTGTATAATGTGAGGTATAACAAGATGAAAATAGACGTTTAGAAGCTCCATCACTTATGGCGTACAAATTTCATTAATTATTACATACATAGAGATCTAAATACATAATTAAACTATTATATGTATTGTCATTATAATTAAAATTGATTTATCTATAACATACATTCGATCGATCTTTTTCGAAAGCAATAATTAACCATTCATTTAGTCTTTTTTTTTTTTAAAAAAATTATGAGATAGGAAGGCAAACGAGCAGGCGTGTCACCTGATAAGCAATTAACGCCGCTCATAGACTTCCGCAGACCTTTAAGGAAAGTGTCGTTATGGGAGTGGGTGGGGGAGGGTTTAGGTGTTGGGTCTCTGGAACTCAGCCGCTCACCGTACGAAGCGCGGTAGCTAAGCTACCACTCAGACGCCGGTTTTCTCCGGGAATGTGTTACTTTCCCGGGCGAGCCGGCCCATTCATGCTACAGACAAATGATATGCCATTCTTGACAAAGTATTCGTCTGCAGCGTGGCTCGACCACTTTTATTCCTACAATATGTAAAGCCTAGCCTATTAAAATTTATCCCATAAAAAAATAATTATATGTGCGAGAAATAACTCATAATATGAAAAAGTGTGTCATGTAATATTTGTAATTTCAGACCCTTGGGCTCCGCAGCGTCTGTTGCATCGACATTTGGTTCCGAGTACAGGTCTAAGAAAGCTAAGGGTGACGTCAAGAAGAAAGGGAAACCCGACCCCTATGCCTATCTGCCCCTCTCAAGGAAGAATCTTAATAAACGGTAAGCAGAAGTCTCAAAAAAGCAGTATTTTAAATCGTATCCAAGTAATGTGGAATTAAGTTTGTATAGAAAGCATTTAACGACCTGAATGGTTCAGTTGCGAAGAGTTTACTTACGGTTCGAATTCCACTTCGCAATACAGTAAACCCTTCTATAACGCGGGGATTTCCCAAGTAATAAAAATTTGTACTGTGAAATTTATAACGTTTTGAGAGTTCATAATCAACTTTATTAGGTTTTCACATCTCGTTCTTATGAAATTAAATTATTTTATTAAGTTTGTGTTTCTAATTTTTGAGTTTTAGGAACATTAATTATACATAGAGTGATCCCTCGTATAGCGCGTTTTCCTATAACGCGAAATCAAGCTACCCCGTTATAGGAAGGTTTACTGTATTTATGATCTACATATACTTATTCCGCATTTGGATGTACCCACGATACGCGAATGACTTAGTATAATTCGTTTAAATATAAAAATGTAATAAGTACCGCCTCCAGCAACGCATCTGTGTCATCCCTGGTTATGCGGATGTTTATGGCGGTGGTAATCACTTATCACCTGCATGCTCGTTTGCCTGCCATAAAAAAAGTATAAAGCATTTTATAAGAAAAAAATTTTATAACAAAAAATACTTGATGCATAAACTCTTCTTAGTGGTTCCTATATTCATCTAGAATCTTCTATGCACACTTTTAATTCTTACAATCATTATTTTTTCCAGGAAAAAAGCGGTCACATCGAGACAGTTTAAGGGGATAGTGAAATCAAAGACAAAAGCAATCAGATTGAAGGGCAAAAGGATATAATATATAGACCCACCCACTCTTACGGCAATCACTGTCCGAACATTCACGTGAAAAAAAAAACGTTTATATTTTTATTTCAATTTTTTACTAAATTAATTACAACATTAGCACATTTAAAAATTGTTTAAATTTGCTGTATAAGGCTAAATAGTTTGGATAATACGCAAAGTCTGGCATATACATCGGAACATTTAAAAAGTAACAACACGGAACTGTTATTTATAAACCGTAAAAACAAATCCTGTTCCACGACAACTCAATCAAATGTAACTTTCATCATTCAACCAATCTAAGAAGAAACACGCTTACCTCTCTTCTAGCTAATGGAAGTTACATATGTTGGAAAGAGATAACAGTTGTAACCAGTCACGGAACATGCTCGTTTCTCTTCTAGCTTATGGAAGTTACCTTTGTTGGAAAGAGATAACAATTGTAACCAGTCACGGAACATGCTCGTTTCTCTTCTAGCTTATGGAAGTTACCTTTGTTGGAAAGAGATAACAGTTGTAACCAGTCACGGAACATGCTCGTTTCTCTTCTAGCTTATGGAAGTTACCTTTGTTGGAAAGAGATAACAGTTGTAACCAGTCACGGAACATGCTCGTTTCTCTTCTAGCTTATGGAAGTTACCTTTGTTTGAAAGAGATAACAGTTGTAACCAGTCACGGAACATGCTCGTTTCTCTTCTAGCTTATGGAAGTTACCTTTGTTGGAAAAAGATAACAGTTGTAACTAGTCACGGAACATGCTCGTTTCTCTTCTAGCTTATGGAAGTTACCTTTGTTGGAAAGAGATAACAATTGTAACCAGTCACGGAACATGCTCGTTTCTCTTCTAGCTTATGGAAGTTACCTTTGTTGGAAAGAGATAACAATTGTAACCAGTCACGGAACATGCTCGTTTCTCTTCTAGCTTATGGAAGTTACCTTTGTTGGAAAGAGATAACAGTTGTTACCAGTGACGCAAAATGCTCTTGACTATTCTAGCTAAAGGAAGTTATCTTTGTTGGAAAGAGATAAAAGTTGTAATCAGTCACGGAACATGCTCTGAACTATTCTAGCTAATGGAAGTTACCTTTGTTGGAAAGAGACGGCAGCTGTTAACTCATGCTCTCGTGTATTATAGCTAATGGAAGTTTGTTGGAAAGAAATAGCAGAGAACATAAGACTTCCTTTGGATCCTATTTGAATTACGTTTTAATTATTAATGAGAGGCTGTTATTTTGGAACTACACCCGTACCAAAGTACATAACTGGGTTTTAAATGCCGTGGAAAAGCTTGAGCCTAACCAGTGGGACATATATGGCCTGTGAAATAAATGATTATTTACGTAATCATTCTATATGTTTTTGGATTATATTATTCTGTCCGTTCCTCGAATATGTTCGGACAGTGTTTTAAAATTGTTAAATAGGAAATGCTTTATGTATATTGTAAGAAATATTTAAATATATTTTTTTCTTTCCAATATTGATTGTTTTATTACTTGATTTTGATTATTAAATAACACGCCACATAGAGCCCCCAAAATAATTATTACACTAGTTAAGTTATTCAATACATACATACATACATACCGTTACGCCTGTCTCCCGTAGGGGTAGGCAGAGACCACAGATCTCCATCTGCTACGATCTCGGCATACTTCCCTTGCTTCCTCCACACTCATTATTCTCCTGACGCAAGCCTGCCGGTTAAGGGTACTCTTGGCCTGGCCTTTCTTAAAAACTTCAGTAATTTGGTCAAGGTATGTTCTGTGGTCTTACCCTACCGATCCTTCCCACATTCGCAACGTCAATTTCTATTGCCAGTCGTCTTTCATCCATCTTCTCTATATGGCCAAACCATCTAAGCATCCCTTTCTCAACTTTTGTCACAACACCTTCTTTTACTCCACATCTCTCTCTTATATCCTCATTTCTTATTTTATAATTCAAAGTTATTTGTTTATCATTCAATAACAAGTCTATTTCAATCCGAATTGTTATTATGCTAAGATTCCAAGTTTTGTTTTTTATCATCCCTATCATATAAGTGGCGATCCAGTAATGAAATAGATGATGGGGTTGGGCTTATTTGTTGAAAGACACTATAGTACCCGTCACTCCCGGGTACTATGGTGCCTTACGTCAGCACGCGGGACTCTGCTGGGGCTGACCTCCATCCTCCCTTGCGGCTCGCGGGATTCACTATGACGAATTATAATAAACCTAATTAAAATTAACCACGAGGGCGAGAAGCGTGAAAGCGGATGGGTGAAAAGATGGATGAGTGTGGAGGAAGCAAGGAAGGTGTGCCGGGAACGTAGCGGATAGACATCTGTAGTCTCTGCCTACCCCTACGGGAAACATGCTTGACAATATGTATGTACGTATGGAGGACCGATTGGCTCAGTGGCGGGACCCTCCGCCCGCGGAGTCAATGGTCGCGGGTTCGATTCTCGCATCGGAATAAATATTTATATGGATTTATAAATGTTTATTCCGAGTCTGGTAACCCCCCCAATCCGCATTTCTTTTCCTGCCCCTTCCTTTCTTCTCTATCCTTTCCCTTCCTCGCCGCCAATCCACAGTCTGCCGTGCCAATGGATGCGTGGCTAGGGGCGAGCCTAGTCGCAAGCGTGCCAATCGTCCCGGGGTCGGGCTCCCCCGGGGACTATGGTGCCCTACCTCAGCATGCAGAGCTCTGCTGGGGCTGACCCCCATCCTCCCTTGCGGCTCGTGGGATTCACTAAGACGAATTTAATACACCTAATTTGTTGAAAAATGACGGCGACGTGGTTCGCCACCCGTCACGTCCTGATTCTCACGAGTGCGAAAAGCGACCAATGACGAGCCGTTTCGTAAAAAAAAAATGTATGTATGTTCCCAAATATTCTTACATTTAGCGGCATAACCCAATTGTTACGACATTAGAACAAGAACATCTCTTAGGGATCTAACAACGACTTCGGAAACGGAAAGGATGTTTTGAATTATATAATAATAATTGAAATAGTTATTTTTAAATAAATTCCCAAATCTGATCCCAAAGCCCCATTTTCTATTGGTATCGTCACATTCAATATGAAAATTCTATTAAATAAATGGAAAATAAAAAAAGTTGTTCATTTATTTGAGTAGAAAAAAATCTTATAAACTATGTGTATGCTTATGTGTTCACAAAAGGCCAGTAACGCATCTGAGATGCCTACCGCGTTGCGGATGTCTTTGAGCGGAGGTGATCGATGTTCCCAAATGTCCGCTTGCTTTCTCTGTTATAAATAAACTGAGTAGTCTTACCGAGAAATAAATATTCGAAATTTACTATTTCATCATCATTATCAGCTTACAGTAGTTCACTGTTGGACGAGTTGCCTACCCCAAGGTACGCTATTAAGCCCAATCTTCGGTTATATGCATCTAATTTCTACCTGTCACCTTGTACAAATCATCACTATCTAACCGAGGGCTCCCATGTTACGTTTGCTAAGACTCTTCAGCACTTATTTACGGTTTTTTTTATCAGATAGGAGGGCCAACGAGTAAGCGTGTCGCCTGATGGAAAGCAATCAATGCCGCCCATAGACAACCGCGACATCGCAGGAGATTACGGCAGCGTTGCCTTTGTTGTCTCGGTTATCCATCAAACGTGACCAACCCATTAACAATTTTGCATCTCGGACATCTGAATCATATTCACCAGGGGAAATCCGAACAGAGCCTAAAAGTAAGCTCTTAGAATCGAAATATATAACTGTAGGTCAAAATAATATTTATCCCGAAGCGGGAATCGAATTTTGCGATTGACGAATTTGACGAAAGCTAAGGTAGCTTACGGAGTAAACAGTAGCGGTAGAATTAGGTAATGTTTAGTGTATAGTAATATATAATAAATAATAGATTCTTTCCCATTTATATTATTCTTATCAAAAGAATGATATGATCATATCATACTTTTTTGTAACATTACACACCGTAAATCAGGTTTGTATTTAACGTGGCCTACAATTCGTTTAGGTGAAAGTGATCGGCCGAATTAAATGAATGTGTTGCCGAATCAAAGGAAGCATTAATTATGATTTTTTTTAACTACGGATAATTATTATTTATGGCCAGCAACAATAAACACGTTCTTCAAAAGTCAACCATAAACACGTTCTTTTTTTCCTTTTCTCTGGTGGTAATTAGAAAGGTGGTAATTATGCTAGTGACAAGTAAAATATAATAACAACAACTATCTTGAAATGTACTAGTCAACTTATCATGTAACGCCTTGATATAATATGGTGGGCATTCTACGCAAATCTTCTGTGGTTTTTGCAATCAACTTAAAAATCACGATAAACGCAATTAATTACTTTTAATCTATATATGTATGTATATGTCTCAATCGATCTACATAGTACAATACGCCACCAGACTTAAACACTAGCTGATTATCACATGAAATATTAAATATAAACACTATGCCACTGGTGTAAATTGGCGGGAAAAGTCCTTTTTTTATAGCCAGCAAAATCTACTTGGATGCAATGAAATTCGATTAGATACAATACGATGCGATGAATGAGATCACAAAGTTATGTGTAACTTCGGTAGGTACTGTAGTGATACATTGATAAAAGTATTCACTAATGTATTCAAACTTTTTATTTAATATAATAAAACCTTTTATATTATATTACTTCTTTTTACATTCGTAATTTTAAAATTTAAAATAAAATAGAAATAAATTGTTTTATAAAAATGATGAAAGATATTTGATCGACTGACGTCTCGGATGTAACATATCGCCTTTCCTTGCACAAGTAAATAATATTAATAAAGTATGAATAAGATATAAATGTACAGTGAATATAAAAATAAATTTATTTTCACTTGGAAGAATTTCATTTTTATCGAAGATAAAACCACCTATAAGTCTCTCGCAGCGAAACGGCTCTCCATTGGTCGCGAAAAGCGAGCTTTTTCGCTGCGATGATGAACGGTAGCGGATGGAACTCTGTGGTCTTTACCAACCCCTGCGGGGGATAGGCGTGAATATATAATATATATAAAACCACCTAAAGATCCCTTGTGTCGCCGTAGGAGTACGGCTGGCACGGTATAATACTAAACCGACTTTCTTATGCAAACTTACAATGTTCGTCACCAACCTTTAAAAGGGATCCTTTTTGGAATGGAAACTAGAACCCCTCGGATGCTTTACTGCAACAGTTCTTCTTGAGAGCAACTCCTTCTGCTTAGCACAGTCACATATTTTGGCTTCTTTTCGACCTTACTTGATCACCAGCTGCAGCAGTCTATTGCTAAAAAAAGGCCTTTAAGCCGTGTCACTTAACCGATACATTAGGCTCTAATTCATTAATTGAACCGTAACAGTTCAATGAGGTGGACCAGTCCAGCGCGTTGATCTCCAACGAAATTAAGGTATCCTGCAGTATTTACTGATTTACTTCAACGATTAAATCAATATTTAATAAATATTTTTCATGTTATACGAAGGCCAACGAAAGCAATCAACGCTTTTCATAGACATCTACTGCAACAACAAAAGCACTGCATAAGTGTTTCCAGTTTCTGAGGAATCTGTAGGCTCGTTTTTAGAAGGTTTCATGAATTTATATAGGTAGTAGAAAGGCAAACGAGCGAACGTGTCATCTCGTAAAAAGCAATCAATACCATTCATAAACATATATTGCAACATTAGAAGCACTGCATAGGTGTTGCCAGTTTCTGACGTATGTGTAGGATTGTTTTTAGAAGGTTCCATGGATTTGTATAGATTTATGAATGTTGTTGATTCAGAAATATCGCTGTAGGTAGCTGGTTCCACAGAGTAGTGGTGCGTGGAAAAAAGTTTTAGTAACAAGATTTATTTAATATTTGGTTCAAATATAGTATTAGCATTAACCCTTTCGCTAGCAGCGTCACATACATGTGACGAACTATTTATCAACCCATTTAACAAATGGGTTGATTAATAGTACGTTGCTGTGCAATGGTCGCTAGATTTATTTCCCCTTTTAGGAATGGATAAGTCTGTAAGTACTATCAATCCACCTTGGACAAACGGACAGGTTAATGTCTATTCCTCCAAAAATGGGAAGGGATGTATATAAACCCACCACGCTTGTCCAATCACTGTTCTCACTGTTGTCACTGTTCTCACTTCATACGGCCGAATGTCGGCGGTATAAAGTGCACCAAAAGTGAATAAATAGAAGTGAAGTGAAGAATAAAGTGCACCCAAGTACGCGAACGTGTCGCTCGCCCTATTGGCGGACGACACCGCCCTCTATACTTCTGATAGGGTCAAATACCGCGTGTCGAAACGGCTCCAAACCGCGGCCACTACTCTTGGTGAATGGTTCCGAAAATGGAGAATCGAGGTAAATCCCGAGAAAAGTGAAACAATTTACTTCTCAAGGGGCACCAGTAGAGACTCCCACAAACGAGGCGGCCGACTCTTTGATATAACTCTCTTTGGCAGACCTATCCCGTGGAAAGTCTGTCAAATATTTAGGCGTCACCCTCGACAATCACCTGAATTTTCCTAAACACATTCAAAACGCTCGATCCAAAGCGGCCTTCGTCTTAGGTCGTCTTCACCCTTTAATTAACGCCCGCAGCAAACCCGGTCAGTTCTCACCCCCTAGACCTTAGAGTCTATGGGACTAATAGAGACTATAATTACTAAAGTTCAATCCTCCCCTACATGTTTAACGTAGAATCATGACGAGTTTAAAATCAGCACACACACATATGTGTACTTCCGACACGGCGTCAGGCCGATGGAGTCTGCGATTTGCGCAGATTCCCAATTTTATTTTACATGCCCGCGGGCTACTTAATCCTACATAACCCTGCCTGTAACCAATACTGGTACATATGAGGGTTAAAAAAAGGTTAAATATTATTTTTGTTCATCAAGAAACGGGAAGGGATGTATATAAACCCACCACGCTTGTCCAATGCGGATTGCCGGAGTAACCAGACTCAGAATAACCATCTGCATGCCAAACATAACCCTGCCTGTAACCAATACTGGTACATATGAGGGTTAAAAAAAGGTTAAATATTATTTTTGTTCCTCAAGAAATGGTGAGGAATGTACACTAACCCACCACGCTTGTCCAATGCGGATTGCCGGAGTAACCAGACTCAGAATAACCATTTGCATGCCATACATAAATAACCCTGCCTGTAACCAATACTGCTACATATGAGGGTTAAAAAAGGGTTAACTATTATTTTTGTTCCTCAAGAAATGGTGAGGGATGTACACTAACCCACCACGCTTGTCCAATGCGGATTGCCGGAGTAACCAGACTCAGAATAACCATCTGCATGCCATACATAACCCTGCCTGTAACCAATACTGGTACATATGAGGGTTAAAAAAGGGTTAAATATTATTTTTGTTCCTCAAGAAACGGGAAGGGATGTATATAAACCCACCACGCTTGTCCAAAGCGGATTGCCGGAGTAACCAGACTCAGAATAAACATCTGCATGTCATACATAACCCTGCCTGTAGTCAATACTGGTACATATGAGGGTTAAGAAAATGTTAAATATTATTTCTATTCCTCTAGAAATGGGGTGGGATGTAAATTAATCCAAGTTTGTCTAATGTGGATTGCCGGAGTAACCAGACTCAGAATAAACATCTGCATCCCATACTAACCCTGCCTGTAACCAATACTGGAACATATCTGGATTACAAAAAAAGGGTTAAATATTATTTTATTTACTTTTTATAAAGACTGCAGTGTAGTTTACAAATGAAATTAAAGCAAGTTATTTCAGTTATTGAGGTATCTGCCTTTATTTTCAAAAGGAGGCGATTTACTATTACGGATAGACTTATTTTTATAGTATTTATATTTTTACATGGAAATTTTCATCACATTAAACATTAAAATCTAGGCCATTTCGCAATTATCATTTCAGTATCAACAGTGATTAACAATTATTTCATTTCAAAAAAATACAACCATTCTGCGTAATCTATTCATTAAATTCCTCATTTTGAGTTCCACTATTAGTGGAGAGATTTTAAAAAAATTCTTATAAATAATATACAAAATAATACAAACATTAATTTGCTTCTCCACATAAAAATGAGATTTAACATTATCATAACATTAAATTCCGTTGGGGAATAATTCGTGATTATTTAAAATTTACAATGCGATTTGATTCTTTACAGAAAAATAAATACACAAGTATGTGACTACACAACCGGTGATTGCTTTTACGGCAGCTTTAGCATTTCTCATCTGCTAACAGTGGGTCAAGACTGAAACCTAGGTCTAACACAGCCGCTGATTGCCGTTTTGAGCTCTTGATCGAGCCAGATCTAGGCTTCCTTTCCACATGTCCCAAGTGCCCGTTCAGCGTATGCCGCACCTCACCACTACCAAACAGATCACTCAACGTTTGTTGCACTTCTTTACACCCACTTGTAGCACTACATGTCACTATGAGTTTACGCACTTCGGGCTTATTACTTTTACTAGTGTTATTCATATGCATAGTCTTAGATAGCGAGAGTGCATTCTGATAATAGTAATTGCTTACTGCGCCTGTTGATTTGCATGACCTCGTGAGCGAAGATTTGATATTGCTCCGGACAGTCGCGAACTTCTTTCCTAACGTAATCGCACCACCCGCGTGTGATGCGTTAAATGTACACAATGCAAGTGGCCTCGGATATGATGAGTACCAGCAAACATCTGATGCAACCAACGGTGGAAGGCTTTCATGCTTTTCTTCTACTTTCGTCATTGGCGCTGGTTCTACTGGTGATGCTATACTAAGTATAGGTACATCAGTTGGAATCTCGGCATCATCAGGGAGAAGAAAAGGACCTGATGGCAATGGTTGGCTGAGAAGTGATGTTATACTCGATGTATCGGGAAGTACAGAATTAGGATCGTCAACATTGAGCAGGCTGGCATAGATATCATTTACTTGTTGCTCAGTGGCTAAACCATTGAATGCACTGAGGTCTAAATTTGTATCAACTAGAAGCGGTGGGAGGTTCATGGGCACTGCAGCAGCTGTTACTACAGGAGCTGCGTGGATAGAATGCACTTGAGTTGGGGTGGAGGAAGCAGCATTTGCATCTCTTGATGCTCTATGCTCTGCTAAAAGTGTATCAAATGGTTTAGACCGTCCTTCTACTGTCCTCCGCAATGACAATGCATGTGCTTTACATGTCAAAGACCTTGTACATGGTTTAGGGTTCTCGGCAGTGACTACACCGCAGTGTTTATTGGGATCATATTCTCGCAAGTTAAATTTGGTTTTATTCGTTTTTGACCTTGATTGGGCTTTTATTATCGGCGTGCTTGGTACCATTGGTTTTAAAGCTTGAGCATTGAGTACATTTGTATCTAACACGGATGACAGCATTGGAGATGTATTAGTTGCAAATTGTAAACTAGATAAATCTGTATCAGATATATTATAAAGTGAGTTTGCATCTACTGATGTATATAAGTCTTGTGATTGCACAGTGTCGGTGGTCTGAGGAAAATTAATCTCTTGCATATTTCCTATATCTCTGATAATGTTTTTCCAGTCTGCAGCATTTGTGATATCATCTGCACTTTGAATTCCTTCAGAGTTCATTATCGCAAATATATCATCAGTGATGTTTTCACCAAGAGGCAAATCCTCCGTGTCCTGTATACTGACAACTGGTAACTCTCCACTTTCCATGCTCACTTGCACTTCTCCAGTTACTGCAGCAGAAGTGCTTGCTTCATCTAGGTACTGCATTTCAGGTTGTGGCAATACTATCCTGGATAATGGTGCTGTGGCATTGTGTGCTGGGGAAGTTTCCATCTTCACTGGGAGGAAGTCTACAGGAAGAGGGGGCGGTGGGATCTCCTTTTTGTGCCTACTCCTGTTAGGGACAGATTTAAGTTTGACAGTGGGTGCGGGAGGGGGTGGTGGGAGTATGGGCTCGCTTCCTGTGTGGGATTCTAATAAATGTCTGTATGCTGCACTGCATTTCACTATCACTCCACACATATGACAAACAGCCGCATTTAAATTGTCCATTTGTGGAAAAACTCCATGGAGACTCATACTCTCATACTTAAGTCGGTTGAGCCCTGCGCGGCGATACCTCGCAGGGCCCCTGTCCGCCAGTTTATATGGATGAGAATCGTGAACACGTCGGACGGATATACCGCCCTTCGCGTCCACGGACGCCGGCGTCGTGAACACAGCACCATCGTCATCACGTCGAGGCGACAGGTGTCCTATTTCACTAACCCACAAATCCCAAGGCTTCTCATTGCACTTGACAGGACTGACTATCTTCGTCGCAAATGGAAACTCACCGGACATATTTCGGTGTTTGCTGATGTTCCAATCAAGAAACTCGGCATGTGTGCCCTCACGGAAGACCAGACATAGCGAATGTCTCGCTTCTTTGATAGGTTATTATCCCATATCTGCCTCTACGTCGGTGCACGGCAGATACGGCGGCAGGATCACATCGTACGGCACTCGTTCACTTCACTATTTACCACCAAAACCAAAATGTGTTATGATTGTTTTAACTCTGATATTTACAGAGACAGATGATTTAGCTCACTGACAGCTGATTATGCAGGTTGTAAGTTTTTCTTCACCACGGGACACTTCCATCTGTCGACAATCCTTTCTATATTGTTTATCGAGTCCCGACTTATAAAAAGTTATATGTGTTGACTTAATTTTATGTTATATTATACTTGTTACACACGAATAAAATGTCTAAAATTTCTGTTTGGTTGGTGGTGGTTGTGATTTACTACAGAAAGCATCAACACTTTTTTGAGTATTTGCAATAAAGTAAAGACCGAATCAGTTTCTATAATCAATGGTCATTCATTAGTAAATTTTGAGTGACGTGACAAACTACAGATTGTATGATACATCAAAAAAATATTTAAAATTTAAATATATTTATATATTTGTCCCTTTCAATTTATTGGATTACAAAATCTGATATAAAACCATAATTACAAATACATGCTTCAAGCTTAGCTTAACATTTGATAAAGTAAAATTTAAACAAATGTAATAGATTTAAAACTGTTTATGTGCTTAATACTTTATTTGATTATTATTTTAATAATAAGTTCGCAGTTGGCTGCCACGAATTGTGCAACTGTGGAACGATTTACCACTTGCGGCGTTTCCAAATAAATAAAACATAAATGTATTCAAAAGACGAGCTTATGTATTCACAAAAAGCTCGCAACGAATCTAAAACGCCTCCAGCGTTTTAAATATACGCCCACCAGGTAATTTCATGCTCATTTAGCAGACAAATGTTTGTCTGTTATAAAAATAAAAATAACATAAAAACTCAATGAATATATGATGAAATTGAATGTACATTCAGAAAATAGATTCTGTGTCTAGGATACATATATATTATAAATAAGTACTTGTACGCCATATAAATATTATAGAAATAAAAATAGTAACTATAACCTCTATATATAACACAATAACAAGTACTTTGAATCGTCAATTATTTTGTTTTACCCACTAGTGCTTTGGCAAATCGATTTTATAGAAAAACCATCACATTTCGGTTTTAACCAGAACAAAAAATGGAGAGAAAAGTAAATTTAGTTACTATTTCGATTGTATCATTTTATTTTGCATTGTATCATTTTTTGAATATCAACAATTCTAATGAATTTTAAACTTTACTATGAAGTTTAAATTAGATAAGATGTATAAACTGTACATGAGGGACATATTATTATTAATTTGTACGGTCACAGATGACCATTGATAAGATAAACTATTAAATATTAGTAAACTTGATATTATAACATTTTAAAATGAAAAACAGACCTAGGAAATAAAATAACGATGTGTTTTGAGATTTTCAATCTAGCTGAATATTATATAGTCAATGCCAATTTTTTTTTTTGATTAAATTTTTAAAAGTTGCTGCTGTCAGTCTGTCACTTAATCTATTATTTTAGTTTTGGCAGTTTTTTAAAATAAATAGAATAAAAATTTATAAAAAATGTTTTACTATGACATGTAAATACATTAATAAAATTTGTGTTTTAAATCGACTATGCAGGTCAGGTCTTGTTATTTTATAACGCATCTTAATGTCGATCAAAAGTGTGTGTAGGTCGATTCTCTTCGGTGTACCCATCGGTATAACATTTTTAGATACTGTAGGCTATGTTGCAAGAGTTGAAGGCATTTCTATGCAGCCGGTTCTCAATCCAGAATCTACCAACACTGATTATGTGTTTCTATCTCGATGGGCTGTGAGAGACTACAATGTCAAAAGAGGTGATATTATATCACTTTCCTCTCCAAAGGATCCGAATCAGAAGATAATAAAACGAGTGATGGCTCTCCAAGGTGATCTTGTCAGCACTATGGGATATAAGAGTCAATATGTCAAAGTTCCTGAAGGCCATTGCTGGGTAGAAGGTGATCATACGGGCCATACTTTAGATAGCAATACATTTGGTCCAGTTTCATTAGGATTAATAAATGCTAAAGCAGTTTATATCGTATGGCCACCAACCAGATGGCAGAGATTAGAAGCCAAGTTGCCAGAAAGCAGAAGGCCCTTAAGCATAGCATTTTAAAATTAATAGTCTTTAAAAATGTGTTGCTTTTAATGACAGATTTCAGTGTGAATTTAACTCTCATAGATGTTTATACCATTCTTTTGAAATATAATACATTTAAAGGTATAGGTAAACAAAGGTAAATTATTTTAAATTGTAAATAGGCATAAAATACTATTTATTATGTCAAATAAAAAGATCTTATTTCACTTTTATTTTACTTTTTTTTATGTTTGCCATTTAATATAGATATGTAATTTTAAAAATATATAATTTTAAAATATTAAGAATAGTTTTCAATTTTGTTGCATTTTCCTATTACTAAATCCAATAAAAAATACTATTTGAATACCGTTTCATTTACTCTGTTAAAAGTATGTGTAACTGTGTGATAGAAGAAATATAAGTTTTATTTGCAATCAATCTTGCAACTATAATCAGATGTATGTAAATGTATATGCAGAGTCCCATCTGCAGTGAGAACAATGACTAATACAGCTACACTGGTAGAAGAAATATGATGTTAAATATAGGAAGAAATACTGATTATTAAAGAAAGCACAGTTTAGTTAGTAAGCAGTAGTTCTAAGGTTAAATCAAGTTAGCCAATTCCGGCCTTTTTTTAACCCACGATAAATCCTTTTTGGATACTCTTCAGCCTGGGGGAGGCCAGAGGGTTATTTCGGACTACTACTATCTGCTAAAACCCCTTGGGTGTTCTTTCGTGTCACTTCTATCGGGGTCATGGGGAAGCTTTGCCCATATCCACAACCCCAACAGCCTTTATGAGCCCATCTTCATTTGGGATGCTTTAGGTTTTCCTCCTGCTTACAGACCCTCCGATCCATTACTGCAAGTTCTGGTCAGAGTGACCGCCACTACTCTGACCAGACCAAATCTGGCCTGGATCCACCTTGGACAAGTGTGGTAGGTTAATATCCATCCATCCAGTAACATGGAGAAAAAGAGGTATAAAATCCTGTATTTATTAGAACTACAATTATCATCACTGGTATAATTATTCGGTCTTTTTATTATTGATCTTAATCCACAAATCTTACTTTACTTTTCTTAACTTACTTATCTTAACTTTAGATAGAACTTAACTTAAGATAGAGTCCTCTTTTGGATAGGGAATTTATTATATGATAAACAATAAGAGGGTTTTATCTGATTTCTTTTTTCAGAATTATCCCTAATGGATCCTAGTTCTAACTAGTGAGGGGTGACTAGCATTTCACTGATCCTGCACTTGATTAATCCATTATACTTGTCTGATAAAGATAATTAATCCATTGCTATTTTAGTGCACTAACTTAAGGGGCTAGGCTGGTGACTTTAGTTTTCTAGTAGATTTCTAGTAAGTACCTGCATACTAACAGTTACAGTTTTGATCATTTAAGCAGATTGCTTAGGGGTCATTACATTAGTCTCTTTAGTTAAGACTCTTTTGTAATTTATAAACCATTTTATTTTAGCTATATAACTAATTTTGTTGGTGCAGTGACCCAAAGGATCTTGGATTTCAAACAGATCTTACACCACAGTGCCCTGTCCTGCGCCATCTCCTGCCAGATACAAACTTGAAGATTGTGCAAGTCATTGGACACCTTGGGGCGTCCATCAGGACGGCATCCAGTTTGGAGACCCACATACGCCCTCTTGACTGCGCGATCCTTCCCCTTCCTCTCAATGTGGCCCAGCCAACAAACTCAGTGAGCCTTAGTCACTCCTATTACATTGGGTTGGGCCACCAGATGCTCAATTTCGACATTTTTTCGATTTCGTCAACTGCCATCCAACTCAACTATATTTTAGCTATATAGCAATTTTATATTACAATAGAAATAAAACAAGGATTATCTTCTAATATTTACTGAAACAATGTATCACAGTAAAATTATATAAATTAGTATATTATTCAGGCATACTTCTTAAGCCATGACTCTCTACAATTTTAACAATTTGATCAAAAGATATACCTTTTCTTATGATTTTATAAGTACCCTTTTTTGACAAATCTATAACAGTAGAACCTGTTCTATTCTGCTCTAATCCTTGACTCAACACACCTCCATCAAAAACTGCCCCTAAATGTTCATATAAATGTTCAAACTCTTTAATAGACAAAGTAGAAGGTTCATTGCTAAAATTTGCACTTGTTAAAGCAACTGGTTTGTTGAGAACTTTGGTAACTTTATTAATGAACAAATGGTTTGGTATCCGGATACCAATCTTTGTTGTTTCCGGGTTTAGATAAGGGTTATCCAAAAGTTTTGTTTTTTCTAACACAATTGTCACAGGTCCAGGAAGTAGGTTGTGAAGCAAATCATCACTTAGATGGTCAGCTATACCCCATTTTTTTAAATCAATAACATAAGTTACACATATAGCAACTGGTTTAGTTGATTCCCTACCTTTAATGGAATACAACTTTTTTATTGCTTGAGGACAGTTGGCACTACAAGCCAAACCGTAAATAGTATCTGTAGGTAAGGCCACTACTTGTCCGTCAGCCAAAAACTGTGCTGCTTTAGTATAGGCATTGTCCTCAGAACAATGTATTATTTCAGCCATTTTATCTATCTTCATTTTTGATGATACTGCTTTGTATCTGGCTATATGATAAGTAAAACTTCTAAGTAATCTTCTTAATGGAATCATGCTCTTTCCATCTATATATTATTAGTGTCCTATAACTTTAGTCACGCCAATTATGTGCACATTCATGATTACAACAACGATAGAATGTTGTCATAGGCTCATCAGCTGAACGAGTTTGAAGCTGCATAAAGAATGCTCTACCATGCCCACATTTAGGGCATACTGCATCTGTAGAATCCACGTTTTCCCAGGCAGCAGCTCCACCCATAATATAATCAAGTTCCTGAAATATAACAATTACAAGATGAAACAGTATATATATAGATATATATATATATATATATATATATATATATATATATATATATATATATATATATATATATATATATATATATATATATATATATATATATATATATGTATATATATATATATATTTTACAACTAAGAAATGTCCCACTACTAAGTATGAGCTTCCCCATTTCTGAAAGAATGGATGTTAAAACACCACTCTTCAAGGTACATTGGTGGGGTATATATTATTGGGGGTTTTTGCTACCTTAATAATTTGTAATCTTAGTGGCCTGTGGCCAACAAAGCATGCCATCTTTATAATAGTTCATAATGACATCCTTAAATAGTATAGGTTAGAATTCAAACTAGAATTAATGTTTACTAGTAGTTGAAGAATATCAGATATACCTTTAACTTGGGAAATGTTCGTGAAGACACTTTCTTTTTTATGTTATACACATAAGGGCAAGTATTGCATGCATATCGTAGTCGAGAATCCGGCCCTTCTTCTACCATAAGTATGTTCGCACACGTTGGACAAAATAACATTATCTCATCATATCACATTGACGTGAAAATTGACATATGTAATTATATCTACGAAACGCTGAATTCTATCACACTTTGATGGTATTCATTATTTAAAAAATAACTCGTCCCTTAAAAAACTAAAGGATCCTTCTACCACTAATCATTATTACATAAATACATTATTTAAATATTTAATCATTAATCTACGATATTTTTTTATATAATCTATACTAACATTTGTTCACCAACCTATTTGAAATGGAATCGATACATTGATATTTAACTAAAACATTAGTACTTAGAATTGAAAAATATCGATTTCAAGACCATGTCAAGCTTATTGCAAATATTTTTAAAATTGATTGCACATATATGTCCAAATTACTAACATAGTTCTCTCAGTAAGTAAATTGAAGTAGTATTGGGCTGGTCACGTCTATTAGAGAACCGAGAAGTGCTGGAGTAGACGGAAGGTAGAGTTTATACCGCATCTTGGCAAACTTATAGTGGGATGCCTCCCGGCTAAGAACTAAGCTAATGAGTGAAAGTATGGATCAGGTTAAGTGTCGCTTTTTAGGGGAGGCTTATATCTAGTGGACTACTATCTCATCACTCACTCATTTATGATGATGATCATTATTTTTAAGGCCGAAATACCCTTAAATACCAATTTTCAGGAATAAAGACACATAATGACTTCCATACTAAGTAAAAATCTATTTAGTATGGCAGCCATATGTATATATCAGATATCAATTTCAAAAATAGTTCAAGTAACATTTCGATTAGTCTATAAATCTCTTTTCGATTAGTTCTCTTATAATTATTCAAAAAGCTCGCTCGCATATAATTAATCAAAAAGTGATTGATATGTCAAGAAAATTCGGGAAAAATCTTTACGGTTCTTTCTGATTAAAGTTTGGTGATGAAAGAAACGTAATATAATGAATAAAAAGAATATAAACGGATAAAAATTGAAAAGTTTCTATGATTTTGAAATTAGTTCAATAAATTTGTCCATTATTTCATATCGATTTTAGAAAAATCGAGCTTTTCATTAATAAAAGAGGCTGTTTTACGATTATTCTATCGATTTCTGTTTTATTTTCTTTGCTTACTACCATACTATACTTATACTATTGTATTTGTATAAAATTGAGCAGTTGCTGTTTTGTTGGTGTAGTATTAGGTGGTTTACATGTTTATTCTTGCTCACTTATTTGACGTTTTGTTTTAGTGATATTTGATTGAATCTTTTATGCAGTGATTTCATAGTTATTTTGAATTAATTGATCGTCAAAAGTCGGTGATTATTAAGTGTGAACTTTGATTTATTTTATGTAATTTTTGACTATGTTGAAATCGTTATTAGACAAATTTTGGGACGAACATGTCTGGCTGCCGCCGAATACTACTTGGGAAGACATAACTCCTGGGCCTGATAAGGCTGTGGTATATAATGATCACAGACATCTTCTTTACCCTATACCAATGGCACTAGTACTTATAGGAATTCGACATATATTAGAAAAGTGAGTATTTATGGGATTATTTTGTGCTTCCGATGTACAGCGATATATTTAATGTTTCGCGCAATTTTTCCTTACTTGAATTTTGAGATTTGACTTGACTTTTATTAATTAATTAACCAAAGAAGAAATATTAATATAATTTTAACATTATCACTGTATTGATTTAATATTTTAAATCATTTTTTTTTATTTCCTTAATCTGCTTTGTTATTTACTTTGTTGGTTTGAAATTGTTAGTTCATAATTTGATATGTAAATTCTATCTACAGTTTTATGATCATTTTTTTTCATATCCTAAAAACCTTTTTTTATATTTAAAGAATGGTCATATATAAGGAACTATTATACTAAGATATTTTTTTATTCAATATCCTGATTATATAATTGAAGTATTATCTAAACTAATCTTTATATACTATTTAGAGTAAAATGTTATGTTTACATATTTTTTTTACATAATAGGCCAAACATGCAGCATTAATATAGTTATATAGTCATAACAGGTTGCTGCAGAACATTGGACTCCCAAAATTGTGGATTATTGCTGTTATTCTCAGATTGGGAATTCCAAATTGGTTTCTATTCTCTTCATAGATATTGCTGGTGCTGGTATATGCTCATATAATTGTTTGTAAGATATTAAAAGGAAGAAAAGGTGGGTTTTTTCTTAGCCAGAATCGGGAGAATGTAAATAGTCTATTGAGTCAATTAAGTGTAATATGGGTTAATTGAGACCTACGAAGTGTACTTAAATGTAAACATTACCTTATTACAATATACTAAATATAGTGCATTGTTATTACCGTTATATGTTAAATAAGAGCATACTAGTAATGCAACACAAATAATTGGAGACAAATATCGATAGGGAAAAATGAGTTCACCTAATATTTCCTTACTTAGCTTTGTGGTAATATATAAAGGGATAAAATATTTAAAATTGTCTGTAATATATTGAAACAAAATTTTAAAAGCATTTATTTATTTAATCTTAATGTCAAATATGATAAAAAGGAAGACTTAATGCTGAATGTGATACTCTAATAGTCAACCTATGAGTTAATTGAAAGAATATTAAATAAAATAAGAAACAAATGACATTTAATTTAAATAAATTCAAATGTATGCTGAAGGCACAACTCAGTATGGTGGCTAAGTATACAAAAAAATCCTAATTTGTCTGTTGACCGATTTTTTGCATTCACTGAGGTTTTAATTAAATATATAATTATCTAATACCAGTCAAAATTAAATAACACAAAATAAATATTACATCTGGATTTCAACAGGAGGTATTATGTAAATCACATGTATATAAAATTTATTTTGTAAGACAATTTTTAATTATATCTCTCTCTCTCTGAGTCCTAAGTCTGCCTGGTGGGGCATAGGGTAGACACGACGCATCTCCATCTCGATTTGTCAGAGGCCATACACTTCGCTCCAGGATGGGCCCATCTTCTGTGCTTCTGCCGTCACTGTATTCTGTCAAGTTTGTTTTGGAGACATTTTCTTTTCCCCTGCAGATTCCATTTGAGGGCTTGTTTGTTGAGGATAATGCTGGCATGGCGCCAGAGAGTGTGCCTTATCCATCTCCATTTTTGTTGATGTATCTGGCCACCTGTTGGGTCCTCTTTTCTAATTCTCCACAGCTCTTGGCTGGAGACTATGTTATCCATTCACTGTTTATTCACAGATTCATATTATATTAATTGTATCACCCACCAATTATTTAGTGCTCAAGGATAAACAAAATTGCTATGTGGAGAATATGGGTAAATCAGGTGAAACACTCATATGGTTTTTTGTACATTTATGCCATAAAAAAATGGTTACGAATTCTAACGGGGTAATATTTTAAACCTTATAGCTGTTTCAAAAAAGTCTATCTATCATATATTATATATTTATAGGTATAAGTCTGGGAAGCAACTTTGAACTGTGATATGTTTGCCTTGTTAGTATACTTGAAAGGTTTTTTATTTGTTTTAGATACTGGTTTGCACCATTTGGAAAATCGTTAGGTATTAAGAACACAAGATCAAAGAAAGCACCATATAACCCAAAACTAGAGGCAGCTTATCAAGAATTTCCCAAAATCAAGCACAAACAGGTATGTCAAAAAATAAATACATATACTTAAAATATATAATGCTGGCTTAAATAAGTTAGTAATGTTTTTACCAACTACAGGAAGTACAACAAGAATAAAAGATACCTTCTGTCTCGAGTCAACATTTTTTGAAATAGAACAAAACCTTAAATTTGGCGCCCTTTTTCGACAATTGAGATTAATGATTTCAATAAATTCTCGAAACAATTTTACTCGGTGAGATTTTTTGTGACTGACTGGGTAAACAAAAACCTTCTTTTAAGAAGATTAACGATAAAACAACGCAGTCTGGAGGATCATCGTTTTAATAAAATATTTTTTTATTTTAAATATAAGAATTTTGTACTCCCTATAATTGCCGCCTGAGACAATTAAATAATTTTTAATAATAATCTTAAAACCTTTAAAAAACTTTAAATCCTGAAAAATAGTCTTTATCTGTCAAGCAAATTTTAATCCCAGTTTCAACCTTTACAACTCGATGTAATAATATTAATAGCTAGAAAATGTATTGGAAATGACAATTATCGGAACATTACGTTTTTTTAATAGCAAACTCATATCGCTTTCTTTATCACACTGTATACAAACAACAAGAACAGAAAATCAAAGGTCAAGGGACTAATTATCAACAAGTTCATACTTTTACATTAACCCAAATATGATGTCTCCAATCAGTTACAAGCTCATTTTTTCAAACATTAAAAAGCAAGAAGATTAAATACTTTTAGTCTAAGTTGGTCATAAGTGGTAAGGGTGGTCGTTATATATATTTGTCTTCTTTCGACAAATTGTAGTTGAACAATACTAACAAAAAGTTTTGAATACAAATCGTTACTACGCCTGTATAAATGTATGTTCTCTAATGTTCTACTAATGTCAATTTGACACCTACCTTAATAATATAAAGGAAACGAATGGGAACCATATCACCCATTCAGTTAATGGATCTCCCAACTTGCGTAGGGAAGTCTGTTTTCTTCGCGAATGAGGCACTTTTCCGGACGAGCTTCATTCATACCGCCGGCTAAAATATTGCTGCAGGATGGCATAGAAAAATATTTCATAGCATACCTGTATTAAGTATTTCAGTAAAAAAAGTAACTTCTATATAAAATATTTCCTTCGAATTCTCAAATTTAAATACATTTATCGATAATAATTATCAGTAGAATTTTTTTCTTTTCTTTTATGGCAATTAATTATAACTATTATGCCAGTGTCAAGTTAAAAAAAATTATAAATCTCTTGAAATGTAACTATTCCGCTTATCACGTTACGTTTTGATAAAATGGTGGTTATTCTACCGAAATCTTCTACGGCCTTTTTCAGTCAATTTAAAAAGTCCATATTCTAAAACAGTAGAATAGCAATATTTGACGGAAATTAGCTAATAACTATTATTATGCCAGTGTCCAGTAAAATATAATAACATCTGGAGGCCTCATATGATTTACCTCTTCCATCCCATTAATTAGATTCAAATACAAAATATCTGCAGTGCCTTTAGTATATTGCAGATTTTCATGGGCAGTGGTGGTTAATTACCGTTAAGGGTGGCTTGTCATTTTGCCACTTTTATTAAAAATAATAATAATAATTTCAATTCGTTAGTAACAGGAAATTTTTATTCGAGGAAGTGATTTAATCCATAGCGTGATGTCTATTATATCTTATCGTACGCTTTAGCGAGTAACAGACTAATATTTGCCACCTATTATCGTCTAGGGATATTGCTTGTAATGAAATCGATATCGTAGATTGTATAACGGTCGAATATGGGCCGGATTGGCGTTTTGGGTGCTTTGTACGATAACGAATAACAATGTCGCAGTCCACTTACTTCCGTTTAAAACGTTGGAAAGTGATGGCTGCCACATGCGTCAATTTGTGAACAGGTGCTGCTTGTGGAGGACGATTTGCCAGGCCTTGTTTTTCATTTTGCATTATTTTTTATCTAACACTTGTGTATGGACAGTCAAAAGTTTTACTTAGCTAAGATCCGCGACAAGCAAAACAATAACAGAAAATTAATAATGTGTGTTTTTCCGTTGGGTTAAGTGGATTTATTTGGAACTTAAACCAAAAACTTACCGAAAATCCAAATAAATCCACTTAACCCAACGGAAAAACACACATTATTAATTTTCTGTTAGTGTTTTGCTTGTCGCGGATCTTAGCTAAGTAAAACTTTTGACTGTCCATATAGTGATGGATTTCCGCAAAGTAACGCCTGACTCCATTAATAATCTAACACTTGTGACTATATCCTTATATATTATTCATAACCAAACGTTTTCCTGTTTATCTGTGAGGCCTTCTTTAATCTGGACAGTCAAAAGTTTTACTTAGCTGTTAGTTTTATTTACTGTCCACATAGTGATGGATTTCCGCAAAGTAAAGCCCGATTCCATTAATCATCTCTTCTTTAATGTTTAATTCATATGTTTCTGCACTGTGAAGAGAAGAGAAAACAGAGGATATCTGCGGAATTTCTTTCGCCGTTTCTACCCCGTCCAGAGGAACCTCGTTACGAAATGGTAGTGAAGCTTGGTAATTCGCGGACATTGATACTGACATTTGACAAATAAAATATAATTTTTTATGTCGAAAAATAAAAAAAATTGAAAAACAACTATGCTGTCATCAGTCAGAATTTTCACTTTATTAAACACCATTGTTTTGAATTTGAATCACTGCCCTATCTGTCAAACTGTCTTCGTAGATAAGATGATTAGAACCACCTGACCTGACTGTAGCTACCTTGAGCGGTACGTCCTGAATCGATACAATATGGGTGTACCTTCAAAAAAACAAGTCTACGCATCCCTCAAAAGCCGGCAACGCTTCCGTTATGCCAATGGCTTGCGGGTGTCAATGGGCGGCGTTGACTGCTTTCTGTCAGACGACACTCTTACTCGTTTGCCCTTCTATCCCATAGTAGAATAATGTTCGAAGCTGCACCAAAATAAAAAAAATCCATATGGATGAGTAATGATCGAATATGGTGCGTTTTCCTCGAAAAAATTCCACACTCTACCACTCGTATAACCAGACTTGGCTCTATAGTAGAATTCCCCGTATTATCACATCATTATAAACATAAAAATGATATGAACAGTTAGATTCAGTAAAAATGTCCGTAGGCCATAAAATTAATCATACTGATGGCGGAATATCGAATCCACGACTCTTGTCTGGAACACACACTTCTCCACCGCGCTATTTGTTCTATCGAATATTATAAGTGATTGAATATTTTCTATTCAAGAAAATCATGTTCTCTCATTACTTAGATAGAACGTTTGAATGTGCTAGTTATTGTAGTAAGGGACCATCCATAAATTACGTCACAGGTTAAGGGATTGAAGAGGGGTTAATAAAATGTGACATCGAGTGTCAAGAGAAGGATGAGTCTTTACTTGTGTGGTACCACATGCATATATTAAAAGTGCTAATACTTTTAACATCAACTACACATGTAACCACGTCTGACGAAGACGGGAGAGGGGGCTCTGGATTCATGAAATTCATGTTAGGTAATTTATGGATAGCCCCTAATGGATATAAATAAAAACTTAACAAATGTGTTCTATGTTGTGTTTGTAAGGCTAACAATAGAATACTGAATGATAATAAAAAATTAAGAAAATTATACTATTATATGAACCATATATCTCAATGTATTAGCTGTTAGCTAAGTTTGAATGAATAATATGAATTCTTTTGTTGTTATAAAATGTTACAAACTTTTTTAAAATAAATCTGTTAAAGTCGTAAAAAAGTCTGTAGTTGGCCTTACATGATTCACCCCTGTCTGTGTATTGTGTGTGGTAATCCTAAGCTTGTTTGATTATAAACTGTGTGTTTCTTTACAGTTCTATTTGAGCAAGGATGAGGTAAATGTTTCACAATTATCTGTCACTTTAATGCTTAGCGCACAAAAAGCCAGCATTTCTCAAACTTTAAGTTTGCACGAACACATTGCATGCACGGAATTTACTTTTACACTTTTTGCAGTCAGCCACTAGAGCGCGGGTCACATAGAAGTATGTGTATAATAGATTTGGTCAAGAGAGCTGGTAATGTATAAATACGATGGGCATTGTACATATGGTGTTTTTATTCATAGACAAGTTTAGTTTGTCGAATTACCTGGATTTCTCATACCGTGAATGCAATAATAAATATACCGCAGTAATAAAAATACCGCATGCAATGTGTATCAGAATATAGGCCCGTAATGATATAAATATCTAGGGTGGACAGTCAAAAGTTTTACTTAGCTAAGATCCGCGACAAGCAAAACAATAACAGAAAATTAATAATGTAGTAGTGTGTGTTTGGTGTTGTGTATAGTGGTTAGTGGGTGGAGAATTGGTGGCCGATTTTCGGTAAGTTTTTGGTTTAAATTCCAAATAAATCCACTTCATCCAGCAGAAAAACACACATTGTTAATTTTCTGTTATTGTTTTGCTTGTCGCGGATCTTAGCTAAGTAAATCTTTTGACTATCCACATAGTGATGGATTTCCGCAAAGTAACGCCTGACTCCATTTATAATAAATATCTAGGTCTGTATAGGATAAATAGGTAGGTGTACTTTTGAAATATATCAATATACGTGTATTAATGGAGTCAGGGGTTACTTTGCGGAAATCCATCACTATATAAAAGTGACTTTTCGGTTGTCTTCCGTATAGTCTACTATACCTGAAGATGCCTCATGTTGGGGCGAAACACGTGTCGTTTACAGGATGGAAAAGTGATAGTGTGTGTTTGGTGTTGTGTATAGTGGTTGGTGGGTGGAGAATTGATGGCCGATTTTCGGTAAGTTTTTGGTTTAAGTTCCAAATAAATCCACTTAACCCAACGGAAAAACACACATTATTAATTTTCTGTTATTGTTTTGCTTGTCGTGTATTTAATGAGTGAACACTCCCGAAAAGTATCGTCAGATGGTAGTCGAGCGAAACATTTACGTAGCTCACGGTAGTCTTTGAAACCTTCAATACAGAAAGTGTCCCTCGCAATGGCCAAGATATAAGGTGTACATACATGCAAGCAATTCCACGGTCGTCTGGGCTATGCTTATGTTAAGTATAATCTGGATGCATGGCAATCCAGTACGGTGAATTTTTCCAGAAACTTCTTTAAACAAACCACTACCCCGTGGGCCTAGTATAGCCGGCGATATTTCCGAACCCATAACAACATTGGAACCTTCAATAAACAAGCCTACAATTTTTTTAAAGGCCGGCGAGGCTTCTGCAATGTCTATGGCACTGCGGAAGTCTATAGGTGCCGTTGTTTGCTTTCTATCAGGTGATATGCCTGCTCGTTTGCTTTATTTACGCATAATGTTATTAAAGTAATGACAGCAAGTTAAGATTATTAATGGAGTCAGGCGTTACTTTGCGGAAATCCATCACTATGTGGACAGTCAAAAGTTTTACTTAGCTAAGTTCCGCGACAAGCAAAACAATAACAGAAAACTAGTAATGTGTGTTTTTCTGCTGGATAAAGTGGATTTATTTGGAACTTAAACCAAAAACTTACCGAAAATCGGGTATCAATTCTTTACCCACCAATCACTATACACAACAACAAACACACATTACCACTTTTCCATCTTGTAAATGTCACGTGTTTCGCCCCAACACGAGGCATCTTCAGGTATAGTAGACTCTACGGAAGACTTTTCGGTTATCTTCTTTCATCCAGCAGAAAAACACATTACTAGTTTTCTGTTATTGTTTTGCTTGTCGCGGATCTTTGCTAAGTAAAACTTTTGACTGTCCATACAGCAAGTTAATTTTACTCCTCGGGTTTCTTGCCGGTTTTTCTCATCGGAGGTCAGTTTTCGAACCGGTTGTAGATTCTATTACGTTCACTGAGAGCCTTAAAATTATTTATATCTTGATGTCACTTACATTGATTAAAGTTCTATTAATAGAACATTCATTTGTGTAATGCTATGCATTGTTAGCCGATACGAATTTGAATATTTACGAATAAAAGCAAGCAGTTCGGCTGCGTTGGTTCTTATTGATTGAGGATTTGTTTCATTAAATAACCTCATAAATAGGAACTTATTTACTCGGCTCGTAGATATTGATTTTAGTAATAAAGTTTGAGAAACCCTGGTATCCTTGAACATATTATACATTGCATGTATGTAGATGTTATTTTGCTTTTGTATTATAGTATTATTGTGTATTAATATATAATTGATTGGCTTTGTAATGTAATCGGCTGTGAAATTGTAAAACCTAGTAAACTAAGGGACATGAGACAATTTATAGGAGACCCAAAAACAATTTATAGGAGGGTTTTTTGCATTCATCTGCATTACGACTGTGTACCTGTTAGGTTTTTCCAATGTTCGAATTCCTTTTTGTTATAAAACATTACTGATATACATCAAAGAATTGATCTAGAACCCTAAATCAATTCTTTATGGCATATGTAGTGGCTGTGTCCTTTACTATGTTTTTTGATTGCACAGCCGTAATATGTTAAAAAAATAAAAAGATATATTCCTTTTTATTAAAAAAAATTGATTTGTGAAAGTTTGTTTGCAAATTATTTTAAATTGTAATTTCTGAAGGACTAAGGTGTCTCCTCCATCGTATCACAAGGTTAAAGTTATTATGAATTTAAATAATGTAGATATACAGCCTCTTAGGCAGTTCCAAAACGGAAAGGAACGACCAATCAGCACATACATTGCAAACGAATCATTCGGATGTTAAAATAAAAGTTTTTTTCAGCTCAACATTGGAATTTCCTGTCGCGTGGTTAGGTTAGGGTTGCCAACTTTTTTAAAAATTAAATATTTTATCTTCCTGGCTAATTGCGAACCAAGGTTAAAGTTATTACAAAGTCAAATAATACCGATAAAACCTGTTAGGCAGTTTCAGAACGGAAAAGATAACTAATCACCACTTACATTGCAAAAGAATGATTAGGATGTTAAAATAGACATTTATTGCAGACATTGGAATTTCCTGTGCCGTGGTTTAGGGTTGCCAATTTGTTTTATAATAAAATAAAGCATTAGATATTATTACATATGATCTATTGTTCTTGAAAAATTATCCGAATTTTTTTTCAATCGTGTCAAAGAGCAGTTTCATTGATAAACGGAGATTTCTGAAATAGAAATTAAATCACCACTCATCAAGCTGGTTGGCGGTACATTCAGTCTCGGAATTAATAACTGTAGACCGTACATATGTTGGACACGTTTATCAGAGACCTGACATTCGCTTAAAGACATAGAAAAACTGTAGTTTTTTTTATTCTAACCCTCCGATTGTTGATCACAAAAATAGGAACAACTTACAGATGTAAATATATATTGATACATACATATGTACGAGTATGTATGTATGTATGTATGTATCAATAGAGGAAACAGGCATGATCATATATATGATCATATCTGTTTCCTGTAGGAATAGGCAGAGACCACAGACCTTCACCTGCTACGATCCCGGCAAACTTTCTATCCATTATCCATACTCATCACTCTTTTCATACAAAATCGCCGGTTCAGGGTACTTTTGACCTGGCCTCTCTCGAGAACTTCACCAATTTGGTCAAGGTATGTTCTCTTCGGTCTTTCCCTACCGACCCTTCCATTTGCATCGGCAACGTATATTTTTTTTATCAGTTGCTTTTCGTCCATCCTCTCTATGTGCCCGAACCATCTAAGCAGCAAACCCGAACCATCAAAGCAAATATTTGTAACAAATGTTTGGCCAACTTTCCCCTCATCACATTACGCCACAGACAGGGCAAGTTAGTTTGCAATAACTTACAGTATAACGATGATAATTGAGAAGTTTTATACATCTTAATCGTGGTAGAACTAGGGTGGTTCCTCTAAGACAAGTGTGGGGGTTAATGTCAATTCCCCTACAAATGGGTGGCTAGTGCTCAACAATGGGACATTTGAAAGTGATACAAGTCCTCATGCAGCTCGTGCATACATTATATTAGTTACTAAAGCGAAATAATAGATACTTTCTTATTTAAGAATATTTTACCGGGCCGAAGACCGGAGCGAGACTGAATTGTGAACGGCATCATAGTGTGAATCGAGCCTTATTCAGTAATCTATTGTTAAACAACAAGTTATTACCCGACAAGGTGTTCGGTGTTGCCCTTGTGATATATATGCGTTAATTTTCACGAGTGAGTCGCCTCAATGGATGCTTTTGTTGCATACGGAGGTCGGTAGTAACGTAATCTTTGTCTAAAGCGCAATCCACACTGGAAACGAAGCGAAACTGGTACCAAACTCAATATAATACCTCTACGCCATGTATATATTTGATGCGGGGATTGAACCTGCGACCATTGGCCATATCGGCTGAAGCACCACCCCTGATATAAAAATTGTTATCAAAAATTTAAAGAACAAATTTAAAAAGTATTTCATATGAAAATATAAAGATTTTTACTCTTGTATGGTTACAAAAGCAATTTTTGTTTTCATTTTTTGAAATCAACTGTCACGTGTAACAAATCTACTGCGACCTAGATATTTATATGAAGACATTCAGCTCTAATTACCCGCACGGACACCAACCACTGTAAGGCATAAGCCACACCGGGAACGAAGTTAAGTTTGTTTAGCCTTGCTCATACCGCTCGATCATGACAGTTAAGCGAGGATCCACACCGTGCGTGCAACTATTTGCAGCTCTTTGTATAAATTTCTAGGTCACATTAGATTTGTTCAAGTGACAGTGAATTTGTTTTTGTAACCACTCGACAAAAGTAAAAGAAAAATATATTTTTATTTTATTCATTTCTTATATTAAATAATTTTAGAATTTTTTACATCCAAATTCACTTGTTAGAATAAAATTATTTTCTTTTTGTTTTGTTTATTTATTTCTATATTATAATATAACTAAAGTTTTAATTTTAGTTATTGTAAAAAAAGGTGTCATAAATAAAGTTTTTTCTATTTTTATTTCAAATAGCGTAGTGGCAGGGCTGCCGACTACGGGACAACTATCCCACAAAAAAAAGTACAGAAACATTAGACAAAAAATATACATAATATCTTTTCTTAGCCTATCTACGTTACATAAGAAATTCCTTTGCAGAATTTGAAGCTTATAGGTTTTTGTAAACAAATAATTATTAATGGAGTCAGACGTTACTTTGCGGAAATCCATATATGGACAGTCAAAAGTTTTACTTAGCTAAGATCCGCGACAAGCAAAACAATAAAAGAAAATTAATAATGTGTGTTTTTCTGTTGGACTAAGTGGATTTATTTCACTTTTCGGTTGTCTTCCGTAGAGTCTACTATACCTGAAGATGCCTCGTGTTGGGGCGAAACACGTGTCGTTTACAAGATGGAAAAGTGGTAATGTGTGTTTGGTGTTGTGTATAGTGGTTGGTGGGTGGAGAATTGATGGCCGATTTTCGGTAAGTTTTTGGTTTAAGTTCCAAATAAATCCACTTCATCCAGCACAAAAAACAAACATTATTAATTTTCTGTTATTGTTTTGCTTATCGTGGATCTTAGCTAAGTAAAACTTTTGACTGTCCATATAAACAAATAATGGTAATTTTATATGTACCTCTTATATATCGCTCAATGATGTTGTTGTCTGCTTCTTACATGAATCAATTAATCAATGCAGCTGTAATATTTTACTGCTAAACATTGTTCTCCCCCAAATTTAAGGGGGTCCCTCAATCCTCACGCTTGGATTGACAATTGGATTCATTCAAGTAAAAGCTTTTAATTCGCTCCCATAGTTACCTCATATGACACTCACGGGTGGATATAGGGTGCCCTTATTCTGTACGGAAACCACACAGTAAACCCATCCCTTATGAATATTAGTCCCTGTCATTTGACAGCGCACGAAAGCTTGTTTTATCTTTAATTACGGTAATATCCTGACTATAGTACGCATTTTTTTTTCACATTTCGGTCCGTAAAAATTGAGGGTGTGTATGTTATACTCGTGTAGTTTGCTTAGAAAAAAACAAAGCAAGTGTCCGACCACAGACATCCACTCTATAATCACACTCTCCCCCCGGCTAGGCTAAAAGTTAAAACTAGGCCGAAAAATACGACAATTTTCGGGCACAACTTTTTACATAGAAAAATGGACTCAAATTTTGGGTGCGCCTTGTAGTCCGATGGAACATTAATATAAGGTAGGTACGTCTTATAGTCCGAAAAATTTAACACGCCACTGAAGATAGTAAAGGACGAAAGTTACCTTAACGCAAACCGTGGAATCTCTAATTTACCTACACTCTTTGTCTATGGTCGTCGATAATTATAATAAAGCTAGGCCTGTGCAATCGTGTACGTATTTCTGCGATTCATTCATATAAGTCTTTAAAATTTTTATTTTATTTTACAGACTATTAGATGAACCTTTTTACTTAGAAAACATGGACTCAAATTAAAGTGCGTCTTTTGGTCCAAAAGTAACTTATTTTTTTTTTCTAAAAGAACATCTTGTATGTATATTTGAGTTATCTTATAGTCCAGAGCGTCATAGTCTGAAGAACATGGTAATTTTAAGTGTCCTTATATAAATAAATTGTGTGTTGTACTAATTAAGGTAAGTAGATGCTAGTGCAGGGCTTTTAGAGTAAAAAAAATATTTTTTTCGTCTTCCATAACGCGCTCACCACATTATTCAATGGTCATATATAGCGAAGGTATGCGGTTGATTAGTTCTAGTAGGAGCGTCAATTGTTTCGGGGCAGACGACGGTCCATTGAAACTGATTGTAACAATTGCGTTGGTATAAAATGCATGTTTTTTTAATTGATTCATTCATAGAGCTCTGAAGAGCTAGCGAAGTTTAGTTTGTAGGTGAATATCTTTATATACATATATAATTCTTCTGTACGTTGTGTGTTTTTCACTGAACTTCTTGACGGCTAGATCGATTTTGATTAAACTTTTTGTATGTTTGAATCGGTCCCCGTACGGTTTAGATTTACAATTAGAGCCGGTACGTGGCGCTACAATTAGTCTTGATGGTTTCTACTTCCTGGCAGGACAAATTCTGCCAAGGCCACTACTTTTATTTTAAAACATAACCAAAGCCGGCAACTGGAAATGGACTGGAAGTCAAACGTGTCACCCAGATGCAAAGCAATGAACGTCGTTCATAAAAATTACGAATTTTATTAAGTAATATATATTTATATATATATATATATATATATATATATATATATATATATATTTTTTATCAGACCAAGTATGCAACATAATGCTAGACGTAAATAGTCCAAAGGTAGTTAAAAAATAAGAGTTTGCAGCTTTACCCGATTCTGTGGATTAAAATACGCTATGTATATACTGTGGCGTGCCTGCCGTTCTTCTTCACGGCGACACCCGGGATCTTTAGGGGGTTTTTTCTCTTCTAATAAAATTCTTCAAAATTTTATTAATTTATTCTTCTTGTTTCATTATAAATTCATATTATATTCATATATAATCTTTATTATATTTTACGCTTTTCAATTTACATTTTATATATGTGCCGAACGGGTGACATGTCTATATCAAAGACGTCAGTTGAACTAAATTTTGCTTTAATGGAAAACTGTTTATTTTTAATTTCAAATAACGAATTTAAAAAGAAATAATATAAAAAGTTTCATTGCATTAGTGATACATTTATTAATGTATCACTACAGTACCTTCAGTAGTATTTCCGAAGCGAGACGACATAGGAACTTTCAAAAAACAAGCCAACAATAGCAAGTCTACATTAGCTTCTGCAATGTCTCTGGTATTGCGAATGTATATGGCCTCCGTTGATTTCCTTCTACCAGGCGAAACGCCTGCTCGTTTTCCCTCCTATACTATAAACATATTTTTACAGAGAAATAAAATTAATATTATAATGTCAACGTTGTCAATTAATATTATAATGTCTGGTGGTCCAAACCCAAGGTTATCAGAGAGACTAAGGCACACCGACTTTGTTGGCTGGGCCACGTTGAGAGGGTGGTGGAGAATCACGCAGTCAAAAGAGCGTATATGGGTCGCCCAACTGGACGACGTCCTGTGGGGCGCTCCAGGTACCACTGCAGACACATGGTGGAGGGTGACTTGTGCAACCTTCAAATCTGCAATTGGCAGGAGGTGGCGTAGGTAGGACAGGGCACGCATTTAATCTAATGAAAAAAAATACTGCGTCGAATGGTCTGAGTCTCACAGCTCTACGACCAACTGAAAATTTTGTACAGCGTTGAAATTGACTGTTTTTGAGTGATCAGATACAACTATTTTAGAAATTATTAATGGAGTCAGGCGTTACTTTGCGGGAATCCATCACTATGTGGACAGTCAAAAGTTTTACTTAGCTAAGATCCGCGACAAGCAAAACAATAACAGAAAATTAATAATGTGTGTTTTTCTGCTGGATGAAGTGGACACTTTTCGGTTGTCTTCCGTAGAGTCTACTATACCTGAAGATGCCTCGTGTTGGGGCGCACACGTGTCGTTTACAAGGTGGAAAAGTGGTAGTGTGTGTTTGGTGTTGTGTATAGTGGTTGGTGGGTGGAGAATTGATGGCCGATTTTCGTTAAGTTTTTTTTGGTTCTGGTGGTGACTTTTAATTTTGTGGTTTACTACGTTTTCGCTTTTTTGCGTCGATATATAAAATTTGTAAATTTTTAAACAGCACGAACTGAGAAAGATCTCATGGATAATGCGAGTCACGTCCGCTAAGATAAAAGCATGTAAAACTCTCATACACAATCGAGGTCGTCTGTAATGATGCTACATCTTAGTAGATTAACTTTATCTTTTGCTAGTTATACCAACTGTAACATGAACTAACCAACAAACTAAAACTCAGTCACTGTTGTAAAGACACGTTGCCGGCCTTTAAGAAACGTGTCATTATGTGGAGGGGGGAAGGGGGGCTACGCCTCGGTCCCCGAAACTCAACCGCTCACCGGACGAAGCTGAGCTACCACTCAAACGCGGGTTTTCAGCCGGCCCATTCATGCTGCAGGCAACTAAAATGCCATTCTTGACAAAGTATTCGTTTGCAGCGTGGCTCTAACACTTTATTTATTACGTATCATTTTTGTTCGTTGTCTTTGATGGCGTCTAGTCAGCTTATCACGTTGCGTCTTGATAAAATGGTGGGTATTCCACCAAAACCTTCTACGGACTTTGGCGGTAAATTTAAAAATTCACGATATATTTATTTATTTCATATCACTCTACTTACACTTAATCGATCTATATTGTTTAAATATCCCACTACAATTAAACAATATAACTGATAATATCATAAGATTATGAAAATGAAATAAAAACTCAACGTCACTGATGTAAGGTGGCGGAAAAAGTCCTACGTAATATTGTTTCTGGTTTAATTTTATTATAATACTTACTGGAATAATAATAGATTTTTTTCCAACAGCTCACTGACTATCTCCGAGACGCTTTATAAATCATTTATTCCATTGAATGCGTTGCCTTTGTTTCTGTTAATTTGTTAGTGTCATTATATTTGGTCTTATAAACTGCTTTTTGTTCTATTTGCTCTTGCTATGACACTTATTATATATTCATTTTTCACAGCCCATATATGTCCCACGTCCCACCACGCTTGTCCGATATGGATTGGAGCGAGAACCAGACTCGGAATAATATACAGGGTGTCCCAGAACTCGACGTCAAGCCGAAACGGGGTGACAGGATTGATTGTAACCACCATGAGAAAAATCAGAAAAAAAAATCTATAGTGCAGTTTGAAAATTATGGGCATTCAAGAAAAATCTAGAAATCTGGTTAAACTAACCATTTTTCGGTTATTGTGGTTAATTTTTTTATTTTTGTTCATATAAACCCACCCATAACCATTTGCAACATCATGGGCATTACAAATGCGTTGCCGACTTTTGAGATATTTGTGAGGCTTATTTTTTGAAGGTTCCAATGTCGTATTATTTCTGGAATACCGCTGTAGGCGGTGGAAAGAAGTTTCTGGAAAAACGCACCATAATGTATCAGCACTCATCCAGATGGTAGTAATATAATTTTTATCGATTTATTATAATTTTTATCTAACGTTTCTTTGACGTTTAAAATATAACGAAAAGAAAAATATTGATGTTAAAAATCTTATCGCGGGTTATGGGAGTGAAATTTTAGACCTTGCTTGTACGAGGAGAGTGATGAGTGAGGATGAAGCAAAGGATGTGTGCCGGGATCGTAACATATGGATATCTGTGGTCTCTGCCTACCACTACGGGAAACAGACGTAATTGTATGTATGTATGTTTTATTATGTGTTTGTCCTCTATGCGTTCGTAAAACGTTCATCCGATTTTGATGAAACTATTGTGAGTTGTTCTACGTACGTCTTCGATGGTGCGTGACCTAAAGAATATTTTTGTGTCTTTCTTTAGGTAATACTGCAACGCATGTATCATTTATAGAAACGGCACAAAATATGTTATCTAATTTGAAACTATTACTATAGTCGCTTCGCATTTTACGGGGCTTGAGTGTAATTCGAGCACAGTTATGGCAGCTCTAATAATCTGACGGAGAGCGAATTCGTTTTTGCGCAGGAAAACCCACTAGAGTGGATAATAAATGCTGTGTCGGTTAGCGTGATGTAGAAAGCCGTTGATACAGTATATCTCTATACATAAAACATACAGTATTCTTTATAAGAATCAGAGCCTAATTTTTATTATACAGCTCCATATGTCAGCGATACAAAACGTATTTGCTGTTAGTGGAAAATGACGTATTTTGATTTTATACACCATTTGCATCAAAAAACAGAACTGTGTCGAATGGTCTTGGCCGTTTTTTAAATTTTTTTATTCCACCAAAGCCTTTTAAGGATTTTTGCAATCAACTTAAAGAGTTACGATACACACATTTTTTTATTTATTTCATATCACTTAACTTATACCTACGCCTGTTTTTATGGGATAGGAAGCCAAACGAGCAAGCGTGTCATCTGGAAAGCAATCAACACCGCCCATAAACATCCGCAGCGCCATAGGCAGTGCAGAAGCGTTGCCGGCCTTTAAGGAAAGTGTCATTATGGAAGGGGGAGGGGAAAGGGGGTTGAGCCTCAGGAACTCATTCGCTCACCGGACAAAGCGCGGTAGCTAAGCTACCACTCAGACGCCGGTTGTCTGCGGGAGTGTGTTACTCCCCCGGGCCATTCAAGCTACAGACAAATAATATGGGCGGCCTTGATTGATTTCCATCAGGCGACACGCTTGCTCGTTTGCCCTCCTATCCCATTAAAAAAAATTAGGCTAACGATATCAAAAACAAAATCATTTATTGTTACACATACGTGTACTCGTTGGACATTGATGGTCCGATTAGACTAATGATTGCTATAGGTAGTCATTACCGGAAAATGAGATTCGTGCATTCATAGCTAATTTCCCGTAAAATAAATATCGTAGAACGAAATAGAAGTTCCTAGAACAGGAGTAAGCAGCCTTTATAATCAACGGGTCAATTTAAATTTTAAAATTTTTTGGCGGGCCGCACATAATGTAACACTTATTAATAATTTGTTTCGGTTTAGTATGTACTACCATTTTATTATAATTTTTTTTATGGGATAGGAGGGCAAACGAGCAAGCGTGTCGCCTGATGGAAAGCAATCAACGCCGCCCATGGATAATTAATTTTATAAAAATATATTGATGGGAGAAAGATAATAAAATAAATTCAGTTTTAGAAATGCTTGCCAGCTGCATAAACATGTTTAACGGGCCGCGTGTTGCTCATCCCTGTCCTTAGAATGTACATACATATAAAACAAAAAAAGTATATAAATTTATACTCATAGTCACAGATTCGCTGTTCGCGAATAATTTTTCACAGCCTACGAGTATATACTGCATACATCTAACCTCGGGACATACTTGTATATGAACGAAATCTTGAGGAATGAACATGAAACCATTAACCTTGTGGATAAATTTCTGTAGGCCATGCATGTATTTATTCCGACGTGGAGATCGAACCTACACATTGATTTCGTAGGAGGCAGCTCCGCCATGATTCAATTGGTCATCGTGGGTACCTATTATTATAAACACAAATATCAAGAATTAAACCCTGATTAAATAGCTGTAAGCTATACAAAATATTTATCCTTATGCAGGGTCATTTTTTGGGTGCAGTTTTTTTTTAGGATAGGTAGGCAAACGAGCAACCTTTTTACCTAATGGGAAGCAATTAACGCCGCCCATAGACATCCGAAGTGGCATAGACATTGCAGAAGCGATGTCTTAGTAGAAATGTGTAGGGTCGTTCGTTTCTTCTAATTGTGAACCCCCGTTACCACAGGCACAATAGTTTAAGAATCTAGCTTTTTCTATTTTGTTGTTCAGGTAAAATGTTTATCTACGACATGATAGGCCTCACGAATACGTCCTTTCAGACTTATAGTACGCTTGTTTTTTGAAGGTTCCAATGTCGTATCGGTTCGAAAATACCGCTGAAATTAGTTGGTTCTACAAAGTGGTGGTGCTGGAATAACTTCATTCCAGCACCACCACTTTATAGTTAGTGTTTTTTAATAAAGACCAATAAGCCTACTATAATGGCCGTCCTACGCCAATCGTCGCTTCATCTAACCGGTAGGGTGTCCAAAAAAATATTGACGCAATGAATTGAAAACTGAAAAATGAAAACTCGACCACTACAGCCAAAAAATCTTTTAAGATTTCTGAAAACATAATTTTCCGAAAACATTTTACAAATTTTATATATAGAAGCAGTAAAGCGAAAACGTAGTAAACCGCAAAATGAAAAGTCACCACCAGCACCAAAAAAACTTTTTCTAAAAACGTTGTATACGTCACGTAAACGGTCACTCAGTCAGTTTCAACGCTGTACAAAATTTTCTATTGGTCGTAAAGCTGTGAGACCCGGACCATTCGACGCAGTACTTTTTTTCGAATAAGAATACGCAATAACATTTTTTTTCCATATCTGTGTCATTAACAGCGTTTTCGCTTTATTGTTTCGATCGATATTGTAATGGAAGGCGGAATCGAACAACCTCAACAGTAAGCACAACTTTTAATGGATGATTATCTCTTATAAATGTAGGTTGTGCTGTTGTTACTATGTTTTGGTTGACGTCTATTGACGTGAATGACGTAAATTGACGTATATTGCGTGTGCTTATAAATGATTAATGGAGTCAGGCGTTATTTTGCAGAAATCCATCACTATGTGGACAGTCAAAACTTTTACTTAGCTAAGATCCGCGACAAGCAAACAATAACAGAAAATTAATAATGTCTGTTTTCCTGCTGGATGAAGTGTATTTATTTGGAACTTAAACCACAAATTTACCGAAAAACGGCCAGTAACTCTCCACCCAACAACCACTATACACAACACTAAACACACACTACCACTTTTCCACCTTGTAAACGACACGTGTTTCGCCCCAACACGAGGCATCTTCAGGTATAGTAGACTCTACGGAAGACAACCGAAAAGTACTTTTCTGTTATTGTTTGCTTGACGCTGATCTTAGCTAATTAAAAGTTTTGACTGTCCACATGTGCTTATAAATGCAAACGACATCTATAGAAGTCCTATATTTTTAAAATTAGATATATAGATAGATATATTCTTTATTGTACACCAAAAACAAAGTTATACAATAATTGATTGTAATATTTATATACAAATGGCGATCTTATCGCTAATAGCGATTTCTTCCAGACAACCGTAGGATGGACACAATGTTAAAAAGATAACTCGATGTAGGTTGGTGATACATTATCATTATAATGATAGGATAAATAAAAAAAGTTATTAATAAACATGATACAAAGGTATTTATAGATAGTGATTTTTATACTATTTTTATATTATATAGGGTACTATGGTGCCTTACTTTAGCATGCAGGGCTCTGCTGGGGCTGAACTCCATCCTCCCTTGCAGTACGTGGGATTCACTAAGACGAATTTAATATACCTAATTTATTGAAAATAACGGCGACATGGTTTGCCACCCGTCAAGTCCTCATTCTTACGAGGGCGAGAAGCGACCAATAGAGAGCCGTTTTGCTGCGATTAATGGTAGCGGATGGAGCTCTATGGTGTCTGCCAACCCCTGCGGGGGATAGGCGTGAATATATATAGGTATATATATATATATTTATATATATATATATATATATATATATATATATATATATATATATATATATATATATATATATATATATATATATATATATATATATATATATATATATATATATAGATTAAAAAAATGTTTGCTGCATTTGCATTGAAATTGTTGCTTTTCCAATTCTTTCGCGGTATAAGTAATTAAACTTCGTAACGTGTTTCCTCTTGATAAAAGAAAAGCACCTATAAAACCTTAAGGGTAGAGGACCTTTATTTAAAACCTCTGCCTCCCTAATTAGTTCTCCTCCGTCATAAATGTACAAATATACGCGTGTGTTTATTTTTTTAATGGGACAGGAGGGCAAACGAGTAAGCGTATCGCCTGATGGAAAGCAATCAACGCTGCCCATAGACAACCGCGACACCGCAGGAGTCACGGAAGCGTTGACGGCCTTTTAGGCGTGTAGAATGTATTTATTGTGAATGTTTATGTACATAAGTGTATGTGTATGTAGCATATATTGTTATATATATATATATATATATATATATATATAATATATATATATATATATATATATATATATATATATATATATATATATATATATATATATTTCGCCGTTTATTTAGGAAAATTTATAAAAAAATTCAATTATTATAATCGGTTGCTATGAAATCTTGATCGAGTTCCCAAAGAATCAATTTATTAATTAGGAAAAAAAGTTTAACGTGTTAGCGGGGGAGCACGATCCCGGGACGGTCGGCACGCCTGCAACTAAGCTTGCTCCTAGCCGCGCAACCTTCGGCACGGCAGACCGTGGATTGGCAGAGAGGAAGGGTAAAGGATAGAAAAGAAAGGAAAGAGCAGCGGAGGAAAGAAAATATGGATTTAGACAGATTGATAGAGATGTATCTACGATATATCATACTACCGCAACGGAACTCAAGGAGTGGTAGGTAGTAGCTCGGGAGGCCGGGGTCGCGTACCCGTGTACCAATACCATAACTACCGGACAGGAGGCTAAGCAAAGATACTCCCTAACCTACTGACGTTTGACGAATGAAATGTATTTCTTATGTCATCGAGTCTGACTGAGATGTCTGATTGAGCTATTTTACATTTGAGCTATTTTCTGACTAAACTTATTACTAGAATACAAAAAAAAATCCCTGCCGTTTGATTTCTAGTAATGAATATGGCCACATCATTACGTACAAATAAACGTACATGGTACAGCGTTTATCTGAGTATTAAAATTCGATCAACGGTACCCAATCCGCCAACAAAACGTGGGGATTATATGGTATCGATCACTCCTTGATTTTGATGAGTGGGGGGGACCGGGGATGGTTGACTATAGGGGCTATAAAGCCTTGAGTAGATAAACTAGGTGGGAGTGACCGTTGCCCCCCCACGCTCAGTCATCGGGAGTGCGGAATTGCTGATGTACGTCGTTTGTTAGATGCAGCTTAATATTGAAAAACAGTATACGTAAGTAATTATTTATATCATAATATTATTTGTAATAACGCCTATTATTCTTTGTAATTAATTATCAAAAGTATTTAAACACAATGTTTGTTTCCTGATCTAAGTTATCTACAATTAAGTTAAAAAGCTAAATTTTACGGCGGATATATCGATGGTGGAACTGTTCTGCTGGTGTGATGTTAAAATCCTTACAAAGACTCACTCCCCGCGGTACGTTGCTCTACTTTGTCGATGTCGACCTATAACACAAACTGCACGCACTCAGAAAGTATCGATTGTACGCAGTTCGAATCGCAAATGCGTTCGATCCAAAATTGGAGACGCAGCGCACCTGTTTGCTCGAGTCCAAGGAACGTGTGAATGATGAATGCGGTTGGAGATTGCCTGGAGGGGTTATTCTAAACTTACTCTATTTTTGTACGAATACTTCTTAATTCACACGGTGCTCGTACATAGACTCAGTGGCGTTTTAACGGGGAACGGAAGTATAGGCGCGCCCCAGGGCTCTGGTCATGTAGAGTCATCAAATCCTAAACATGGCTTTCTTAATATATTCAGTACGATCAATAAGATACAAATAATTACAGCCTGTAAAGGTGGTTTACAATTTTTAAATTAAAATTTCTTCTGTAGCTAACCCTTTTAATGTCCGTTCAGTTTTCGTTTAGTTTTGGTCTCAATTATACAGGTGTCTCAGAACTCAACGTTAAGCCGAAACGGGGTGACAGGATTTTTTGTAACCATCATGGCATAAAACAGAAAAAAAATCTATGTGAAGATCTTAAAAGTAAGAACCTACCAAGAGCTTGTGCGAATAAAAAACATTGTAACTGAGTAAAATGGGTTGGCATAAATCGGGTTACTTGAGGTTTTTTTTTTTTACTCGTTTTTTTTAGTATGAAACTAACAAGTATTATACCATTTTACAATCCTGATTAAATGCGTCAACTTTTAATGGCACTTGCCAAGGCACTCTAGTACTTTTTGTATTAAAGGAGGGCCTTTCAAAGTCGACAAATTTTGAAAATTTTAAATTCATAGTTTAACAAATAGTCTTAATTCTAGGAAACTTGGGGCAATTGTGTCATTATTTTTTACTGTGAGTCTAGAAATGTTATTTAGGGTTACGATTCCAGAGTTTAAATGAACAAAAATAATAAAAAATAACCACAATAACCGAAAAATTATATATAAATGCCCATAATTTTCAAACTGCATAATAGATTTTTTTTGCCGAGGTAAGGCACCATAGTACCCGTGGGAGCCCGATCCCGGGACGGTCGGCACGCTTGCGACTAAGCTCGCCCCTAGCCACGCATTCATTGGCACGGCAGACCGTGGCTTGGCGGAGAGGAAGGGAAAGGCTAGAGAAAAAAGGAAAGGGCAGGCCGTTACGACTTGTTACACGTTTGATTATTAGATAAAATAATTGAAAGAGACGGAAGGAAAAAGTAAATGCGCGTAAAACGGAACGCTTGTGCGGTGTGACCGCAGGCCGTGGCCCGCTTCCACTGGGCCGTTTAAATTAGGAACACTTAGGATTGTGCGAGATTGATAAGTACGATAAACACGAGCCCGGCTTTTACAACGCTTTAATTGGGCAACGTAACATCGATCTTAAGCCGATGGATTTAACGTTTTATTTGCACAAGCTGTTTTATCTCGCACACTTAGGGTCGGCGTCCACTGATGGTAATACTATGAGACATCTTTTTTGTAGTGCCTCTCCGACTTAACCGAAGGTTTTTCGAAGGTTGTTCGATACATTTATGAATGTATCACAACGCTACCCTTAATAAAATACCTTATGTACATATGTATGAAAATCACATAAATCTCAACGGTAATGCTAGAGAAAAAAAACGCGAGTGAAACGGTTGCGTGTGAAGAAAATCGCGTAACGGAATAGCGGGAAATAATTATTTTTGTATCAATATTCATTTTAACGCCCCGCTTGCAACTGTGTGAGAATGAAATAAAAATATGGATCAGTACGCATCATTGATTCAAGTGAATTTTTTTTTAATGGTTTTTAATTTTGTGTGGCCAGCACTAAAGTTATTTTACCCATATATACGAGATATATATATATATATATATATATATATATATATATATATATATATATATATATATATATATATATATATATATATATATATATATATATATATATATATTGCATAGGAAGGCAATACGAGCAGGCGTTTTACCTCATGGAAAGCAATCATCGCCGCCCATAGACATCCTCAGTGCCATAAGTAGTGCAGAAGCGTTGCCAACCTTTAAGGAAAGTGTCATTATAAGAGGGGGGAAGGTTGGGCCTCCGGAACTCAACCGCTCACCGGACGAAGCGCGGTGGCTAAGCTACCACTCAGACGCCGGTTTCGTGCGGTAGTGTAGTACTTTCCCGGGCGAGCCGGCCCACGTATGCTGCAAATAATATGCCAACAATTGAAGTCGTTCTAGGAACATGAAACGTTATAGGAACTTTTGTTTTTGGTAAAAGTTGCTTATATAACGTAGGTTAGTTGCCAGGATGAACAGCCGAATAGTACTTTAATAAATAAAGTTACATTAAATAATCATTAAATAAAGATACATTCATGTATTCGATAACTATAATAATTATTAAATAATCATTAATCGAAGTAAGTGAAAAAACAAATATTAACATAGCAACATTATCATTATCATCAAAGGCGCTGCAGCCGCGGGTGGGCTTTGGCCTCGTCCAGAACATTCCTCCAGTCCGATCTATTCCTCGCTCTCTCCTTCCAATCCGTCACGTCGAGAATTTGAACGTCTTGGTCGGCTCCGTCTTGTCACCTGAGTTTTGGTCTGCCTCTGTTTTTTCCCCCGTCCGGTTTACCATTCAATTAACGTTTGGGTGCTCTGGTTTCATCCAATCCTTCCCGCCGTAAACGTGCAATTTTAATGGTGTTAATGACCATTGGCTCTTTGTACATGTGGGTAAAGCACGTGGTTACGTATTCGATATCGCCATGTACCGAGTTCGTCATTTCATTTTCCAGCAGTTCACCGAAAATGCGTCTCAGAATTCTTGTTCTTTTTGGTCAGTACCCAGCAATCTGATCCATATATAAATAGTGGTCTTAGTAAGGTCTTATTAAGGAGAGATTAACAACATTGTAATAATTATAAATAAATTTATAAAGAGGGGAAGAAATAATCGTAATAAAATACCGAGATAAGGAAAACCAACCGATACGATATACATTTGTATAGTCACAAAAACCTCGTTAGCATTAATTAAAACAATCTGGATAGATATTCCGGCGATCTTGGCGTCACGCGGATGGTAGTGATTGCTGGCCATATAACCGTTTGTATGTGTGAAAAATAAAATATAAAAGATGCATGTCCACTCTTATAATCTAATAATATAGTTTACAAAAACTATATTATTAGATTATATTTTTCCGGTTTATGGTCTTTGGTCTCTGGTTTATGGTTGGCTAGCAGATAATGCCTTCCAGCATTAACACCGTCTTTGTACCAAAAATGTACATTAAGAATAAATTAAATATATAAATAAAATATCAGTGAGATCTTAACACAAGCTATATTAATTATAATATATTATATTTTACTTGCTTCGATGGTTCAACGACACAAAATTTGCCTTAATGGTTTCTCGTCAGTTGATTCCTTGAAACTCGTTCAAATCGGCATCGGTTCGACACTTTCCTTAAAGGCCGGCAACGCTTCCACACTGCCTAAGGCGCTGCGGATGTCTGTGGGCGGCGTTGATTGCTTTCCATTAGGCGACACGCCTGCTCGTTTGCCTTTCTATCACATAAAAAAAATCAAAATCGTGAAAAACATTATAACCGATGGATTTATGGGCCGATTTCGCTGAAATTTGGCAGAAGCCCGAAACACTCGCGTAGGTTTGAGGGGCCGCCGCAGTATGGCTCCGAACTCCTCCTTAAATTTATACTCAAATTTTTAATTATTTTTTTTTTAGTATAAGCTGCGCAACCTTCAAACCAATTTTCTCAGTTTCGCCCGCGGATTGACTGGTAGAGAATTCCAGGTGGTATTATATCCGCTTGTTGTGCATTGTATGCAAAAAGATTAAATATATAAATAATTACTCTGAGTCTGGTATTCCCGCCAATCCGCATTGGACAAGCGTGGTGGGTTAAAGTCTGCTCCTCCAGAAAGTCTTCCTCATTTTTTTCCATAGTTCATATATGTCCCTAGCATTAGGACGTATATGGGTTGTGGAAAAATATATCCAGTTCCAATGTGAGGTTGGCTCAGGACGTCTAATACTGCCACCAGTGAAAACTCACCACCAGGGCCAAAAGAACTTTTAAGATTCCTGAAAAAATTGTATCTGATCTCACTTAAACACGGCTAGTTCCAACGCTGTACAAAATTTTCAGTTGGTCGTAGAGCTGTGAGACTCAGACCATTCGACGCAGTATTTTTATTCTGATCCGCATATGTAATAAAAAATTTGACATCTGCGTATTCGGTTTTTGCGTTGATTTGAAGGTGAAGAATGGCCAATGGCATTAAGTCCGTCTGATGTACATATTATGCAAAAGTTTAAAAAAAAAAAAAAAAATATATATATATATATATATATATATATATATATATATATATATATATATATATATATATATATATATATATATATATATATATATATATATATATATATATAGTTTTTAGTATTTATACGTAACACCTTAAAACTTACAATATTTCAAAACGAATTTAATCAACATAGTTTTAAAGTTCCATGTTATTTGTACGTGTAAAAAAACCTTCTTTAGACACATAAATCTCATACAATAAACCAAACACATCACATTAACCTACTGGTGGCTTCAATTAAAATAATTTACATTTATGATAATGAGTTGAATCAGGTCGAATCGTACACGGCGATTACATCTTTTAAACCTCAGGAGTGTCTCCTGCGCAGAATAAATATCAGGGGTAACCAGCCAACCAACGTACTTCAGTTCTAGCCAAATATTATAATTATCCATAGTTAATTATTATATTAAACTTAACGCTTAATAATTTATCTTAAAATTAATGATTTTAAATTATTGCACATATTTTTGATAAATAAGGATTTTGTACAAAAGATTCTTAATTATAGTTGCCTTCATAACGACTTCCCGTGGACATATATTATAATATTATTAAGGTTTTAATTTTAGCTGTTGTTAAAAAAGAAGGTGTCATGAATAAAGTTTTTTCTATTTCTATTTCAATATCGATGTCATATATAATATTAATGATTTTCGATCATTACACGCCATTGGTGTCATGACCTGGAATCATTAATGGTGACCTTTTTATATCATATTCACTCTTTTACTGAAAATCCTGGAGCCGACGCTAGTTAGGGTCGATTACGAAAGTAGGACGCGCTATTAACCCAAGGTCTATTTTAGTGTAGCGAGCGCTTCGTGGGCGATAATTGGTCACTCAATGAACACTGATTGCACTAAACATTCCCGCAGATTTCTTCAAACAACACGTGCGAGTTTATTTACATACATACATACATATAGTCACGCCTGTCTCCCTATAGGGTTAGGCACAGACCACAGATCTCCATCCGCTACGATCCCGACACAGATACCATGTTTCCTTCACACTCATCCATCCTTCCTCTCACAATCATCGTAGCGAAACGGCTCTCCGTTCGTCGCTTCTCCCCCTCGTCATCAGGCATCAGGACGTGACGGGTGGCTAACCACGTCGCCGTCATTTTTTAACGAATTAGGTATTATTAATGGAGTCTTATTAATGGAGTCAGGCGTTACTTTGCGGAAATCCATTACTATGTGGACAGTCAAAAGTTTTACTTAGCTAAGATCCGCGAAAAACAATAACGGAAAATTAATTTTTGTGTTGTCTTCCGTAGAGCCTACTATACCTGAAGATGCCTCGTGTTGAGGCGAAACACGTGTCGTTTACAAGGTGGAAAAGTGGTAGTGTGTGATTGGTGTTGTGTATAGTGGTTGGTGGGTGGAGAATTGATGGCCGATTTTCTGTAAGTTTTTGGTTTAAGTTCCAAATAAATCCACTTCATCCAGCAGAATAACACACATTATTAATTTTCTGTTATTGTTTTTCGCGAATTAGGTATATTAAGATTCGTTATACTGAATCCCAACTGCGGAGAAATATCTCGTCTCTCATGTGTTCTGAGTGTTGTAACATAAGTCTCTTTTCTATGTGATATAGCATTTTTTTATTGCTTTTTACGTGAGGAGTGTTACGTGCTCGTTTGGAATATTTCCTGTCGCTGGATTCCACAGTCGCATAACTTGCCAAAAAAAATGTTTAATTCCCACCATCTGAATGAGTGGCGATTCAGTACGGTGCGCTTCTTCCGAAGTTTCTTTCCACGCATCACCACCCTGTGGTACCAGCTACCTTCAGCGGTATTTCTGAACCGATACGACATTGGCACCTTTCAAAAACAAGCCTACTCTTATCTCAAAGATCCGCAACGCTTCCGTCATATCTATGGTGTTGTGAATGTCTATGGGCGGCGATGATTGCTTTCCAACAGGCCATACGCTTGGTCGTTTGCCTTCCTACCCTTAAAAAAATTGCAGGAGAACCGTACCGACAACCGTTGGAGTAGACGACAACAAACATGATGTGGGACACCCTCGATCAGGTAGAGCTTTATCTGCAAGCAGCTATAGTAGGGTGGCTGGCAGAGACTGGATGTGTGCAGCCGAGGATCGCGCTAGTTTATGCGCTTTATGAGAGGTCTGTGTTCACCAATGGACTGCCGTAAAATGAAGACCATCTAGGGCTCTAAGTATCTATAGACCATACTTATATTTATTCCCATACGAGATTGCGGTATCGAGAAATCGGAGCTATTGTAAAGCGGTAGGTTCTATCCTGCGTTGATTTATTGTTTGTATAACAATGCGGTACTGAGAGACAAAAAATACAGACAAATGATGACCTCACCTAAAAAAATTCTTCTATTAGATAAATTAAAAAAAAACTATTCTATTCATAATCTTGCGGTACACGTCAGCTGCGTGAAATATCGAAACTGAAGGTGTCAGATAGCGATAATAATACAGTTGTATTATTGATTTTATATCACGGACTCCTCTTTATCATAACATTTGCTTATCGCATGTCGATTTAGGCGCAGGCCACACCGGGAATGTAGCGAAACGAAGCTAGGTTCGTTTAGCTTCGCTCATGTAGGCACCGCGTCTTTTCATGCTTAAATCACAACATGAATTATAAAGGTAAACTACGCTAGCGATGCTAACTATACGAGCTGACAAACCCGATGATCCCAGCGACGTAAAGTACCGCCTCTAATGCGGGGGTGAAGAGAAGCCTGCGTGCGTGACAGTATCTAAAGTTGTTTTTTGAGTTTCTAGTGTTAATTCACTTAAGCTCGCATAGCTTCGTTTAGTTTTTATAGTTGGGCAACATGAAGGAAGTTAAAAACTTAGCTTCGTTTCGCGACATAAGCAAAGTTAAGAAAATTTAGCTTCGTTTCACTTCGTTACCGGTGTGACTTGCGCTTTAAGGTGGGCAATGACAGTGCAGACGGTTCCAATATCTTGAAACAACAACATGAATTCACTTTTTTTGCGAACTGGTGAGTTTACTTTTTAGTCTGTAACATATGAGATGTTATCTATATATTTTTTTAACAGCCCATATATGTCCCACTGCTGAGCAAGGAACGGACGTTGTCCCACCACGCTTGTCCAATGCGGGTTGGCGGGGTGACCAACTCGGAATAAATACTTGTAAATCCATACATGTATTTATTCCAATGCGGGGATAGAATCCGCGGCCATTGACCTCGCAGACGGAGGACCCGTCACTGACGCAGTGCAGTGAGTCGCAGAAGCGTTGCTGGCTTTTAGGTATGTGTAGGTTTGTCTTTTTGAAGGTGCCAATGTCGTATCGGCTCAAAAAGACCGTTGAAGGTTGCACAGAGTGGTGGTGCGTGGAAAGAAGTTTGAATAAAAGCTCACCGTAGTAGATCGCCACTCATCCAGATGATGGGGATGAAACTTTTCTTTACGGCGAGTTGTGCGGTTGTGGAATTCGGCGACGGGGATGATTCCAAACATGTGAAAATGTGCCTTCATCGGTGTTTTCGTACCGAAACGACATTGAAACCTTCGAAAAAGAAGCTTACACATTTCTTAAAGGCTGACAATGCGTCTACTCTCATTGCAGATGTCTATGGGCGGCGTTGATTGCATTCCATCAAGCGAAACGCTTGCTCGTTTAACTTTCTTCATTCAGTTCAGTGGATCACACTGTATTAAGGAAAATGTGAGAGGCATATTTCCAAAATGAAGTAATTTGCTATAAGGAAGAATTTTCGATCCATTTGGTGTATGTCATATGGTGGAATATAAATGATTTACTGTTCAAGCTACGGCGTTTACTTTCGTAGCACAACACTGCTCGCCATGTTTCTTCTACGAAACAAACTTTATCATTTTTATCAAGATGTTCTGCTTTGATAAGGCAAGGATGCGGTATAACATGATAGTTATTGCTGGTCGACACATTTGTAGGTTTACCATCCGTCGGTTTTATCCCGGTTAATATTTTGTATGTTATAAACACTGTTGGGTTTAGTTTTTTATGGGATGGGAAGGTAATTCACCAAGCTTGTTGTTTGATGGAAAGCAATCTACGCTCTATTTTATACTGCAATGCCTTTAATAAAGGTTGTAGCTCTCAGAGGCCAGATTTTTTTCCGACTTAATTGACATGTATCGTTGTATTACGACCAAAATTACATAAAATCCTTACAAATTGTAACCTATATGTTATTCCGATGTATAAACAATATTACTGTAAAGTTTCATTCAAATCCGTTCAGTAGTTTTTTCGTGAAAGAGTAACAAACACACATCCATACTCACAAACTTTCGCATTTATAATATTAGTAGGATATATAGTGTGTGTATGACCACATTTTCAATCGTTAAAAACATACTTTTTTATTACTTAGTTAAAAAACCATTTTTTTAAATTTGTAGTGGATGACACTTGATGTTAATACAGTTTTTTCAAATATTAATTCATTAATTTAATGTAATTAATTAATTTTAGTTTTATATGAGAGTAAAAAAATGTCTCTTATATAAGATATTAAGCAAGATATAAAAGTAAGAATCGACTTTAATTTTTATTTACTATTACTTGTTTAATGTTAATATGGTAATTTTTTTATCTGTTACATGTTGTGTTTATAGGTTTACCATCCGTTAGTTTTATTCAGGTTAATATTTTTAATGTTATAATATAAACACTTACGTTACTTATTTTTATATAGGAAGGTAAACCACCAAGCGTGTTTCTTGATGAAAAGTAATCAACGGCTCTTATGATCTGCAAAATCACGGGCGTGGTGAAAGCGTTGTCGTCCTTTAATAAAGGTCTAGGCTTATTTTTTTTTTAACATTAACATTAAAATTTATTTTTTAATTATCTGTAATACTTATGATCAATTGTTTGTTCCAATATTTGTCGTCGGTATTTATTTTTTATTACCTCGTACGACCTTCACGGGAAGAAATAGGGTGGTAGGTAGGTAACCTTATTCTATGCTGATAATCACACACTGAGAAATAATAAAGGTAAATGTATAATATACAATGAAGTAAGCAATGTAATATTTTGATGTCCATAATTTCTTGATATGAATGGTGTCACTACATTAGGCCGACTTAATAGGCGATAGCGATATTAAAAGATAATTTTGATCACTTCAAATATAATTATATGAATGATTCCTTGAACAATTACATCATTGGCTTACGAGAGATTGTCAAGGTTTTTGTTTATTTTTTTTTTATATATTCACGTCTGTCCCCCGCAGGGGTTGGCAGAGACCACAGAGCTCCGTCCGCTACCAATCATCGCAGCGAAACGGCTCTCCGTTAGTCGCTTTTCGCCCTCGTGAGAATCAAGACGTGACGGGTGGCGAACCACGTCGTCGTCATTTTTCAACAAATTAGGTTTATTAAACTCGTTTTTAATGAAAAGTGGAGGATGGAGGTCAGGCGCATGGAGCCCTGCATGCTGAGGTAAGGCGACCCGGGGGAGACCGATCCCGGAACGGTCGGCACGCTTGCGACTAAGCTCGCCCTTAGCCATGCATCCATTAGCACGGCAGACCGTGGGTTGGCGGAGATGAAGGGAAAGTATAGAGACAAAAGGAAAGGAAGTGCGGATTGGGGGGGGGGGTTGTATTTCTTCATAATGGGCTACAATGGGATACATGGGCTTTTCCCATAATCGTGTTTTTTTAAAAGCTCTGTTTATTGTTCTTTTTTTATGGGGCATAAAAGCAAGATTTGTTGCCCGATGAAAGCAATCAACGCCGCCCATGCATTGCAGAAACATAGCCGGTTTTTGAGAAATATGAAAGCTTGCTTCATGAAGGTCCTAATGTTGTTTAGGTTTGGAAATAACGTTGAAGCTGGTTCCATAGTGTTTTGTTTTCCACTTTCCACATAGTGTGTGTTCCACACAAGCTACTACTACTAAATGCACTCCCTTAAATTTAAATCGTATTTAATTCGCCGGCACAGCGACTTAAAGTATGTCTTGGCATCAGGTATGAGAACCCGCCACTAGTCAAAATGTTAAAGTCATGTATTTATATTTCCTCTACAGATATGCGCGTTAGCCAAGCAGTTGGACATGACGGAGCGGCAAGTGGAACGCTGGTGGAGGCTCCGTCGCTCGCAAGACAAGCCCTCGACCCTAGTCAAGTTCTGCGAGAACCTGTGGCGGTGCACCTTCTACTTCTACAGCTTCTCATACGGCTTCTTTATACTGTGGGATAAGGAATGGCTCTGGGATATTGATCAATGTTATATTGGGTATCCACATCAGGTGAGATTCGGAAGATTACTGCTTGATCGCAAATTAAGAAAGAGAAGGAAGGCGTGCACAGATTTCATTTAAACACCCATTTTTACAATGATGTTATAATTCAAAATTTAAATACGTTTAGAGGTAATTTGAATTTTAATTTAATATGTTATTAAATTTAAATACGTATAAATTTTATTGGACTGGTATTATATCCGGAACTCAACCGCTCACCGGACGAAGCGCGGTAGCTAAGCTACCACTCAGTTGCCGGTTTTCTGCGGGAGTGTGGTACTTCCCTGGGCGAGCCGGTCCATTCATGTTACAGATAAATAATAAATAATAATAATAATAGACGGAGCCACAACTCACATTGCTAGAGAGACCATGGGGCTTCTTCGTCATTTCATCTTTAAGTAATTAATAAGCCGCTTCAGCGCTATCTCCTGGTCACCCAAGTCGCCGGATCTTATCCCTTTGGACTTTTTTCTAGGGGGATCTTAAAAGTGAAGTATTTAAAACGAGCTCGACGACCACCTCAGCACTGAAAGAAAATATCTTTCGCTAGGTTAACGGCATCCCGACGTCACTACTTCAGTGAGTGGAACAGAATACTATGGCTAGATTTCAACATTGTGCCCCACGTGACGGTCAACGAATGTCTGAATAGACGAAGTAATTAAAAAAGTAACGCTCGCATGGTGCCTTACCTCAGCATGCAGGACTCTGCTGGGGCTGACCTCCATCCTCCCTTGCAACTCGTGGGTTTCACTAAGACGAATTTAATATACAAAATTTGTTGAAAATGACGGCGACGTGGTTCGCCACCCGTCACCTCCTGATTCTCACGAGGGCGAGCCGTTTCGCTGCGATGAATGGTAGCGGATGGAGCTCTGTGGTCTCTGCCAATCCCTGCGGGGGATAGGCGTGAATATATGTATAAAAAAAAATAAAAAATAAACTTGTAGATTTTTCATTTCTATTCTATTCTTTGTAAAAGTTATTGAATTTTATTTATATCCTTTGTAGTATTTTTTTTTATTATTTACGTTTGAAGTACGAAGTTTTTTCTTTAATTTATGTTTCCAGGGTCTTACCACCGACGTATGGTGGTACTACATGGTGTCGGCGGCATTTTACTGGTCGCTCACCATATCGCAGTTTTGGGACGTGAGGCGAAAGGACTTCTGGCAGATGTTCGTGCATCATTTCGCCACCATCGTGTTGTTGTACTCCAGCTGGGTGTGCAACTTGCACAGAATTGGCACCCTTGTGCTGTTGGTGCATGACTGCGCTGATATTTTCCTAGAGGTACGTATATTTCGGCGAAACTTCTGTAACTAGAATGAATCTAGTCGTTTCATTCGGAGATATTAATGCTGGTAGCCGATTGGTTTACAGCTTTATCGAATAAAACCTGCGGTAACCGCAAGTTCCATAAGCCTAACGCCGTTTCGAAAGAACACGTGTATGTGTGTGTCAAAAATCTAGTCCCGACTGAATTTCGGCTTATATACACAAAATCGAGAAGGCGAAAAGAAGTAACGAAAAAGACTGTGGCACTAAATACTAAAATAGATTGCTCCAACATAGCAACGATATCTTTATTAACAAACAATTGAAATCACTGTAAAACTAGCCTTGAAATACAATTTAATATGGAAAATACAAATTTATATACAGGAATATTATTCTTACATCCGCTGCCAACAGATGGCGCCACAAGTCATATAAAATTAAATTTGTTGCATTGTAATAATTAAATTATGTTATTAATTTTAATATTAGTAAACGAAAGACAGATTACTTTTACTAAGTCAAGGCACAATACAAACAACATCGAAAGTAACAATCAAAATAAAAATTGGAGTAAAGTACTACACAAATTTCGGAATAACATAAAATTAACTTCAATATTTCAGAGAATAGCCCTTGGCACAGCTTTAATGCTTACAATAAGTAACAAATTCATTTTATAATGAACGTATACTAATATAATTTACTACAAATACAAATTGTGCTACTTAATTATTAAATAACATTAAATTAATACTTTATTTGCAGAAAACTATTTCTATATATTATAACCCGAGCTACTACCGTATCACTCCTTGTCTTCCGTTACGGTAGTATTATATAACTATCATCCCGTCTAAATCCATCTTTCCTTTGCTCTGCCCTTTCCATTCTTCTCTATCCTTTTCCCTTCCTCTCCGCCAATCCACGATCTGTCGTGTCAATGGATGTGTGGCTAGGGGCGAGCTTAGTCGCAAGCGAGCCGGCCGTCCCGGGATCGGGCTCCCCCGGGTACTATAGTGCCTAACTTCAGCGTTTGGGACTCTGCTGGGGCTGACTTCCATCCTCCCTTGCGTTACCCCCCTCAATTGAGCATTGAGCAAGCGTGGTGGTATAATATCCGTTCCTTCTGAAACTTCAAAGACCTTGCCCTGCAGTGGTACATACTTATGTATATGGGTTGTATATATTAGTTTATTTTATTCACACATTTTATTTTTTTATTTCAGGCGGCGAAGTCGGCGAAATACGCCAACTATCAGAAGTTATGCGACGCGCTCTTCGCTGTTTTCATGGTGTTATGGATAGTTACTAGATTAATTATTTACCCCTTCTACATTATCTGGAGGTGAGTTGACTTTTTCTATAGAAAAGGGAGACGAGCCAAACGTGCAAGCCCATTGGCTCGGTGATAATAGTACATGATTTTTGACCCAAGGTTTCAAACTGCGGTCGATTTTAATTTTTTTTTTGCTCGATGGGTAGATATGATATCGCAGATTAGTTTCCATTACTCAGGTAGACGTTGTTGGTCATCTATTAATATTCGATTTAGTACACATGATAGTCGCCTCATTATCTTACGAGAAAACTATCCAATTGAAAAACGCACTCCGTTTCTTCCTTTTGTCAGAAACAATATTTTTATTTCGTGTTATTTAAACATAATATATCTTTATTACTTGTTATTTATACATAGAAATATATTTATTTCCTGTTATTTATTCATAACAAAAAAGCACCAATGAAAGCTATTTTTGAGCTATAATATGTATTAAACACGAGAAAAACGGCTTTTAAATTTCTAGGAAACAAAAACACGGAGAGGATGATGCGCACACAGATACGTACATATATTAGATACCTAATATATTCGTATTAAGGTCAAATTGTATTTAAATTATATGTTAACTTTGAATTTCTAAAAGATTGTATTGCCGGATAAATAAATAATAATATTTTTAGTTTCTGTTACTTGTACATAAAAATATTTTATTACTTGTTATTTATACATAAAAATATCTTTATTACCTGTTATTTACACATAAAAATATTTTTATTACCTGTTATTTTTACGTAAAAATATTTTTATTGCTTGTTATTATTAATGTTCGAAGATGCTTATTTTTTTATGTTTGTTCCAGCACATCAATACGGGCGCCAATGCTCCTCCCGATGTTCGCGGCTTACTACATATTCAACTCGTTGCTTTGTCTGTTGTTCTGTCTGCACATAGTGTGGACGTGGCTCATAGTTCAAGTTGCCTACAAAGCCATTACTGCTGGTCAGGTCGGTATTTGCTAGAATACAATGATATGTACTTGTGAAATGTTACTAATATATACCACTGGTTCTATAAAGATACGATATAAAATAAAATGCATCTCAGTAATAGTAAAAATTGCGTTTTTATCCGTATCATAACTGTACGGTGATAAGAAGAATAAAAAATGTTGTGGGTAGTGTCTGACTGAATTTGTATATGTATGTAATGTTTTTTTTACGTTACAATTCAAGTAGAAAAACGCCGACTAGGAGTAAATTTAACAGGCATCGTTCAGTTGGTAAGGTACGGGCATATGATCTGTACGTTGTGAGTTACGATCTGTACGTTGTGAGTTACGATCTGTACGTAGTGAGTTCGTATCATCGATTGGATTATAGCCGTGAACGATTTTTTCTTGCACAAACATTATAAAATTTGACCGAATTGATTACAATAATTATATTAATTTTGAAAATATTATTGTAAGAAAAGTTTCATACCCACCATTTGGATGAATGGCGATTCAGTACGGTGCGTTTTTCCAGAAACTTCTTTCCATGCATCACTACTCTGTACTCTGTGGAATCAACTGCCTCCAGCGGTGTTTCCGAACCGATACGACATTGGAATCTTGATAAAACAAGCCTACGCATATCTTAAAGGCCGGCAACGTTTCTGCAATGCCTATGGCAATGTGGATGGATGTATGGGCAGCGTTGATTGCTTTCCATCAGTTCAGTGCAGGTGACACGCCTGCTCGTTTGTCTTCTTATCCCATAAAAAGAGTCTTAGTTAAAAACAAAAAAAAAAGCCTGTTAGCTATATATAGATATCTTTATCCCAATCCAGGAATGAAACCCGTACTGAGGATTTATTTAGGTTGTAATACTATTTAGTGTCTTTAGTTTCTATAAGTTGACATTGTGCATTTGCAGGTCAAAATATAACCCTAGGGGTCGATTTATGGGAATTTATTGGTTTAAGTAATTAATTGTTTTTTTTTTTTTTTGCGTTTTTCATTCCAGTTGGAGGGTGATATTAGAAGTTCTAGTTCGGAAGTGAGCGACAGTTCGCATCAATCTAATCACAGTACACCTAACCGTGTTAACCATAAAAAGTAAGTAATATAATATCCTCTTCCTTCTTTGTTGGCAATGAGTTATAAATATTATGCCAATGTCAAGTAAAAAACAATAATATCGAGCATCTTTAAATGTTCTATTCGGCGTTATGTCTTGATAAAATGGTGGTCATGCTACCAAAACCTTCTACGGATTTTTGCAGTCAACTTAAAAAGTCACGATACACGCATTAATTTATTCATATCTACATCTTAATCAAACTATATTGTGTAATACGCCACCAGAATTAAACAATATAACTGATAATAACATGATATTATAAAAATAAAATAAAAACATAACGGCATAAATGTAACATGGCGGGAAAAGTCATAAGTCATCTTTTCTTTATTTGGTAACAATTAGTAAATTAAAGTAAATCTCTTGATATAAGTAGTTCGCTTGTATAATAATCCACCACTATTAACCCTTTCGGTACGGACGCATTCTACGTCGCGCCGTCCCCGCTGACCGAGCAGTCGCGGCAAGCGTCCGTACTTGCGGAACAACTGCAAGCGCCCGTCAGACGCACAATACCACGCTATCTTACGCAGAGCGAGTGCAGTCGCTCGTAAAAAAAATGCTTAAAAAATTATAACATAATGCAATAGAAAATATTTGCTCATTTCGTCAGTTTATTATTAGGCAGCGTAAAACAAGTGCAAAATGCTTGCGATGGATTACCATGGAAATAACATATATATTCTGCTCATGAAGAGTCGCGAGTGACCTAAGTCACCGTTCGTACATAACGAGCGTCAAATGTTGGGTGACCATAGTCACCGCTCGGACAGAGCGAGCGTCGGGCGTTGGGTGACTATAGTCACCGCTCGGGCCGAAAGGGTTAAACAATATAACTGGTAATAATATATGTAATATTATAAAAATGAAATAAAAACACAACGTTATTGATGTAACTTGGCAGGAAAAGTCCATATTGGCAAAGTTATAAGTTTGTAAAGTGTTACTTTTTTTTTCAGGGAGATATAGGGGCTGGCTTTTATATCATGCGCTCCGGATATGGACTTACATCGTATCTTCAAGCCGTGTGTAGCTTGTATCTAATTTAAACCTAATACGCCTTATTTCTTAATAATAATTCGATAGCTTTAAATAGTGCCATCCTTTTCAGTGTATTGTTAAAATTAGGGTGGTACACTTTCCAGGCCGTAGGCCAACTAACAGTTTATTATTTGACGGCCATCAAGATGTACTTGGTTTTCTTTTTGATATATTGGTGTTGCCAGATAATTGTTCGTTTAAACACGTTCCGTGCCAGACTCTTCTTTAGAATTTATTAGAAATTTCCCTTTCATTGGCCGCGTTTTTTTAATTTCTAGAAAAATAAATTTATTGCATTGTTGTGTTATGTATTTAAAGCTATACATACATCCTTTATTTTATTATTATGGCTTTTGTACGTTGTATATATAATATATATAGATATATTTTTTTTAAATATCCTAAGGCATACGCGAGAAACAAAATAATACGTAGCACGGTACGTATTAATTATGAAAATTCTATATTTCACAGCAAAAAAGGGCATTTTAAAAATTAATCTTTTCAACTAGGCCATATCTACTTATTTGTTCCCGCGTCGGTTTTAATATATGTATGGCCTATATGTGTATATTCCAACTCTTGATGTTCCATCAATCCGCATTGGTCAAGCATGGTGGTTTGATGTCCATTCCTTCAGAAATGGGAAAGCCCGTGTGGTCTATTATGGGCTATGAAAAGAAATAAGTACTTGGTATTCTTTTGGCGTATTAGAAGTGTTGCCAGATAATTGGCCGTATTAATTAGGCCGAAAATGATTTCAAAGCAAAAATTTATAATACATTTAAAAAAAATAAACCTTTTGTTTTTAATCAGGTCCTTTATCCTTGTTATAGTATAAACCAGGGGTCGGCAAGTAGTTTTAACTCCGGATACTGTTGTAAAATTTTAAAGAGGTCCAGAAAAAAATGATAATGATTATGTGCTATTTTTGTTTTGCTTTCGAACTAAATTATTATATAAAACGTAATATGCAAAATATTATTCAAATTATATAGGTATATTCTACAACATTCGGCGGTCCGAAGTTTGATGTACTGCGGTCCGGATGGGGGCCACGATCCATCGGTTGGCGACTGCTGGTATAAACTGTAGGCCTCTCTTTTTTTTTTTTAAGATGTTTAATGGAGTCAGGTGTTACTTTGCGGAAATCCATTACTATGTGAACAGTTAGAACTTTTAATTAACATGTTTGTCGCGGATCTTAGCTAAGTAAAAGTTCTAACTGTCCACATTATTTTTTTTATTTGATGTTTTTAAATGTCTAGTTGAAATTTCCAAAGAAAAAGTCATAAATTGTTTTAGAGCTATTGAAGGTGAATTGTTTTTATTAATTTAGGAAATTAATAATTTAAGTATTGAACCAAAAGCAAACTTATGTTTTTTATTTATTCCAATGTTTATAATCTGTTGTGATTGATTTTAGTTTACGTTAGAGGCTTTTCGTTATCCACGGATATTTTGAAAATTTCGTTTGAAATATTCGAATATATAACATACTAGTGTATCCAAATTTTTTGTTTTAACACGAGACATTATGTCAGGGGTGTCAAAATGCAGAAATTAATTATAAAAATGGATAGTCTAAATTTAACTTGCGAACATACATGAAATAGTTATTTGTATTGTATAACTCCTCTTTTTAAGGAATCACACGCGTCGTATACATTGATTAAAAAGTGCTGATGTGTGTTTTACGTTTTTGGTGTTATTGACAAAAGTGAATGACGTCGTTTTTTGATAAGAATTTAACACATTAAACGCCATTACTTAAATAAATTTTATTAATAAAAATCTGTGTCTGGGGTTTCAAAAATCTGGGGTTTTATAATATAATTAAAAAATACCTCAAAAGGCACAGGTGGCGGAATAAAGCAAACCAGATTAGGTCACCGGTGCAACCCAGACACCATGGGATGCACCGGTGACTTCATCTGGTATCGCGGTAATATAACTATTATTCTATGTGGGCTGGTAAACACACAACACTTTTTTTGCAAAATCTTAGTAATGTTTCTGTTGACTGTCCATCACATTTTGTGAGATTATTGGTGTTACTATAATGTTGAAAGATGTTCCTTTGGTGTATTTTAAAATTTATTCCTTAAGTAAAATTCAGCTAGTTTAAAAACGTTCCTAGATAAAACTAATTTAATCGTTTACAACTAACGATCAAAGTAATTTGAAATTATTATATTGTTCAGTATTTAATACGTCTTACCATGCATTAGTCATTGCGCAAGATTTTAATGTTTTCTTTTAATATTCTAAGATGACCTAGTATATTAAAATAAAATAGTGGCCATCCATAAATTACGTCTTACGTCAAGGTGGAGGGGTCAACAGAGTGTGAGATTTAGTGACAATAGGGGATCTGTTAACCTTTGTGGCACAACATGCATAAATTTTAAGTGCTAAAACTCTAAACATCAACTGCGCATGTAATCAATCACCTGTGACAATGCCGTGATACTCATATGACGTAATTAATGGATGGCCCCTTATAATAGTACCCATATTACAGTACTCCTAATCTGGGGTATGGGTGTAAAGCGTTGTAATTATTTATTCGTTATATTATTTGAATCTAAAGAAACCTGTTTTTTAGGGGCTTAACTAACACGTAAATAAAAATAACACGATATATTTTGGCATTAAAAATAACTGGATAGCATTATAACACTACGAGATTAGAAAGTAAAAGACATATAGTAATATTTTTACATTGCCGCTTAAAGGTATTCTTTAATTTTTAAGGTACCGTTTACGATCTATCATTATTAATAAATGGGCATAAAATCCGTAGCTTATTAAGCTACCAAGTTCTATACCAATAAAGTAAATATTAAATATTTTTTTTTCCTTTGATAACTTGAAGCTGTTAATGCATCCATAATAGTGCGACAGCAAGTTTATATGATTGCAATTCAAAAATGAGTTGCAACATGCAACAATATTCAGAAAAAGCTTATTTATTACCGTAAATATTTATATAAAAAATTTAGTTATTTAAATATAAACAACTTATTAAAAATACCTGCCAATAGTGGTAGAGCCACGCCTCAGACGAATACTTTGTCAAGAGCGGAATAATATTTGTCTGTAGCATGAATGGGCCGGCTCGCCCGGGGAAGTACCACACTCCCGCAGAAAACCGGCGTCTGAGTGGTAGCTTACCTACCGCGCTTAGTACAGTGAGCGGCTGAGTTCCGGAAGCCCAACACCCTCCCCCTCCCTCTACTCCTCCCCTCCCATTCCCACTACCATAATGACACTTTCCTTAAAGGTCAGCAACGCTTCATCACTGTATATGCTGCTGTGGAAATCTATGGGCGGCGTTGATTGCTTTCCATCAGGTGACATGCCTGCTCGTTTGCCTTCCTATCCCATTAAAAAAAAACCTGTGATTTTGGTAGAAGTTATTTGCAATTATATTCATTTTTATGCATATTTCTATAAAAGGTTCACAAATGTTATAAAAAAGCCATAACTACGTAATTGATGTACCAACCGACAGTTAAAATACATGAAAAGAATGCTATAGAAACAGACTATAGTTTCGTTCACAGTTTTATTATCTTGAATAATGTGAGACAATGCATTATAATCGATTTTTACACTTGATATTAAATATGACATAATAATAAAAAATAGTTCCTTTCCATTCTATTCCATTGTTGTCCTTACCACACCGTTCAATCTCATACGTGTCCTGTGCATTCTATTCTTTCCTTATCTCAACCGCACTGATTAACCTCCTTCGTGTCTTTTCCCTTCTACGTGACATTGGCGAAATCATCCGTGCTACTTTGGCACTATTGAAAGCCATTAATTCAAATTAACGAATGAATAAAAAATTATTTTTTTAATCATTCGTTATTAACCAGTTATTAACAAAACATTATAACCCAAGTTAATAACAAAAACGAATACGTTCATACCTTCTTCCCTTATGGTATTAAGTACTATTATTAATTTTAGCCAGTGTTTAAGTAAAATATAATAAGAACAAGTATTTTGAAATGTGCTAGTCAGTTTGTCATGTTACGTTTTGATAAAATTGTGGCCATTCTACCAGAAACTTATGGACTTTTGTAGACAACTTAAAAAGTTTATTAATGGAGTCAGGCGTTACTTTGCGGAAATCCATCACTATATGGACAGTCAAAAGTTTTACTTGGCTAAGATCCGCGAAAAACAATAACGGAAAATTAATAATGTGTGTAAAAGTTCGGACAAAGACAACCGAACTTTTCGGTTGCCTTCCGTAGAGTCTACTATACCTGAAGATGCCTCGTTGATGCGACGCGAAACACGTGTCGTTTACAAGATGGAAAAGTGATAATGTGTGTTTGGTGTTGTGTATAGTGGTTGGTGGGTGGAGAATTGATGGCCGATTTTCGGTAAGTTTTTGGTTTAAGTTCCAAAAAAACACACATTATTAATTTTCTATTATTGTTTTGCTTGTCGCGGATCTTAGCTAAGTAAAACTTTTGACTGTCCATATATATAAACTTAAAAAGTCATAATACACGCATTTATATTTATGACGTTTCACTCCACTTATACGCATTAATCGGTATACATTGTAAAATATGCAACAACAAACAATATAACTGAAACCAACATAATATTATGAAAATAAAATAAAAACACGCCAATGACACAGGTTGGCGGTTAAAGAACTTTCTCACCTAACAATAATAAAAAAATAACGTAATGATTAAAAAGAATACATTAAAAACGCAATGCAATTAACGAACTTTAGCGGAAATAAACTAAATCAACGGAACCTGCAATGAGTTACTTAGATATTTTTTCAAGTCGACATGTCAAAATGTTTGCCTATAATATGGAACCTATTCTAAATTGACACTGAGCTTAAATCTAATTTTAATAATTTTCCTATTTGAACTATCAATGAGAAGTGGCGTATTGTTACTATATTTTTATTTGATTTTAATATTATTTTTAAAAAAATATTCGCCTCGTAGAATATTGGTTAATAGAGTATTGAGCATTATTTTTGTTATAGAAAATTAATTAGAATATTAATTATTTCTTTATTATTTAAAAAAAAATGTGGCATTTAGTATGATATCGTACAAGGTCATTGTTCAAAGGGCTGTATGACCTGGGACCACGTAGTTGGAATTAGATTTATTTTTAAGAAAAATTAGCAATCGAACCTTCGCTTACAGTTACGAAAAATATTTAAATTTTGTTATGTTTAAAAGTTAACTAAATTTTTTAGTTTAACTAATTATATATTTTTAAATCTCCAAATGTGTATAAGTTATAGAAAATTAAAAAGCAATGACATTTTCATTGCATTTATAGGAAAGCATCTTAAAGATTGTTATGAAAAAAGTATAAAAAAGTGAGATGAAAAACCTTATGTTAGTTGGATTATTATATTTTGACCTATTTTCGGCTTTTGATCCTACTTTAGTAGATCACCATTTAAGAATAGTGTATACATAAGATAATCACACACAATAAGTTGTAATAAAGTGGTAATGAATGCCTTTATCTCTAATTGTTATATACTTAAAATAGATAGGATAATATTAATTAATTCTTAATTAATATATAAAGCACACTTGTGCAACTTAATATAGCATTTGTTTTAGATTAAGTTTTGATTATTTTTTAACTGACAATGGTGCATAGATTAAAATGCAATCTTTGAAATTATTTTACAAAACCGTAATATATTACATTTTAATTAAGTACAAAATTTAAAAAATGTTGTATAGGCAACACTTGTCATGTTCGTATAATGGCACACACACAATTTAATGTCATTGAAATTTAAAAATTAAAATTTTATTTATTTGCATAATTTGTGTATGAGTGGTTTCTAGTATGATTACACTCTTTTCTAGGATAAATATTAGAAAATACCAAAAAAAAAAATTGAAAAAATCCATATCAATTGACATAATGTATATTTTGTATATTGCACACACATTTAGATAATAATTAATTTTTAAAATAGAAAACACCCAAAGACGCTTTTTATAGAGTAATATGTTATAAAATTAATAAATTATATTTATGCTCGATAAGTATTGTAGAGTGCTATCTTTTAGATAATATTATTTGGAATCGCCTAAAAAAGAGGTAATACAATAAAATGTCTAAAACATTGTCCGTGTAATATTTAAAACAACCGCTTGGTACTTAATTTCATGTGTATCACATATGATTTACATGACAGTAATATTTGTATTCTACAGTTTATTCCAAGTTTTAATTATACAAATAAATTCTTAACAATATGTGTAAATCGTCATTTTTAACTTCCCCTGGTTCAAATATTGAGCAAACGGGGTAGAAAAACTTTCAGAACTTGTTTCCTTTTTTGTGTTTTCGTTACAAAGCTTTAATGTACAACAAGACTACACTATAATAGAAAGTTTTTTAACTTATTGTGACTATATCATATTTGCTTTCCTTCTCATGAGTTATCTTAATAAAAATATCAAGGCAATATCAAGGCAAATATCAATCTTCGTATCATATCGATTTTTATTTCATCGGGTAAAACAGATCGATGTGTAAAAATTATTTTGTACACAGATTTAATGGCTATCTGTATTGATAATCTGCCACTGATATGTCAGTTTTCTTAGCAAAACCATTGTTTTCTTCAGTCGCTAACATCTTAACCGTAGATAAATATATATAAAATAAGAAAAATTACTCATTTTTTAAAAAATAAAAATTTTATTTTGTATTTCTTCTTCTACAGACTAATCCATGAATTAATAATGAAAACAAAATATAAACTATTATCTGTCTTAATTTTTTATAAAAGTAACAAATGATAACGTCGTTGTTAAGGCGTACTTTGTATAAAATTTTACCAAGCGTATATGTTTAAAACATATCCAAACTCAAACTGAATTTGGGCATTTCCCGAGACTGGTTGAATTATATCCAAATATATCAAAAAGGTCACTGTCAAAAAATATCTTATTGCAGAGGTCATATAAAACCTTTAGATTAAATCAATTAATATTTGTTAATGTGGATATAATCTGTGTAACGTTCAAAATTGACATTTCCAATTTTATAATTCGACATATCAGTTAAAGATATCAACTATACTTTACATGAAATTACGTCAAGAACGACAGAGACAAAAAAAAATTGTACGCTATCGACAGTGACGACATACAATAGCAATACTGTGATGGTAATTAAGCAATTTGAAATCGAAAAATCTAACTAAATATCACTAAATTATTTCTTTCCAAAAGAATATTTTAAATGATAAACATTTGCAAACATTTGCTTAAAATATAATGCCAACTGTAATTGTGTTCTCTCGTATTTTTTATTATCTCCCTTTACTTTTAGATATAGATTTTATTCATAGTTTTGTTAAGATTTCACGTTATTGTCACTTTTGAAATCTCTATCTTTCTGTTATACAAATGTGCGTTACAAACAGCGTAGTTAGGAGTATATAACACCTTTGAATATTTTTGTGCCTTCCTCGCTAGGTTGATATTTGTATAAGGTATAAACATATAGAAAACTAGTTTAAGGAAAGATAGTGGTTCTCAATCGGTTTTACGTCAATATTATTTTAATTACGGTAATTACTCGTCTTTCCTAAATACTTTTGGTTTGTTTTGTTGTTATTATACAAATTTATGTAATGGTCAACAATTTAGGTGGTTAAAGACATATTTCGAACCTTTTTTCAGCTTAAAGAACTGAATTGAAATACAGTTTATTGTTATTTGGGAAACCCATTAAGAAAAATATTTTTGTATTATAATTGGAATTAGTTATTTCCAAACATAAATTTGTACATATGTTAAAAATTAATAATTTGTTTCAAATGAACTCTTCGCAAGAATTTTTCATATAATACAACATTTAAACACTTTCGGAAAGGAACCGATGTTTTCATTTATATATTTTTTTTTAAATCTAAAACAGAACGTATTAGATTTTTAACATCCAAATTTTGGAATTTACTATTAAACGAATACTAAATGTTTATTTGTATCGTAAAAGCATTGTAACATAGGAATATATGCATATTTGTACAAGCATATTTTCTTTAAAATAAATTAAAATCGTTATTACCACGGATAATAAATTGGTATGAATAGATAGGAATGTTGGCTGCTGAATGAATGTTAAATACAAATGTAATTTTAGCGCGAATATTTTTTTTTAACAGAATTTAATTTTATTTGATAATCTCAACGTGATCATATCATTCCTAAGTCACGTGACGGCAAAACAAATCAAAGTGCATCACGTCGTGCATCAAAGTATTAGTTGTATTAAAAAAAACTTTAAATACTATATTTTTTGATATGTTAGGTATTTTTGTATTTATTTAAATTTTTTTCAACAAAATTATCAACGTGCCTATTATGTCTCACTCTTTTATATGTATTCCATTCCATTGAAAGAACTGGTTTACTTTCCGATGATTCATTTAATGTAGGGCGCCGTCTATCTCCGTATATTATTATCATCCTCTGAAGTCTTGATGTAAGATGTATAGTATAGTCAAATGCATTTTTCGTATTCGTTTGAATAGTTTGGTTTTTATTTGTTTTTAAGATGATTTAAAAGGATTTTGATGTAAAAAAAACATAGTTGTAACGACGCTCTGTATAATATAAGTATTACGCTAGTTTATAGTGTTCGAATGAGCTTTGTTGTGCACAATATGTATTATCTTTTTGTATGCGAATAAAAATATGATAATATCATTGAAACACCCTTTTTATTTAAATTGCAGTTTATGAAAAGCCAATTGTATTACTTAAGTTAAGTGTAGTTAAACGGCTAAACTGGGAAAGTACCGAAAAATTGTAGAAGACCAACTTCAGAGTAGACATTTTACTACTGTAGGGTCTTAGTTTGAGTCACACATACACACACATTAGTGAGCGCTAAGAGCTGTAGACTGAACGTCTTCCGATCAATTGCCAGTCCCCATAATACTTTACTCAAACAGGCAACGCTACGACAGTGTACCTAGTATTGCAAGTGTCAATGGACGGTGACAATTACTTTTCTACGATAAACTCGCAACGTATATAAAGAAATTAAAAAGATAAAAATTTTATTAATTTCTTTACAAAAACGATCATATGAAAGGAATCAAAAAAACCGATTAATAATTAATTTGTCTTTAATTCAAAATCAACAAAAAATGTTTATTAAATTAAGAAAATCACAGTGATTTAATTACGCGGGTTGATATTTTTTGATATGCTATTTGTATCTTTGATACATGTAAGAAATGTTTAGGTATCTAAGTTTTGTTGAACTTTTAATATTTTATTAATTGTATAATTCCATTAAATATATAAATAATAAAAAAAACATAAACCTCCCACAAAAAAATATGCTGGCAGCTTATATTAATATATTGTTTAACTTAATTATCGCGACATCTCGTGAGTGTGTTTTAGAAGCATATGTTCTATCATATTTTACAAATTTGTTCTATAATAAGTAAATACACCGCGTTCTATCTATGTCTATGTCTATCTATCGTTCGTTGTCACCGGTTAGGTCAGGCGGGCCCGTTCTGTTTGTCTTCTGTCATATATTTGATTGATCTATTAAACTAGAACTTGATCACCGTTAAATTAAAAAAAAAATACTATTCGTTAACTAACATCTTTAAAAATAGGGTCTCCAGCTTTTAAATCATTATAAGGTTTAAATATGTTGCGACCGCTGCTCGATTCTTTCTGGAGCGAGAATGTGTGGTTACCGCCAAATACGACGTGGGAAGATATTGCACCTAGTCCGCAAAAGGCAGTGGTGTATACGGATCACCGTCACGTTTTTTTCCCGATACCGTTAGCATTGGTCTTCATAGGATTACGCTATGTCTTGCAAAGGTAAGTGGTTAACCTAATATTAAAATTTCAATATAACTTTCAGTCAAGGGGCGTGTACTGCTATAATTTTATACCTTTTAATCATGCGTCATGGTCTTACTCAGTTTTTCAATTATAGTGCTTTTATCATTTGCCATATTTAAATGTAATTATAATAATATTTTTAATGCAAAATCTTTTATTATTATGGTTTTTAAATTGTATCATATTAAACGTTTTAGAATATTTTAAAATATGTATAAAAAGTTTCCTGTTTGGTAATACAGATAGTAATCTGATAGTCAAGAACAAGAAATTATTAAATATACTATAATATACATAACATCAATTGTGTCTTACATTACTCTTATTTTTTTATGTTATTAAAAAAAGGTTTCGTCTTTTATTATTTTTTATTTGAGCCAGTTTAAGAGATTATGAATAGGTAAAATACAAAACAAAATATTTTTATTAAACAAAAGTATATTACAATTTTCATAATGTTTTCCAGCGAGTAAAATTTCATTATCAGATAATATTTAATTGACATGTACTATTACTCATTTTACTATCATTAATGACTAATAGATCAATCTTTGGCAAGAATTTTAATACAATCATGTTAATATTGTATACTGATGAATGATTAATTAACATACACTTATATATGCAGGAGCAATGGCTTAATTGAAATTGATAACTAAAATTCTAATACAATTAAAACATTGCTAGTAACTTCTTTAAAAAAAATGTATCTAGTGTCCATAATTAAAGTGTATGGAATTTGTTGATATACCAATTTCTGTTTTCATCCATCGAAGCCTTCTTTTAACTGATCCATAAACATTCTTCCTGACCTCCCTCTTATCCTATTACCTTCAATGCTGCCCTTATTTTATTGGAAGATGTTTATGCTGGCAGCCTATTGGCTTCGACAACTTTATATAATACTGAGCCAGTCAGCAAAAATGCTTCCCTTCATATTTAAAATAAAATTGTTATGAAAAACTGAATGTATTACGTGAAAAGATTTATTACCTATACAATACATTATTGTTTTGGAATTTGTAAAGGTTTTTCTCACCCCTATATTTACCTGTACCGATTCTGTTTAATTGTTTTTTATTTGTTTACTAGTTCTTATATCTGTGTTCTTTATCCCTTTATCATGCCTTCTAACCAGCCTTAGGATTTGGTAATAATTTCCATTATAAGTATGATAATAGATAATAAATTCTTATTAAATGTGAACCCCAACCCCTAGCATTGGCCAATTGATAGCTAATGCAATTGAGTATGATTGTTATTAATTTAACTTATGCCATCGGAGGCATACCTTAAATTGTGTTTTCATTATTTAATTTATTCTAATTTAAACAAAGCTTTAATGTACTCGTTTCATATTGTCTGTACAGCCACTTGTTTATATGGAGTTTTTAATACTCAATTTGCAGACACTTGTTTCATATATATAATTTGTAATCAAAAAAACATGTCTAATATGGCATATAAAAAGCAAATTTTTATCAGTTAAAAGCTTACCCGTTGTGCATTGTTCTGATCTCAGTAGAGAGGAAATTCAAGGAAACTCATTATGATAAATATTGTCATTATTATTCTCACAAGCCACATATGGATGGATGTTGTTTGGATGGCATGTGGTTGATGGAGGAAGGTTTTAAGGCAACAAACATACAATCATTTTTACATATATATTACTTTGTTTTTACCTTGAAAGTCCTACATGTTCCTATATGTTTCCGCCATAAATATGGTGGCTTTGGGAGATTTGGGTATGTGAAAAAAATTCAGAATATTATTGCAGACTTGTATACGCGCCGTTCGGAAGGTACCTGGGCGTTAAAGACACCAGACCTAGGAGAGCACCGGCCAACCCCAAATTGGAAGCGATATACAAATCTTCACCCAAGTTGAAGCAGGTCAGTGGATGTTTATCTTCCTTTTTAAAATTTTAATTTTAGTTTTTTGTTTAAATTTTAAATTATAATATTTTAAATAAATAATTCTTTGACGACATGACATACCAATTGACTAAGTATCGGGGCCCCCACGCCCACGGCTTCAGTGGTCGCCGATTCAATCTTCGCATCCGAATTAATATACATATGTATGGCCTACAGATATTTATCCCAGTAGTAACCCCGCCAATCCGCATAATACAAGCGTGGTGGATAAATGTACGTTTCTCCAGAAATGAGGAGGCCCGTGCTCAGCAGTGGGACAAACATATATATGAGCTGTGAAAAAAAAATACTTTGAGATAATTGATGGGGTTAGGCGTTTCTTTGCGGAAATCCAGGTATAGAGATGGATAATTTTTCAAACAGAAAAATACGTCGTTGTTCGTTTTTACGGTTGCCTTTCGTCTAGTTTACTAAGCCTGGGGTTGCCTCGTGTCAAGGCGAATTGCGTTGTTTGTGGTGAAAAGTGATATTGTGCCTTAGATGTTGCCAACGTTAGTGACCATGGCGAGGTGTTTGAGTATTTGCTGACAGCCGTATCTATAATAGTAAAGTCAGGTTGAAAAACTGTCCATCTTTAAATAATTCTTAATTTTCATTATAATATCTATTGACCGTCGTTGGAGATACTCATATACTCCAACCTGGAGGTAGAGTTTTGCGGAAAATAAGCGCTCTGGTTTTATCACAGCATTACGCTGAGCTAAAACCTTTTTTCGCTACAGTATATACCAATTTTGTTAACAGCCCATATATGTCCCACTGCTGAGCACGAGCCTCTCCATTTCTATAGGAACGGACGTTAACTCACCACGCTTGTCTAATGCGGATTAGCGGGGTTACTAGACTCGGAATAAATATTTGTAATCTATAGACAAATTTATTCCGATGCGGGGATTGAACCCGCGACCATTGACTCCGCGGACGGAGGGCCCCGCCACTGAGCCAATTGATCGTCATATGCCAATAGTTGACTATTAATTAAAAAAAATATATGTCTTAATCTCTGAAGTATGTATTGTACTCTCGGGTAAAAGTCAACGACGAGTTTAATTGTATAGGCGTTTGATAGCGTAATATACTGTATTCTATTTTTTTTTATTGAATTGTAAATGTAACTAAATATTCCAAATTATCAAAATTACATATGTCCATCCAGATTCGCAACGTAAATTCTTTTTGCCCGTCGTCTCTCATCCATCCTCGCTATGTGCCCAAACCATCTGAGCATCCCTTTCTCAACTATTAAGAATAAAACAAACCAAAAAATATTTGACCCTATTTATGTTAGGTTAATGATCGAATATTCTTTATTTGAAAGTAGTAATTAAGGTTGAAGACCTAATTCTGGAACCGGAATACCAATATTAAAAAACATTTAGTAGTAGAATGGCGCTTCCACAATCATAAATGAGCAGCACATCATTTCTTTTTTTCTCCATACAACATATTCTAACAAACTTAAAAAAAGTTCATACAAGTGTGTTCTCGCTTAACTGATTTGCATAATGCTCCAAGAGTGCCTTTTTATTACGTTTAAGGCAGGAAATTACTGATTAAATTGCAGTGTAAATGGATTTTAAATTAGCCAAATTGCATTTGCAATGCTAATAAAACGATTGTGTGAAAAGTGTGCCTATTTTCGATGTAATTACATGTTTTTTTTTTTCATTTTATATATTACCGACGTATACCAAGATTCATTAATTTTCTGAGTGGCGATGCTACTGCCTCTGGAGTTTCTCTTCTCATCTTCTCTCTCTGGAGGTCTTAACCTTCTTTCTTAAATTAACTCATATGGATTTAATAATTAGGCCGACAATATAGACCTCATTAACAGCCAACTCTTACACACGCACCAAAAGCTCATCTTTCTTAGGGTATAGAAGTCAAATGAGCAAGAAGCGTGTCACCTTATGGAAAGCAATCGACGCCGCACATAGACATCCACAGTTCCTTAGGCATTATATAAGCGTTACTGACTGGCGTTTAAGAATGTGTAGGCTTGTTTTTTGAAGCTTCAAATGTCGTCAGTTTGTTTCTTCCATTAGACTGTTCATCATTAGCATGGTTGAAAAGATTATTAATAATTCTAGTACTATCCAAACTGACGAACTGTTATTCGCCTTAATTTTTTTTTTACAACCAATATATACGAGGGCTGTTCCAAAAAATTGTTAGTGTAAATGAAAAATAGTACGAATATGAAAAATCTATATTTATAGTTTTTCAAAATGTTCTCCAACCTCCGTTCACTTATGCATTCGGGTGGACCAGCTTTCAAAACATTTAAAAAACGTCTCTTGCGGGAAGAAAGAAAAATAACCGTAGAAATTTACTGACGGCCTCACCTTCGGTTACTGCCGTACACCAAGATTCATTAATTGTCTCACTGGCGGTGGTACTGCCTCTGGGTTTAGTGGTCTTAAAACGATACTTATATGCATGTATTATGGTTATTTATTCCAAGTTTGCATGTCCCGTCAATCCATCTTGGACAAGCGCCTTGAGTAAATGTCCAGTCCACCAGAAACAGTAAGGTCCCGTGCCCCCTGTTTATGGTATATATATATATATATATTCATAGCTCTTATATGTACCACTGCTGGGCACGGGCCACCCAATTCTGTAGGAACGGACATAAACCCACCACGCTTTTCCAGTGCGAATTGGTGGGGTAACCAGAACCTTGTAGGCCATACACATATATATTCCGATACGGGGATCGAACCCGCGACCATTAATTCCGTAGGCGATAGCACCACCACTGAGTTAATTGGTCGTATATGGACTCATCATTTGATACAAAAACGTATTACATAGTTGTATCCTCTTTATCTATTTATTTCTTCAATGGGGACCAAGTTAACCTAAAACGAGTCAAGTGACGGTCAGGACGAAAAAGAGTTTTTGATGCCAAACATCTCAAAATAAGCTCTATTTTAACATACCAAAGACTCAAATCGCTATCTGTCAAAATTACAGAGATAACCAACTAGTAGATCAAGCGAAATGTATTAGGCATGATAGGATTTATTTTGCCAAAACAACCCAAAATACATACAGAAATACATATGATTACGTCTATTTCCCGTAAGGGTAGGCACAGCACAGATCTCCATCAACTACGATCTCTGCACACTTTCTTTGCATCATCCACACTCATCGCTCTCTTCGTCCAAAGCTGATTAAGGATATTTTTTACCTGACTTTTCTTGATTACTTCAGAAACTTGGTCAAGGTACGTTTTCCTTGGTCTTCCTCTACCGATCCTTTCATCCACATCCGCAACAGAAATATCTTTTATCAGTCGTCTTTCATCCATCCTCTCTTTGTGCCCAAACCACATCCAAGCATCCCTTTTTCACCGTTTTTTATGACACATTTTACTCCATATCGCTCTCTTATAACTTCATTCCTTATTCTATCAGTCAACCATGAACCAACAAAATTTAATTTTATGAGGTATAACAACTAAACATCTATAATGCCAAAATCTATAATGTATTTACTAAAACGTTTCAAAAAATTTGCCACGTTTCATTTTGAGAATATTTATCAAACACGTTTTTAATAAACGTGTTTTTTTTTTCAAATAAATCTGACTTCATATAAGATTGTTGCTTTTATTATATATTTAACATTGTTTGATATTATTAAAATTAACCAAGTATCTATATGAAATATTACCAAGTTAAAATAATATTATATGGAATTTGGCTCGCTTTGGCAAAAAAAAAACATTTTGTCAAAATGAGCTATAGCACTTTTTTGATTATTTTAATTTAGTAATATGAGGTATGTGTATATATATATATATATATATATATATATATATATATATATATATATATATATATATATATATATATATATATATATAAATTTGTTGAAAATTACGGCGACGTGGTTCGCGACACCTCACGTCCTGATTTTCACGAGGGCGAAAAGCAACTAATGGAGAGCCGTTTCGCTGCGATGATTGGTGGCAGATGGAGCTCTGTGGTCTCTGCCATCCCCCGCGGGGCGTATAGGCGTGAGTATATATATATATATATATATATATATATATATATATATATATATATATATATATATATATATATATATATATATATATATATATATATATATATATATATATATATATATATATATTCACGTTTTATGTGGAAAGTATGCGTTGTCGTATTTTAATATGTTGTTGAATAAGTACAATTATTTATTCAACGACATATTAAATTCTTTATTAATATACTATCGGTGTTTATCAGCCGAAGTGGCAAACATTAACTCTGTAGAATATTAATTTATGCACCTTTGCGACTGGGCGAAGATTGGGGTTATCATTCTGTTTTATAACGAATGTTTTAAAAACACATACGATGAATGTAAATAATGTGTAATATTTGGTCTTTTTACACACATACATACATAACGTCACGCCTGTGTCCCGTAGGGTAGGGCAGAAGGCAGAACCACAGACCTCCATCCCTACAGAGCTACGATCCCGATATACCTTCCTTGCTTTCTTCACACTTATCCATCTTTCCTCTCACATTCATCGTAGAAAAACGGCTCTCCGTTCGTCGCTTCTCGCCCTCGTGGGAATCAGGACGTGACGGATAGCGAACCACGTCGCCGTCATTTTTTAACGAATTAAGTATATTAAGATTCGTCATAGTGAATCCCACGTCTACTGGTCTTTTTTAAACGTAAATTTTAATCTCAATTGTTTGCTTGTACGGTTTTGGCACGGAGAGGTTGGATGAAAGACGACTGATGAAAAATATTATATTGTAGATTTGGAGGGAAGGGTCGGTAGGGGAAGAACAAGCAGAACATTGCTGAAATTCTCAAGAAAGGCCATTTTAATCCTCAACCGGCTTGTATGAAGCCCTCAAGCTTGTATGAAGAGAGTGATGAGTGTGGATGAAGCCAAGAAAGTGTTCCGAGATTGTCGCAGGTGGAGATCAGTGGTATCCGCTTACCCCTACGCGAAATAGGCGTGATCATATGTATGTAATCTCAGTCGTAGAACTTTCCTTCCTTAAGTATCTTTTTACAGAAAAATAAAGCGATGTAATAGGTAAAAATTAATGTATGGATGCGATGAATGTAAACAATGAGTAATATTTGGTTTATTTTAAATGTAGATTTTAATCTCAGTCTAATATCTTTCCTGCCTTATCATCCTACGTCCTCGTTGTGGAACAGCTTATAGCTCGTCAGTTAAATCTGTCTTTTTATATTTCACGTGAGAACAACAATGTATTTGAACTTGAGCGACCTTAAGTATAACAAGGAATATATATAATATATATTTTTTTAAGTAAATTCCTACTTTTATATCCTGCTGAATATCTTATATAAGACAAATTATCTACCATATAAAACTAAAATTAACGAATTAATATTTAAAAAGACAACCGTAATAACATCAAGTGTCATCCACTACAAGTTTAAAAAAACTTAAGTGCATGAATAAAAAAATATTTTATTAACGATTGAAAATTTAAACAAGATATATAAATATATCTATAGGATTAGGTTTAAGATTAGTAACATTAGATTAGTGTGTGTGTCTACCAACAAAACATGACTTATGAAGGTTGAAATAAATGATTTTTATCTTTCATCTTTAAATACATATAGGGAGAGTGTAAACTTATAGCAAGAATTAAAGAGGGGTATTTTTAAGGTAAATACGAAGTATTAGATTGGATAATGCGCTTTAATATATAATAGATATACGTTAGATCAAAAATATAAAAAAAAATGTTTTCTTTGAGTTACGAATTATGATAATTAGGCCAACGATATGTTGGTTGAGTGCCAATAAGGAAATTACAAAATCTGGACCCGATTAGAGATGCTGGAGCAGATATTGGGGTATAAATATATACATCTGAAAATTTAATTTTGAATTGCTTATGAATATTTACTTTGTTTATTAATAATTTATTTCTACCTTTACGACGATAATGTATCACCAACCTACATCAAATTATCTTTTTAACATTATGTTCACCTTACGGTTGTCTGGAAGAAATCGCTATTAGCGATAGGACCGCCATTTGTATATAAATATAAAAATCAATAATTATTAAATTAAATTTGTTTTTGGTGTACTATAAATAATATATCTATGTATAAAACTCGGAAGTCGCTGTGCGAAGCTTTCGTATTATTCCCACGCGGTATGCAAATTAAATGATTTACTTACCTTGAAATAGTTATTTTAATATTATATAATAATAAAAATATAACATTGGTATGTCGGGGAAATATGCTAATTCACGACCGCCGTACAAGACCGGTTATTTACTGCCATAAGTTTCTCTTTCTTCGCTTAATTGATCAAATGATAGAAACATGACGACAGTTTCGACATAGTATTTTATCACCACCAGAGGACGGTCTTATAAACTAAAACTTAACGGTAATCTACCGCAGAGTCTACTACTATACCTGAAGACGCCTCGTGTTGAGGCGAAACACGTGTGTGGCACATTTTGGAAGAGTTGCGGACGGCCGTTTTCGTTTAATATTTACATTATTTATTCCGTAAATCTAATTCCTTTAGTTTACACACACATTATTTTTCTTTTTTTGTTTGCCTACCGGGGATCTTAGCCGAGTAAAATTGTGACTGTCCACATGGTTTACCGCAAAGTGAAGTCTGACTCTTGTTTTCTCATCCTTATCAGTTTGTAGCAAGTCCCGTTTCGATCTTCTATTTCAGGCATCTAATTTTTGCCACGCGCCCTGCAGAGATCGTCGCCAGGAATTGTCCTACATTACTTTGTGAAGATAGAAATTGAAAAGGCTTTATTCATGATACCTTTTCTTTCTTTTACAATAGCTCAAAATTAAAACCTTAAAAATATTATAATATAGAAATAAACAAAACAAACAGAAAATAATTTTAATCTAACAAGTGTCATAAATGGTTCTTGCTCAGGATATGCCAGGCGTTCTATTGGAGCACCTGGCGCTGGTTTTCAGCAAGAGCTCTTGGTCAGATCGCGGAACATAGTGACAACATTGATAAGTACATACACACATACACATATATCCATATGTATATTACTACTCATACTCATATACACATATAATACAAAAAAATTAAAAACAACTAAATCATGTAATAAATTCATCGCAACCAAAGGAACAAGTTCCTGTTTGCATACTGTCTTTCCTTTTTCTTCTCTTTTCTTAGATGGCAATTAGTTATAACTATTATGCAAGTGCCAAGTAAAATACAATAATATAAAATCATTTGAAATACAACTAGTCAGCTTGTCACGTTACGTCTTAATAAAATGGTCGCTATTCTATCAATACCTTCTATGGACTTTTTCAGTCAACTTAAAAAGTCAAAATACACGCATTTATTTCTTATCACTTTACTTATATGCCTAATTGAACTATATTGTATAAAACACCACCACAATTAAACAATATAACTGATAATAATATAAGATTATGATAATAAAAACACGCCACTGATGTCAGTTGGCGGGAAAAATGAAATTTTTATATTTAAGATTTATGTAATTAGATATTTGTATGTGAGATGCGATGCCCACTTCGACACTCTTGTCTCAACGGATGTCAGTTTTATGACACATTTATATGTTCACCTCAATCCGTATTTTGTTTTCTCACTTCAACTTTGCACTGTGTAAAGCTATGGTGGCACGAACCACGACCGGTTTAAACAGGGTAGCATCGGCGTTAGGTGGTAGCGTTTTACTGTATTATTACGCATATATTACGTATTACCATTTGTGCATGTGTGTATATATGTACACACACACGCGCACGCACGTACACACGCACGCACGCACGCACGCATACACATAAGTATAATTATTTTTTTGTTTTCAACGATGTTTTCTATAACTTTCCCCATTGGTGACATTAATACACGTAATATAAACCCATTATTGGAAAATGTTATCAAAGATTCCATCAATATAGAATCGTAAAAGTCGGATAAATCTTATCGTGCCGCCACACGTGTTACGAATATCGGCATTTTCTACTTATCGAACTAATGTGTGATATAATACTGTTTTACATATACAGTGTAACCTCCATGTAACGTCACTCGATTTAACGACAAACTCCCTAAAGCGTCGATATCACTCGGCTTTGGTTGGTTTAGCTTGTTTCCCATACAATGATACACTCTATAAAGCATTACACCCACTCTCAATAACGACAGCAATTTAATAATATAAACTACTTTTTAAGTTGCCAAAACTAGTCAATATCGCAAGATATGAATAAAATAATTTAAAAAATACAACAAAATTACTGGTGCAGCAAAAGACGTCAGACAAAAATAACATACTATACTCAATAGCGATCAAATAAGAATTGTTTTTATGTAATTACTAACACTAGTCTGAAATAAACTTTTTCTTTTTCTAATACAGATTTTTCTTCTCTCCATTTAACGACAACTCTCTATAACGTCAAAATATGCACAGTCCCTTGAGGGTCGTTATATAGAGTTTGCACTGTATATGATATAATAATATTTTTTTTATAAAAGAGTTTTAGACAAAACAAGTTAAGAGGGTCATCTTATGGTAAGTAATCACTTTATACAGAGTATCTGGTGGTAGAAAAGTTCTGCCACCGTATAGAAGTTAATTTGGGATGGTATTGCATAAAATCTAATTATAGAAGGGCCATAGTAAGGCTTCTTAGTACAAATGCCTGTCAATACTTAGAAGCTATATGCGTAGGTTGTTTACGAGATAGTTTCACACAATAGATTACGTGGCGGCGACAGCCTTACTGGCTCCGTGGCGGCGTTGCCGCTTTCGGAGTCAGTGGTCGCGGATCAAGTTCCCGCATCGGGATATATATATATATATATATATATATATATATATATATATATATATATATATATATATATATATATATATATATATATATATATAATAAGGCATGTGCCTAATCTGCGCGGCAGTCAACTGTTAGATGTAGGCCTCCCCTGAGAAGCATCACCTGGTCCGGTCTTCGGATCGCGCATCCGGTTTCTGCCAGCCGCTCTACCATCGTACCTTCTAGCCGGGGGAGGGGGGTTCCACACTACATCTCGTCTTCACCAGCGGTTACGAATCGACAACATCCAGAGTAAACGAGTACCGGAGTGGAGACCACGTGTTGGCAAATGACCCCGGCTAGTGTGGCCTTTATCTAGCAGTGATTAAAAAAGTTTTTGTGCGTTCCATAGCTAAAAATATGTTTATGTTTATTGGAAATCTAAAATCTAAAGGGTTGAATAACCTTAAGGCCTCTGTATGCGTAAGAATGGAAAACGAATACGCAGGTAGCTTAGTAATCAACTCTGTAAATGGACAACTGTAAAGGCGACAGCAACCCGCTTGTTCGTATGGCTCTTACATACATTCATAGTGGCAGAGCTACGCTGCAGACGAATACTTTGTCAAGAATGGAATAATATTATTATCGGCATTAGCTTAGCTACCGCGCTTCGTAGGGTGAGCGGCCGAAGTCCGGAAGCACAACACCCTCCCTTTACCCTTCCCCTCCCCCTCACTCTCTTCTCTTCCCTCTACCCCTCCCCCTCCCATTCCCATTATGACACTTTATTTAAACATCTACAACTATGGCGCTGTGGATGTCTATGAGCGGCGTTGGTTGCTTTCCATTAGGTAACACGCCTGCTCGTTTGCCTTCCTATTCCATAAAAAAAAAATACATACGTATCATAATGCCTGTTTTCCGTAGGAGTACGCAGAGACCACTTTCTTTGCTTCATCCACGCTCATCACTCACTTCATACAACTCTCCATTTAAGGGTACTTTTGACCTGGCCTTTCTTAAGAAGTTCATCAATTTGATCAACGTATGGGACCCTTCCATCGACGACCGCAACAATTAAAAAGCTTGCACGTACACATATAGAAATAAAACCAACGGTCTTTTATTAAGATTGCTAAGAAATATTTTTCATTCGGTAAACAGATGGGTAAATAGATAAAGTCGGGATCTTGTATTAATATATTTTGTTAAAAAAAATTGGCATAATATTTTTTGTAAAAGAAATCATTATTTATTCATGTCAATGTCAGTGTTATCTATCTAGGCGAGTCGCTAAGATAACAACCACGTTTTTGTTTCGAACAAATCGTAACGAATAAGTCTTAAATATTTTTTTCACGGGCAATATTTTATCTCTCACTGAATGAGCTATTGTTGCAAATGTGAAGCGTACAGCGCTATATAATATACATACATACAAACGAAATAAATACCTTAAGACACAAGATACTAGTGGTAGAGACACGCTGCAGACGAATACTTTGTCAAGAATGGCATATTATTTGTCTGTAGCATAAATGGGCCGGTTCGCCCGGGGAAGTACCACACTCCCGCAGAAAACCGGCGTCTGAGTGGTAGCTTAGCTATCGCGCTTCGTACGGTGAGCAGTCTGAGTTCGGAGGCCCAACACCCTCCACTTCCCACTCCCCTCCGATTCCCACTCCCTCTCCAACTCCCACTCCCATAATTTCACTTTCCTTTAAGGTTGGCAACGCTTCCGCACTGCCTATGGCGTTGGGAATGTCAATGGGCGACGTTGGTTGCTTTCCATCAGGTGACACGCCTGCTCGTTTGCCTTCCTATGCCATAAAAAAAAGGTCAGGACTATATCAATGCAAAATACTGAAAACGCTGCAAATGATAGATATCAAAAAAAATATTACACATTCGGCAGAATAATAAGTAACCTACATTCCCTAATCCCCCCACTCTCCTAAGCGTAAGAATTACGGCAATATCATAATTTTAAGGCTCAATATCCAGCAGTGGAATTTTAAGGCTGTAATAATATTGATAATAAAAAAAAATTAAATAATAACCACAGCTCAGACCGTTACTTCACATATTACAGACGTTTCATAATATTTTCAAGAAGACACGTTTATTGTATTTATTGAGAGATAGTTGCGAAGCGGGAAGTTGTCCTAACGGCTTTGCAAACAAGATAAAGCGCGTGACGACAAACCCGTTATAGCTGCCTTATGGCTTGTTAGTCACTATACCACTACCTTACTGGATAAAGCCCGATACACACACAGTGATAGCGAAAAATAATAATTTCGCGTAAAATTTGCGTGCCGTATCTGGGTGTGTTATTATTACCCTAAAATACGGGAAATTCCAGAGAAATGTATTAAATTATCTTAACAAATAGAACTTTAAATTCTAGCGTTCTCCTATAAAATGTTTTTTTTAATTTCGACTAAATTAAATTTATTCTATTCTGAATAGATAATAGTAAGCCGGTTAAGGGAAAGAACTACACCCACAGAATATTTGTGTTAAGGGGTAGCATTTTACTACGTTATTTATCGCGTTTAACATAATTTCACGCGATACAAATCATTCTTTCATTCTACTTTCTTCTTCCCCTTCCATTAGTTGCTTCCTTTTCTCCCATTATTCATACCTTTAGACTCAGCCTCTACTGCCCTTAGCATTCCAGCATACATCCGCCCTCAGCCTCTACTGCCCTTAGCATTCCAGCATACATCCGCCCTCAGCCTCTACGGCCCTTAGCATTGCGCATCGCTATGAGTAGCCCTGGTTTTTTACCACCAAATGATAAGAAACCATAGCTGCTCTGCGACCCGCTTGCTCGATAGCCTATCTTTTCAATAAAGAGAGGGTAGTTTAGTTTATCTTTTTAATAAAAGTGTAGTGTAGTTGTAAAATACTTTTTTCACATCACACAATACTTTGACTTTCTTTATGATGGGTCCGGTGTTAAAATTAGGATTTCAGTATTAACACATTTCTAGTTTAAATTAAGGAATATTCGACCTATAACTTAAGATAAATATGGTCGAATACTTCTTGTTTGAAAGTAGAGGTTAAGGTTGAAATCCTTATTCTGCTACCTTTATGTGTTACTAGCTTTTGCCCGCGGCTTCGCTCGCGTGGAATTTGGTCTGCCATATTAAGTTTCGGGACAGATCATTTTAAATTAATATTTTTTTTTTACTTAATTTATGGTTCACAATTTAGGTCATAGTGGCTTCCACATGAAAGATATATGCTGTCGCGGACTTTTATTTAGAACTATTCAAGACAAACAATCCTACAGTACATCATCTTTGTGAAACTCCAATGGTTTAGGCAGCGTGCGCCAAGATAGCTCTCAGAGGCCAGATTTTTTTCCGGCTTAATTGACATCTACCGTTATATTACGACCAAAATTACCATAAAATCATTACAATCAGTATAACGTATATTACTGTAAAGTTTCATCCACATCCGTTCAGTAGTTTTTTCGTCAAAGAGTAACAAACATACATCCATACTCACAAACTTTCGCATTTATAATATTAGTAGGATATTCATATGAAAATAAAATTTTAGTTTTAACTATTAAATAAATTATAATTTATTTAAATAGACCTCTTATTAAAAAAAAAGCTTTTTGAAAAATATCTCAATAAAATAAAAAAATGGGGAAATTTTGGTATATTGTAGAGATATGGTTACCCTCAAATCACCTGCGAATCGGCGTGTTCTCGACCCTAATTCGCTTGGACGCGGCCCTGAACTGTGTGAAACAGCCATAACGGCGTTATTTGTACTCGACTCGGGAGCGGCAGTGATGCGGAGACAAATAGAGATAAGTCTAGATAGGCGGCCATATTATGCGGGAGTTTTATGTACGGATTATTGCTATTTCAGTGTAATCTGCCGTCCAATAAATTATCAATAAAAAACTTAGAACTTTGTTCTATTTAATAAATTATAAGTGAACGTTAATGTTCACTTATTAGATATTGGTTAATTGTGCTTTTTATTTTTTTTTTATATTTTTTATAAGGCATGTATACATACATGCCTCATAAAAAATGTATAGAATATACGATTTTTACTACAAACTTGACATTTTATCGTTTTATTTTTAAATGTATGCGTTCTATTGACTCCATATATGGTTTTCAATTGCAATACTATATAATTTATGAATGTTATAAATTGACATGAATGTTAATATTGATATCAAAAAATTTAGTGTAAATAAATATTTTATTTTATTGACTTTTCTGAATAGAATTAAAAAAAAAACTTTGTTGGCGCGGCGACCCAAAATGGATCTTGGCCTCCGAACAGATCTTACGCCACTTTGCCCTGTCCTGCGCCACCTCCTGCCAGTTACAGACTTGAAGGTTGCGCAAGTCATCTTCAATCATGTCTCTCCAGCGGTACCTGGGGCGCCCCACAGGACGTCGTCCAACTGGGCGACCCACTTACGCTCTCTTGACTGCGCGATCCTCCCCCATCCTCTCCACGTGTCCCAGCCAATGAAGTCGGTGAGCTTTAGTCACTCCTATTACATTAGGTTGGGCCACCAGATGCTCGATTTCGGCATTTTTTCGATATCGCCAACTGCCATCATCACTTTTGGTTGGGCCCAGGATCTTTCGGAAGACTTTTCGTTCTGCAACTAAAAGTTTCTTCTCTTCCTTTAGCATCAGTGTCCAAGCCTCACAGCCATACGTTAGAACAGGCCGAATAATCGTATTATATTAGGTGTACAAATAAGTTTCCGCAGTTTTTTATAAAAAATTAGGAATTTATTGTAAAGGAAAAGTACATTACGTTTTATTCAAAGTATTTTCCATCATTTGCCACTACTTTTCCCCATCTTTCTGGCAACATTCGGATACCCCGTCGAAAAAACTCTTCATCTTTTGACGCTATCCACAAATCTACCCAATTTTTGGTGTCTTCATATGATGTGAAGCGCTGCTCAGACAGACCATGTGCCATCGACCGGAACAGGTGATAATCAGAAGGGGCTAAGTCTGGTGAATACGGCGGGTGGGGTAAAACTTCCCAGTTGAGTGTTTCCAAGTATGTTTTTACCGGCGCCGCAACATGTGGACGAGCATTATCGTGTAAAAGAATAATTTTGTCGTGTCTGGAGTAGTAATGGGCGCGTTTTTCCTTAAGTGCCCGACTCAATCTCATCAATTGTGTTCGGTAGAGAGCTCCAGTAATGGTTTCGCTTGGTTTCAGCAATTCATAATACACGACACCAAGCTGATCCCACCAAATACACAGCATGAGTTTTTTTCCATGAATATTCGGCTTAGCTGTCGATGTTGATGGTTCGCCGGGCTTAACCCATGACTTTCTCTTCTTTGGATTATCGTAGTGAATCCATTTTTCGTCACCAGTGACTATACGATGCAAAAAACTCTTTTTTTATTCCTGGCAAGCAGCATTTCACTCATGCATAATCGGCGTTCAACGTCTCTCGGCTTTAGTTCATATGGAACCCAATTTCCTTGTTTTTGAATCATTCCTAACGATTTTAAACGATGTGAAATTGCTTGTTGAGTCACTTGTAGAGTAAGTGCAAGTTCTTTTTGCGTTTGGGACGAATCTTCCTCCAATAGTACTTCTAATTCCATGTCTTCGTACACTTTCGGCCTTCCACTGCGTTCTTTGTCTTTAACGTCAAACTCACCGTTCTTAAACTTTTGAAACCATTCCTGACAACTTCTCTCACTTAAAGCAGCTTCACCATATGCTTCTAGAAGCAATCGATGCGCCTCAGCTGCAGATTTTTTCACATTAAAGAAGTAAATGAAAAGTTCCCGCAAATGATGCTTATTCGGAATAAAACTTGACATTTTTGCACGAAAAAAATTACGTGATGCTGATACGGAATCACTAGTACTTTAAGGTTATGGTGTTGCCAGATGACTAAACTTGGGATATTACGTTTTACATCTGACAATTTCTCCATAACCTTCTGGTGGGGCCATCTTTTGACAAACCGCGGAAACTTATTTGTACACCTAATAGATTCGGAGTTTCGTCTTTATACTGAGAAGCTTGGACACCAACACCTTGTGAAGAGCTGCGCTGCACCGCAAGGTATTTTGTATGGGAATGTCGATTCCGTCCTGTCGATTGTTGGTTTCAGTCACAGTGCACCCTAGGTATTTAAATTTGCGTGCACCCTTATACAATGTAGGTATTTAAATTTGCGTGCACCCTTATACAATGTAGGTATTTAAATTTGCGTGCACCCTTATACAATGCATCTCCAACTTGAAGTTCTTCACAAGGGACGCGTGTGTTTTTGTATCGTCTCATGTGGAGATACTCTGTTTTATCGTGACTGATTCTGAGCCCTACCTTTAATAAAATTTTACCTAAAATTTAATAAGAATATATTCGTTAATAAGCCGCTTGATTATCAGCATCGTGACAAAACGAGCAAGTGTCCCCCCCCTGGTGTAAAGCAATCAAATCAACACATTTAGTGTTGCGGATGTATGCTATATATACCATAGACATTGCCGGAGTGTGTCCGGCCGTTGATATTAGAGATTACTTAGTTTTTCGCGCATCTTATCAATAACTTTTTGATTGTCCTTATTATTTTATTGTCACGTGTGTAAAAAATTCTTATAAATAAAAATGAAAGATTTATTTTTTCATTTTTATCTAGATTATCCCTAATGTTTGGATGAGTGGTGGTTATCTAGTATGATGCGTTTTCCCCGAAACTTCTTTCCGCGCCGCTGTGTGGTGCCAGCTTCCTTCAGCGGTATTTTCGAAGTGATACGAAATTAGAACGTTAAAAAAACAGAAGTGCCATATTTCTCAGAGACCGGCAATGCTTATGACAGTACAGAAAGTATTGCCATAAGCATTGCTTTGCAAGCGTTTACCTTCCTATCCCAAAAAAGATACGTAGGTACTTTTCCGTTCGCCGGGTGCAAGCGAAAATTCGCCAAATAATGTAGGGTTCCGCCAAATTTCTTACAACCCTAACCTAACTTAACATGCGAAAAATCGTCAAATCTAGAATTCCGTCAAATTTCAAGGTTCTAAGAAATTTGGCGGAGTTCTAGATTTGATGATTTGTTGTTGTTTGTTAGGCATTGAATGTTTGTTTGGCGCCATGTTGTCTATTCTCTTAATTAATTGAAAACAAAGCACGTTGTCCTTTTTCCCATCGTAATTTTTGTTTTAAAAAATAATGACAATTTGGTATTTATTAGGTTAGGTTATGTTGTAAGAAATTTGACGGAATTCTACATTATTGCGGAAAAGCACCAAATATTATAGCCAAAGTGTAAAGAACTTGAATATCATCATATGTTATCATATTTTTTCCAGTTAAGCGGTTTAGCCAAGCAGTTGGATATGACAGAACGGCAAGTGGAACGCTGGTGGAGACTCCGACGTTCGCAAGACAAGCCTTCGACGCTGATCAAGTTCTGCGAGAACCTATGGAAGTTCACCTTTCATACAGGCAACTTACTCTTCGGACTTTACATACTGTGGGACAAAGTTTGGCTCTGGAACATCGATCATTGTTATATTGGTTATCCGCATCAGGTGAGATTAAGTTTTGTAGAATTTTCCCGCCAACTTACCTCAGTGACGTTGTGTTTTTATTTTATTTTCATAATCGTATATTATTATCAGTTATATTGTTGTATAGTGGTGGCGTATTATACAATATAGTTCGATTAAGGCTTATGAGTAAAGTGATATGAAATAAATGCGTGTATTTTGACTTTTTAAGTTGACTGCAAAATTCCATAAAAGGTTTTGGTATAATACTATTATCTTTCTATTGATTTTTTATTTTTAAAAATACTTATTTGATAATTAATTTACATTATTGAAACACAGCGTTCTTAACTATGTTACAACTTAAGCATAAGTTGTCAAGAATGGCATAATATTTGCCTATTGCGTGAATGAGCCGGCTCGCCCGGGGAAGTACCACACTCCCGCAGAAAACCGGCGTCTGAGTGGTAGCTTAGCTACCGCGCTTCGTACGGTGAGCGGCCGAGTTCCGGAGGCCCAACACCCGCCCCCTCCCTCCTCCTATTCCCACTCCCATAATGGCACTTTCCTTAAAGGTCGGCAACCCTTCCACACTGCCTTTGGCGCTGTGTAGGTCTATGGGCGGATTTGATTGCTTTCCATCAGGTGACACACCTGCTCGTTTGCCTTCCTATCCCATAAAAAAAAAGGCATGGCGAGGATAGCGGTTCATTAATATCCCATTAAAATATTATTTGTTCGGTGCTTCCAGGGACTTACCAACGATGTGTGGTGGTACTACATGGTGTCAGCCGCCTTCTATTGGTCGCTGACAATTTCGCAGTTCTGGGACGTGAAGAGGAAAGACTTCTGGCAGATGTTCATCCATCACCTGGCCACCATAGCGTTGATGTCCTTCAGCTGGGTGTGCAACTTGCACAGGATCGGCACCCTCGTGCTGTTGGTGCACGACTGCGGTGATATATTTGTTGAGGTTGGTTGTGTTATAGCGCGCAATCGGTATTTAAACTTGTTACACCGTAACTACATTGGGCGGACTTATTTCTCTCCTCTGACTCTTCTAGTCAACGTGCCGGTGAAACTGAAGAAATGACTTGGAGATGGTACAGATAGTAATAACGAGAAATTAATAATAAAATTAGCGTTAAATTCAGAAAGCAGGCAAGAATATGGCTTGGTTTATCCCGCCACGAAGGATTAATAATATTATTTTTGTATTTTTATTTATTATTTAATACTTTATTGTACACAAAACAGGAAGTACAAAAATTAAAAGGAAAGAAGATGTACAAGGGCGAGCTTAACTCAAAATTGAGTTTTCTTCCAGCAAACCCAGGAGTGAAAGAGAGATAAGATAAGCTGTGAGGATAGAAATAAGTGTACAACAACAAAATATAATAATAATATACATAACAATACATACTATATAAAACCATACGTATATAAACATATAAATACTAATAATATATAATATAATACTATATAAATAAGAGGTTACACATATATATATATATATATATATATATATATATATATATATATATATATATATATATATATATATATATAATGTACACATAAATATATACATACATAAATATTTTATACTGAAAGGAAATGTTCTTTAATTCTTCTCTTAAATACATCCAGTGAGAGCCCCTCAATATATATAGCCTCAGCCTTTATAGTTTTCTAGGGATTTTATTTTATATTAATAATATTGTTATTAAGAGAGAAATATTTAAATAAAGGAAATATTAAGTAAAGAACATGACATCCCACACTAAATATATTTACTTTTTCATAGAGTGTGTGAAACAAAACATTTTATTAATTAAATATTTGCACATTCCAGGCGGTGAAAGCTGCCAAATACGCGAACTATCAGAGAACGTGCGACTTCTTGTTCTTATGTCTGATAGTCGTGTGGGTCGGAACACGAATCGGAATTTTCCCCTTCTATATACTGTGGAGGTTAGTGAAACGCCAGTTGGCGCCTAAATCTATCACCATCCCTTTGGCTGCAATGTCTGAAAGCTTTTGACGATTACCCGACTTGCTGATTGGCAAACAGATATCGATGCATAAATGCGAAAACATGTTAAATCGTCTGTATAAATGGCGATCCAATACGTTGCGTTCTTCCCGAGACTTCATTACACGCCACACCATTCATTGGAACTAGCTGCCTTCGGCGGTATTTCCGAAACAATACGACATTGAAACCTTCAAAAGACAAGCCTACTCGTATCTTATATGTTGGCAACGCAACGGCCGGCAACTCTGGTATTGCAGGTGTCTATGGGGGGCGTTAATTGCTTTACATTGCCTGATACGCTTGCTCGTTTGCCTACCTATCTCATAAAAAAACCGCAAAATGAAAACTTAGCGCCAGAGCCAAAAAAACTTCGAAGACATCCGAAACAAACTGTATCTGATCAAAAACAGTCAGTTGCAACGCTGTACAAAATTTGCCATTGGTTGTCGAGACTCAGACCATTCGACGCGCTCGTCGTCTCTAATCCGGACATACAATAAATATTGGACATTGTGCCATTTGCAGCGTTTCCGCTGTTTATGTAGACGAAGCCTTAACTTTTACTTTCCAACAACAAATATTCGACCATATTCATACTAGACTATAGGTCGATTAATCTTTGAGTGAAAGTAGTAGTTAAAGTTGAAAACCTGATTCTGTCACCGGTAACCCTCTATTTGTTAATATTGATATAAATTAAAAGTTTAGTTATTATTGTTAGTTTTAACTTTTTTACTTAAATTATGTTTTTTTTTCAGTACAACAATCCGTGCTCCAATGCTCCTACCTATGTTCGCTGCTTATTATATATTCAACTCTCTACTGTGTCTCCTGCTTGTGTTGCATATAGTGTGGACCTTCCTCATATTGCAAATAGCCTACAGGACCATTAAGGCTGGAATGGTGAGATCATTGCCCGTTTTCATAAAATAAACATTATTATGAATCAATTGAGCACAGGTTCCCAACCTAATAAGGCCAATCTTCAACTTACTTGGCCTCTTTTCAAAACAAAGGACCCAGGCTGTCATTCCCACGCTTGAAGGGGGCCAGATTGGTTTCTATTACTCAAATCAAAGCTAGTTCATCTTATGGTATTTGAATGAATGATTCCTTTATTATCGACCTACACACACACACACACACAACATTCAGTGAAAAAAAAAAACAAATTGATCACCGAGTAAAATGTTTATTTATAATTTTTTTATAAAATATAGAAAGGAAAAAGCATTCAATGTAACATACACCATCACACATAGCGGGGAAGTGGTTTGGACCCAAGTGCATAGTGTATTTTGTGTATTAAAATAGTTGTTATATAAGTACCTAGAATATTGCTAGACGATTACCGGACACAAAACTATATTCGAGTAACTCGTATACTCTTTATGTTATGGAGGTAACAATGGCGACCATTGTCTTGTCACACTGTGTAGTAGTGTCATGTCATTAAAAGGCTATCACTCAATATAGGCCTTAATCCTCATGGTAAGATCATCAGGCGCTGATTTTCAGTGAGAGGTCCATTGAGTTATTCGTACAGGGGCGCTTATTATACAATATATTATATTACATGCATAATGTATAAGGACGACTATAGTTAAAATAAAATGCGAACGTAATATAAAAGTAAATAAGTATAAATAATAATGAATTTAATAAAGGTAAAGAAATAAAGATAAATAAAAAGGCTTCGCTCCCATAGTCATCTCATACAAGATCCACGGGAAGAAATGGGATGTTGTCACTCTATATTGGGCACTCTACCATATTTGTATTATTTATGTATTTAATGGATTAATAAAAATTTCCAGATGGAAGGTGACATACGGAGTTCAAGCGAAATCAGCGACAGTCCGGAGAATTCAAACCACAGTTCGCCTAGTCTCTCGAATAATAAAAAGTAAGATTAAATATTAGCGGATAAATTTATTTAGACTAAGGATTATTTCATGTGATCATAATGAAAATATCTCACTAGAGAAAGCACATATTCCTTTTTATACTGTGCAATTGATATTTACTCACCCCAAATGTGGATAGTGCCGACCACATTTCATTCCTTATCACTATCGTAGGCCTTTCCAAGTGTATGAAGGCGCAGTATACCTTCTGGTTTTTCGCCAGAAACTTCTCGGTTATGCACCTTAAGGAAAAGACCTGATCCGTACATCCCATCCTCTTTCTAAACCCTGCTTGCACATTCCATATATTGCTTTCCATGTCTTTCATAACACGTTCAATCAAATCTTTTGCATACAATTTTCTGACGACACTGAATAGGCTGACCCTCTTCCTTTATACGTCGGTACAGCTTTACATCAGCCACTTACTAGTTTAGATATTCATAAGAATTTCAAGATGAAGTGATAATTGAATATTTTAAGCAATAAACGGCCAAAAGCCAGAAGTGTTTGCTTTCTGAGCCAAAGATATCATATTTGACCCTTGCTAATAAATGTTTTCACGGCCCACGCCTACATTTATACTGCCCTATTTCAATACCGATATTTATTGAATGAGAATGCTGAATTTATTGGTCATTTTGTACTAATTATTATACTCACTCTAAGGTGAAATCTAATGTGGGATTAGATATATATATATTCTTTATTGTACATCAAAAACAAAGTTATACAATTATGTACAAATGGCGGTCTTTTTTTATGACAGAGGAAGGCAAACGAGCAGGCGTGTCACCTGATGGAAAGCAATCAACGCCGCCCATAGACATCCGCAGCGCCATAGGCAGTGCGGAAGCGTTGCCGACCTTTGAGGAGCCCCTGGAACTCAGCCAAACTTCAGTCTTATCACTAAAAGCGATCTCTTCCAGACAACCGTGCGATGAACACAGTGTGAAAAAAAGATAATTTGGTGTGGACTGGTGATACGTTAGATCACATATACATTATCGTCAGGATGATAGAAAAAAAATATTAATAAACAAAGTTAATAGCTATAAGCAAATATATAAGTACATATAAATATGAGTTAACCGTAAATTATAAACGAATAAATAAAAGATACATAGTTATTTATAAAGATAGATGGTTGTTATGATTATAAAGCTTAGTTGTTCATTATGACAGTTCTGTTTTTATTTACAGGGACACATAAGATAACAAACACAACATCAACAGTCACCTGGTCAACGATGTTGAAAAGAAGCTTCTTATATAAATGTATATTGATTACCACCTCGCTGTACATTTGTATGTTTTGTACCTTTTGTTCATCCTAGCTGCGCCAAAGATTGGTATCACAAGTTGAAATAATTCGATTATTGTAATATTAGATATATTTTGTAGGTTTGAATTATGCAAAATCCAGTGCTTGGTTTTTATTATGTCATCATCATCAAGGCATTACAGCCGCGGGTGGGCCTTAGCCTGGTCCTGTAAATTTTTCCAGTCGGATCTTCGTTTAGCTTTTTCCCTCCAGCCCCTCACACCGATTGTCCTCAAGTCGTCCTCGATTTCAGCTAGCCATCTGAGCTTAGGCCTTTTTTTATTAATGTCGAACATCGATTGATATTCTATCTATATTCCGGCATGGTAGTATCGATTATTCTAATCGATTTTACTGTGCCGAAACTTAGACACGTATAGTCTGCCTTGCAAGTTCAATGTCGCTCAGAGAGCTATGAAGAGGTCTATGCTCGGGATTTCTTCTCTCTCATATAGGATAGTGAAGTGACAATGAGCTGAGACGACACGTTTGTCAGAGAACCGTCAACCGTTAGAATAGAAGAGTGTTGGAGTAGAGACCGCGTAATATGGGATACCCCTAGCTTAGATGCAACGACTATCTGTGCAGGGTGACTGACAGGCTGGACACATGTTGCTGGAGTAGTGATGATAATGATAATTAACCGATTTTACAATTTTTTAAAACTCGAATTTGATTGGTAGAGTAAAAGAGTAAACAAGTTCAACTATCTATGAGTCTGTTTTTCAGTAATATTAAAAGTAATTTTAATGTTTGAAGTATTTCTTATTAATTAATGAAAATATTGATGTTTATAATTATACTTTGTACTTTGAATTGGTGTTTATAAAAAACATAAAAGTTTTTTAGTTTTTTTTTTTAATTCAATTACAAATATTTGTCTATTATTATATTTTTGGGCATAGATAATCTTGTCTATACACGTTTAAATGTAACATATTTGATGAAAGTAAATTCACTATCGGCAGTAGCTTAAATATAAATCATGATGATGTAATCGTTTAAATTGTTGTTAAATATTTAGGTTTTAATTCAATCTTCTTTGTCGTTTTTATTTTGTACATAATTTTTTTTTTAATATTTGTATGCATGTGGTTAGAAACGAGTGCCATTTAGGACACATTTTACCATCAAGCGATTATTCTCATAGTGCGACTAAATATCATTGTTTTATCATGCGCGTGGTTAATAAATATGCCTTAGTGTTTAAAATGGAGAAGCACTGTGGACGCCCTCTGCCCCACCTCGGGGACATAGGACCATAAGAAGTGTTTAAAATATAGTAAAATTAGCGCCCCCCCCCCCCTAAACTTATTATATAATTATATAAAACTAATTAAATATTATTTATAAATAATATTTGTTCTCAAATGTAGATACAGATTTTGCGGATTTCCGCATAACGTGATATTTATGTATGTAAGATTGTTATTTGCCAAAATTCTTAAGGGTTTCAAGTACTTGAGTATATACAAGCATTATACTATAATCTTCTTCTCTATTCTTTGCCTGGTCTTAAGAATCAAGAGTTTGATACCTTTGAATTTGATTTTTATGATGAATTTTTTTTAATGATAATTTATTTATTTTACCAGTTCTTTCTACTACATATATTTTTATCCGTACTATATATTTTTATATCTGTACTAATAAAGCCTATCCCTATTGTGAAGCCTTATAATAATGCCTTTCATTCAATATGTACTGATTTGAGCATTTATCTCGTAAATATATTGAAATCCATATTTTTTCTGCATTTTATTATGTCTTGGCGTAGTAAAAAAATTAGTCTTTTTTAATATCATAAGATTTACTTCCTGTTTCATTTATAGCCAATTTCACACTGATATGGAACAGAATTCTTTAGTTTATTTCATAATTATTAAAAATAATTGATTGAACGTCTTATCCATATATTTTTTTTTTTATATAAATAAAGAATATGTGTCAATGAATTTAATATATATTCTTTTTAAACAAAGAAAAAAAAATAGTTTTTAAACAATTGAATTGAGAATACAATTAAAAGTTTATTATTTATGGTTAAAAAAAGTTATCAACAAAACGTCTGACACAATAAACGCTAAATTGTAACTCATTAACATTTTACACATGTCTCTGGAAGTGCATACCGCTTTTTGGCGCAGCTTTGTGTTTATGGCGAGTCCATAGTGAATCTTGTAGTTCACGAACTATTTTTTGCATAATGTAAAAAATATTTTTAAGTACACACTGCAGTCTATAAGGCTGCCATTCCACTGTTAGCAGTAGCAGTGAGCACATTTTTAAAATAAATGTATCTGCACCAACATTGCAAGCCCTTATTGCATTGTTTGCTAAAGAATTTCATATACAGGACCTTGCTTACTTGCTTCTGTCTAACAACATTGTCGTTGCTTTCACACATATGCGATTAAAGAGACTTGCGTGAGTGTGATGCAATACATCAGGGGTGATCAACTTTAACCTCTTCAGGGACGAATTTTTTTAAGTGAGAAAAAATTGATAAAATTTTGTCTTTTTATTACGAGTTATTCACCTTACATCTATAAAAATTCAGTAAAATAAGAAAAAAACAGAAATTATCTATTTTACAAAAAGATAGATAATGTTCTCATATGTGGCCATTTAGCGTAATTTCTCTTGAAATAACTAAAATAAAAAAAAAGCTAAACGTACACACCTGTGCCAATGTCCCTGAAGAGGTTAAAAACCCAAGAAATCTACTATTTATAGACTGAGCGATTTATCGGTTACGTTATCAGTAATATTTTATAAACGTCGAACCGTATTTCACACAAATATATACATACGTCTATATAATTTTTAGATGTTTCTTACTATATTAAAATTATATATTTTTTGTCTATCACGATCGATTGGTTAATCGCGAGCGACCGGTTGGCAACCCCTGCGACTCATAATATGCGCGTTTGACCTAGACAGGTAGGGGGGGGGGGCATTGTACAAGTCTTGCGTAGGCATGAAACTTGCTATTTAAAAATAAGTGTGATAAATAATTGTAATAACTGTTATTTCACTAGAGATTAATCACGAGTGATTTTTAAGTGAAAACTTCAGCACCGTATTGATTTGAAATTCGATGAAACAAAAAAGCGACGTTAAAAAGAGAAACACATACATCTATAGGATTTGGCCTGCCAAAGAATGAGATAGAATACTGAAGGTCGCATTTCTACCGCGTGCGAACGGTACACATGTTTTTTTTATTTCTACTATTAGGTCACATTCTTTCCATATATATCTTGTTCAAATTTTCAATCGTCAATAAAATACTTTTTTATTCATCCACTCTAGTTCAAATTCATTTTTATTAAAAACAGTTTTTTTTTAAATATTACAACATTTATACAATTCAATTTAATTAATTATTTTGTTTTAAATGGGAGAAAAAAATTCTTATACAAAATATTTAGCAGAATATAAAAGTAGGAATTGACTTTAATTTTTTTATATCACTTGTTATATTTATTATCACGGTTGATGCAATTTTTTCACTAAATGATCAGTCGACAAGGGCGCATTGTTAGCCACTCGCCACTGAGACAGAGCTCAACACTATTACCTAGCATTTAGTTTTAATGAAATTGGTGCAACCTAGTGAATAATCACACGTAGGTGATTAGTAACAGGAGTGATTTATAACAGTAGCAGGTGCAAAACGTGATTAAGGCTTATCATATGATTAATCACCAGTGATCCGTGATGTTTCATGCCCGCCTATCGTGGTAACTTCACGCCATACTCCGAACGAAGATATATATAAGTGTTATTCGGTGTTATCTTTATACGACTGATATAATATGACCATAGAGATACCTACCCACCACGATAATACAATAAACTCTCCTATAACGCGGAAGATTGGCTCTCCGTTATGCGAGGGATCATTGTGTGTATAATCAATGTTCCTACAACTCCAAAACTAGGAATAAAAACTTAATAAAATAATTTAATTTTATATGATGTGAAAACGTAACAAAGTTGATTATGAACTGTTAAATCGTTATAAATTTATGTCACAGTACAAATATATGACTTGGGAAATCTCCCCGTTATACGGAGGGAAACGTTATGCGAAGCTATGAAATCGCGTTATAGGGGGATTTACTGTATATGTTAACGTTATTCGACGCGCGAGATACAAACTTTCGTTCCGAATCCGGGTCATATATAAGGCAGAATTAATTAAAGACACGGCTCCTATGGTTTATTGTTTCATATCTGCGTGTGGAATGGTAGCTTTAAATAGAATCTACACTCTTCCCTGCTACGGAATTGTATTAAAAATTCTATAAGTGTGAGTGATGTATCAAGGATATATTTTTATGATGGGATTATTTCATTTTGTATAATTATGATTCATAAAAACAAAATCATCCAAAATTACTGACTTCCACCTTAATAAACTATAATTATAATAAGTCGTAGAGATTTCTGAACTATGGATCTAAAGTGAGAGATTAAGAAAATCTGCTTATCTTTTTTAAGTCGCCATATATGGAAGTGCATTATCTATTTCTGCTAGAGCTATATAAAGTTTATAAATGTGTACACATTTATTTTAAACCCTATACAAATAATGAGATGTGATTTTGTATTTTTTTAACTAAATATTTCGTAACATGTTTTTTCATACATTTTATCTGATATGTAAACGCGTGGATATTTTCATATAATTAAGTAGATCAAATTCGTTTTGTCAAATGTGTATACGGGTAAAGCGTTATAATTCCTGCAATTAGTTTAAATAAAATGACTTATTTACTGCCGAATAATGCGCGAAAGTCCTATTAGGACTTGCATGATAGAATAAAAGCAAAATATACAAGCAAATGTAGATAATTTGTTTTACTGTATTTATGAAATATATACCAAGTTTGGAATGCCTTAAAATTCAACCTGTGAAGTGTTTATAGTTGACAATATATCCATAGATTTAAATATTTAGATATGCTTCTACAGTACAGTCAATGCGTAGAATTGTCTCTACGTCATTTTGAATTAATGACTAGTGCACGCAGGAGAAAGTTATGTTTACAGTTAATGCAAGAGAAAAAGAGATGTCTTTATTTCGTCTGTATTCCATAACGCATTCTAAATGGGTAAAAAAAATATCACCAGTGATTGTCGTTGTCAGAGCATATCTAAAGTTTCAAATCTTTGATGATTTCATAGTATAGCATTAATATTATAACGAACATCTCTCGCCCGTTGTCATTCTACGAAAAATAAATGGTATGCATATTGGTTACCTCTTAATGTATTCTTGAATTTGGGACCACGTAGATGAACTTAGAATTATTGTTTCTTCTCTGCGTTCGGTTCAAAGAGGTACTATATATTGTATGTATGGAAATTAGTATATTTATGGAATGTTTAATAGCTTCTATTAGCACTTAATATTTTCGACTTTTGTAAAATATAATTCAAAGGTCAATATATAGTATTTAGTTGTTTACTATTGAAGATTTAGTCGAATATTCCTAATTGATGCTATTAATAGGAAAGCTATCAAACTGGCACCTGTTGCCAGCTGTATTTGTATCTGTAATAGGTGTATTTTACATGCCTATAACAATTTATTTTTATGATGTCTATATATTAAAAGTGAATGTGTATTTTTTTTATATAAAAACCCAAATATAATATTCTATTTTCTGAACGTCTTAATATAAAAGCTTTCTTTACCTTTTATAATAATATTTATAGTAAAATAAGTAATTGTTAGGTACAGGTTTTTTTTTTCACTAAAAATGCCGCCATTTTGCTGAAACGGACTCTAAACAAAATGGCCGCAGAAAGAAATACTTTTTGTAGATATTGTTGTATAATAAAGCTTACGAGGCCGTGTTATATAAATAATTTAAGAGAAAAAAAATCCACAAGTCATCCCCAGAAACAGTGATTCCGTTATTTTTGAATGGTTAAGCTTTCATATTCATCGTTTTTAATATTATGAACGTGTTGTATTTATTGATGTGTGTACAATGTAATGTTATGTGTAAGACGTAAAACGCTAGATGTAGCAAACCTAATGGGTATTAACTGTATGAATTTATTTATGATTCACGTTTGTTGAAAACAATATAAGTTTTTATTTTACATGATTTATAGCTTTGTGTGATATTTGAAAAAGAGAATCAATTTATGTGCTTGTTGAAACAAAACGTTTAATTATATACGAATTTAGTAGATTACGAGACTAAATAATAAAATTCATATGTTATTCGATCAATTAAAAAGAAGTAACAGAACGATGACATTTGGCTCTATGATGTTTTAGTTTTAAATTTAACTATTGTTTTGTGTATGCTCATAAAATAAAGTAGAAGAAATAAGTCACTTAAATTATCACAAGATGTAATGAATTCGTTAACTCACAAAAAATATGTAAGAAATTTAACAAATAAATGGAAATAATACGGTTTGCTTAATGATGTATGTTTGAAACCTTTTTTAAAATAATTCAACATATTTTGATTACTATAGGCAACACAACCGATGACATGCGGTAAGTTCGAAGAATTTTAATTGCCAAAAAAGAAGCGCTAGAGTTGATAAGGGAAATTTATAATGGGAGTTTGAGTTTTTAGTGTTGCCTTATGGCATATGTATAGACGTTTGCAATATTGGTTACGAAACTGAAAGAAAAAATATTTCAAAGTTGTCGATGGTATTGTTTATGGTTGAAGTATGCTATATAGGTAGGTGACTTAACTAACTTGAGTATCGGTATCAGTTTAATATAATTTATATCCAAATGCAACAGAGATAAAGTTAAGCGATGGTCTCTAAAACTCTTGTTTATGGTCGAGTACATTACATACCTTATGGTGATAGTGTTCTTTGTCTAATACTATTTGAATTTTTTTATGAATTTAATATCAATAATATTGTCTGTATCGATAATGCATAAAAGGTATTTTATGTATATTAACGAGGTTTAATCGGTGTTGTCGAAAGTGCGTCTTTATGTTGCTTTGTAAATTCATACAGTCGTTTTATTTAAATGTTTGGCATAATTTTAAAGAGATCTTATTTGCGTTGTACATTATATTATGTATGCCTTTATTGTACTAAATTCGATGTTTGTATTCCTAAGCTAAGGTGAAATGAAATAAGTCATGAATTGCAGTGTTGTCGTTTATGAGAATCGATTTGTGGCTAATTTATTCATTATAATTTTTAAAGTGGTAACATTTCGAAAAGTGTTTTCTATTGAAGAGGTATTGCCAGCTTTCTTTCACCTTTTGTGTTAATAATTTTGTAATGATTAAAAGGTCTAAACGTATTAATTGAAAAAAATAATTGTCCAATGGTCTGATTCTCAATAGAAAATTTTCTACAGCTTTGAAATTGATTGTTTTTGTGTACAGAGATACAACTTATTCACAAGCCTTAAATTTTTTTCGGTTTCCATTTATTATATTTTCGCTTTTTTGGATCAATATACTATATATTTTGTTCTATGGTTCTTTTCTTTATGGTTCTTTTGTTCTATGGTTGGACCGCGATAAAGAAAAGATTGGTATTGTCATATTTTCCTTTTTTTTTTGACACTCGAAGGTGTGCTTTAAAGCTGGTATAATAACGAGAAATGCTCTCTTTGTTAGTGTTCTTTGACACAAGGGAATTTTTATATGTTAACGATTAATTTAGTCACACGGCTTTTTATTAGGGTATTGAATTATTCCAATTATTCGTGTAGTTTTTTTTGGAACAGATAATACTTTCAATCTAGAACGACTGTGCAATTTCAAAAACTAGTAAGGGACACACACCTCTAAGGAAAAGCGGATATTTGCATTACGCAGCTTACTATGCCATAAAGTATCTATTTGCATCAAAAACACGTGTGAATAATCTTAGAATTTTTGTAAACTTGAAAAACCTAGCCATTATAGTTATAATGCAGAAAAATATGAAAAAAAATCGTTTTTTGGCCTTCCTATAGAATGTTTACATGTCCGTGTAGGTTTTTAAATTGGCCGGACGAGCCCCTTGCCCTTGTGTTATATGAAACACTAAATAAGTGGGTTGGAAAATGAGAAATAAAACCACGATTTTAATTATGAAAGTAATCTTTAGTTTTATTTAATTCCTTTTATACATTAATCCATTTATTACATTAATTCACAATAAAATTGATAGCTATCACAAATAGCTAAAAATATTCCGTACATATCATCACAAATCTTTCTTACACATTTCCCAAGCTGGGATTTTTTAAAATTCATTATTTACACTTTCAGTCTATTCTGAGCCAGAATCTAATGTTATTATTGGCGTTGGTTTGTGCTATAGTATTGTTAGGTTTATTCTGCGGTCGTGCACTGTGTCCATGTGACGGGTTTTAACCGCTCTCTGCGCGTCAAACGGCGTACGGAATGCGACCCGCGCGTCGCCCGTCGGTTGCCCGCGTTCGTTATACCTGCGAATGATATCGTCCTGTGTCAATTCGAACTCTGAAAAAAAGTTGAGGATGTCGTCAACGGTAGCTCTGAAGGGCACGTTCTCCATTGAGACGACGCAACCCGGTGCGCCGAAGCCTTCCAAAGTTGGGTCCGAATCGTCTTCGTTACGCACATCCCGATTGTTTTCCATGAAACCGCCACGACCCCTGCCAAAGCCTCTACCTCTCCCACGATCAAAGCCGCGTCCACCTCTGTCGTTCCAATTGTTACGCCCGCGAAATCCTCCACGGTGAAATCCTCTATAACCACCTCGGTCAAAATTACCGCGATCAAATCCGCCGCGACCTCTGTATGGACGAGGAGCAAATCCACCTCTTTGAACATTTTCCATATATTGGGGTGGACCGTTCCCTAGTAAACCATCAGATTGCTTTGGTCCTTCAAGTGCTTCTTCGACAACTTTCCGTGAAACAAGGTCTACAGTCACACGACATCCGTCCAAGTTCTGACCGTGTTTTGTAGTAGCCTGTCGTGCCTCTTGTACTGTTCGAAACTCGCAGAAGCAGTCACCAGATGGCATCCCGTTGGCGTTAAGCATTAGGTGTATTCTGGCTGGAACAGCGCCGGTGTCCGAAAGGAATGTAACGATTGTTCTATCGGTAGCCGCGCTTGGCAGACCTTTCATCAGAACGCAATCCAATGGTTGATCGTCCATTTCAGTTGAAATAACACGCGGATTAGGTTGGTTCGCAACTGGGAAATTGGTATTGGGCATTTGTTCAGGTTGAGTTGGGAAAGCTGGTCGATTAGCCCAATTGGCAGCAGCCGTTCGGGGATCTAATGAACCGCCAGGAAAACCACCAAACTGTGGGCCAGCGGCAAATGGAGCTCCGAATGTTTGAGGCTGGACGAATGGAGCATTAGGGAAAAATGTTGTTGGTTGAGATTGAGTTTGTGCCTGAATTGGTCCACCTTGTGGTCTTGGTCCGTTCTCTGTTTGTTGACGTCGTTGGCGAGGATCACGTGGAACAATTACTGGTTCTTCAGTCTTTTTAATTAGCGCATTTGCACCCGGTACATTACTTTTCTCATTCTGCTTAGATTTTTCTTTCTCATATTCCTCGTCCGTAACGGGCGTGATAGTAGGCTGTCGTTTTCCAAACATGTACTTATCTTTCCGCTCATAAGCTAATCTGGCATCTCCTGGATTGACGAATTGGACAAAAGCTATTTTGGAGCGATTCATTCGACAGTCATTAAGCATTATGGATAAGAGCGAGAAATCACTGAATGTTTTCATGATATCGTGCTCTTTGACGAAATTTGGGAGATCTGTTAATTTAAGAACACTAAAAGACGGAATCCTTGTTTCCTCTGAATCAGCAATGATGAGAGATGTATCTTCATCATCATTTTCTTCGCGATACGGTAGGTAAGAATCGACTGCAGCTTCATAGACTTCGTCTTCCAAAGGTTCTACAGTGACCATCGCACCTTTCAATTCGTTAGTCTTACGTTGTAATGCGAGGTGTTTTGAATGTGGATCACAGAACCGCACATATATGTTTCCGGTGCGACGTCCCATATTATCATTAATCATCTTGATTCCATGCTTGTCTATCAGGAAGGGAAAGAAACGACGAATATCTCCATAACTCGTATGATTAGGGGCATTTCTAATAGCGACACAACATTCACGCTGTTCTTCAAAACGAGAAGCCCGCCCGTCACGTCTAAAATTACTTTCGCTTCGTACCGTATTGCCGCCTCCACGAGCAGGTGGGAACCTTGAAGATCCATTCTGTTCGCCTTGAAAAGCGTTCGGATTCCTCTTTTTACCAAGCTCTTGTAGTTTGGAAAATGCTTCTGCCATTGTAGGATCGTTGAAACGATTTACAGGTGAGTCGATGTGAGCAGCTGGACTGTTTTGCATTATTGGGTTAGATGGCATCATTTGTGCTTGCGGTCCTTGATTTGCGTTCATGGTGTTCAAAAAGGGAGGTCCAGTAATAGCAGCAGATTCGATCAGATCGACCGATTTTTCTCGTGAATCCCTTGGAGACTTGCGTTCGCTACGTCGGTCGCGGGAGCGTCTGGAGGGAGATCTTTCACGTGATCGACTACGATCTTTACGATCACGTTTACGGTCGCGCCTGTCTCTGCTGCGACTGCGATCGCGCCGACGTCTTTCTCTCGAACGCGACCTATCACGCCGATCTCTTTTGCGATCTTTCCGGTCCCTATCACGCGATCTCGACCTTGACCTTGAACGCCGTCTATCCTTTTCTTTGCCGTACCTTTTTTCGCTTTTATCGTCCTCTTTATCATCTTCCCCGTTAGGAATATTAGAAGATGGGCTTATCAGTGGCGCAGGAGGTTCAATGACTGCCGGTTGTGGTATTTCTTGAGGGTTTCCAATTCCTGGAATGCCGAAGTTTGATAAAGGGACGGTTCCTAATGCAGCTGAGAAAGGAGTTATGGCAGGGGGAGCGGTGACGGGTGCTGGTACTGGAGTGGCGACGGGTAATGATGGTGTTGATGTAGGAAGCACTACAGGAGCTGGTGCTGTGAGCGTCAGTATGGGAACACTCTGACGTGCGGCTTCTATCACCTTATGCATTTCTGAGCGTGAGCTCAAAAGTAACTTGACCTGGATCTCTTTTATTTTTCCACCGTCCAGCATCATTGCTTGACGGGCATCTTCATCCGTACTGAAACAATAGAGAATTAAAATTAGATCTCTTCACTACATAAGTCTGAATAGAAACAATGTCAAAAAAATCATTGACGTTTTAGAAGAAAACCCAAAACACAGAGTTTGCATACTATTTTTATCATTATAAATATACTAAAGCAGTACACTGCACGACTTAAAACTTTTTCGATTGGGAAATACTTGCTTATATTAGGTGTACAAATAAGTTTCCGCAGTTTTTTATAAAAAATTAGGAATTTATTGTAAAGGAAAAGTACATTACGTTTTATTCAAAGTATTTTCCATCATTTGCCACTACTTTTCCCCATCTTTCTGGCAACATTCGGATACCCCGTCGAAAAAACTCTTCATCTTTTGACGCTATCCACAAATCTACCCAATTTTTGGTGTCTTCATATGATGTGAAGCGCTGCTCAGACAGACCATGTGCCATCGACCGGAACAGGTGATAATCAGAAGGGGCTAAGTCTGGTGAATACGGCGGGTGGGGTAAAACTTCCCAGTTGAGTGTTTCCAAGTATGTTTTTACCGGCGCCGCAACATGTGGACGAGCATTATCGTGTAAAAGAATAATTTTGTCGTGTCTGGAGTAGTAATGGGCGCGTTTTTCCTTAAGTGCCCGACTCAATCTCATCAATTGTGTTCGGTAGAGAGCTCCAGTAATGGTTTCGCTTGGTTTCAGCAATTCATAATACACGACACCAAGCTGATCCCACCAAATACACAGCATGAGTTTTTTTCCATGAATATTCGGCTTAGCTGTCGATGTTGATGGTTCGCCGGGCTTAACCCATGACTTTCTCTTCTTTGGATTATCGTAGTGAATCCATTTTTCGTCACCAGTGACTATACGATGCAAAAAACTCTTTTTTTATTCCTGGCAAGCAGCATTTCACTCATGCATAATCGGCGTTCAACGTCTCTCGGCTTTAGTTCATATGGAACCCAATTTCCTTGTTTTTGAATCATTCCTAACGATTTTAAACGATGTGAAATTGCTTGTTGAGTCACTTGTAGAGTAAGTGCAAGTTCTTTTTGCGTTTGGGACGAATCTTCCTCCAATAGTACTTCTAATTCCATGTCTTCGTACACTTTCGGCCTTCCACTGCGTTCTTTGTCTTTAACGTCAAACTCACCGTTCTTAAACTTTTGAAACCATTCCTGACAACTTCTCTCACTTAAAGCAGCTTCACCATATGCTTCTAGAAGCAATCGATGCGCCTCAGCTGCAGATTTTTTCACATTAAAGAAGTAAATCAAAAGTTCCCGCAAATGATGCTTATTCGGAATAAAACTTGACATTTTTGCACGAAAAAAATTACGTGATGCTGATACGGAATCACTAGTACTTTAAGGTTATGGTGTTGCCAGATGACTAAACTTGGGATATTACGTTTTACATCTGACAATTTCTCCATAACCTTCTGGTGGGGCCATCTTTTGACAAACCGCGGAAACTTATTTGTACACCTAATACTTAACAAGCTGACATTTGAGAATTCTGTGTGATGCTTGGCATAGAATAGGGTCACTCGATTTCTACCCGTGGGTGTTGTAGAGACGACTGTGAAAGCAAATACGTGTAGATAGGCAGCGGTGTGTAGCTGAGTAATAAATAATTATCTGAGATCCCTAACGCATACGCCAAGCGTAGGGATTACGGCGACACACCTCAATTTTGAGGTAGCTCAATGTCCAGCAGTAATTAGTTACAGCTATATTGATGAACAGGCAGATTGGTGGTACAATTACAAGTCAGTGAATTTTTAAACGGTGTTGTTTTCCGGATTTCCGGCTTTTGAATGCTACTATGTCGTAATTACGTGGCAACACAGTAGGTACTACGTACACCATTTCACATTATCAGTTTGTGGTAGAAAACTGCGACAAAATCGTTGGGTGGTGAACGGCCAGCTATCCAGGTTACACCGTCATTTGCATGTCGTTAGAGCTTCGTCTGTTGTAAACCAGTATGCACCGCGTGCATGTGAGGTTGGGGGTTAATATATAATTAATTGCACGCCTTCACGTTAATATTTTTAAAACAACATATAAATATTACATAATAATATTCTTAAATCAACTTATATAACGTTCCCTTAATATACTTTTAAAGCAGACCAATCATGACAATGCTGGGAATTTATTAGATTTTTGGACTCGATTTTGTGATTAGCGTACTTCATATATGAGGTAAAACAACTGGTGATAATTTGATGAGTTAACGTATCACTACTTGCTAATACAATAAAGATTTGGTTGTACGTTTTTTTATAGGATAGGAAGGCAAACGAGCAGGCGTGTCACCTGATGGAAAGCAATCAACGCCGCCTATAGACTTCCGCAGCGCCATAGGCAGTACGGAAGCGTTGCCGACCTTAAAGAAGAGTGTCATTATAGGAGTGGGAATGGGAGGGGGTCAGAGGGAAGGGGGTGTTGGGCCTCTGGAACTCAGCCGCTCACCGTACGAAGCGCGGTAGCTAAGCTACTACTCAGACACCGGTTTTTGGCGGCAGTCCGGCCCGCCCAGGGAAGTATCTACTTTCATGCTCTTTATTTATTCATGCTACAGATAAAAAATATGTCATTCTTGACAAAGTATTTATCTGCAACGTGGCTCTACCACGTTATAAGGTTCTATAATATTTCATTTAGTCTTTTACTTCAGTTGTGTGAACCTTTAGATAATACTAAACGGTACCAAAATAGAATAACTAATATATTAACTCTTTTTAAATAATATTATCAAGTATTCATATTAATAAAATTTAACTTTCTTCTACTCGTAAGTACATTATAAAATCAAATAACAGTTCGGTTGATTGCATCCATTGCATGCATTGAATGTACGAAAAGCAATCCACGAAGTGGTTACGCACAGCTATAAGTAAATTAACTTTTAATCGGGATATTATATTATTTTAGAATCTTTTCGATTATTTAATGCCTTAGAAGACTAACTGGCAACTATTATTGTACTTGACTTTTAGTATCAAACTTATGCCCGCCCTCATAAAAGCTCTCATGATAAATTCCCCAGTCGTCGCCTGACTGAAAATCGTCTGGATCGTAGACGTTGATGCTGGTAGCCTGTTAGGCTTTTACAGCTTTATCGTATACAGTACCCGAGGGCTAGGGGCCCTCGGGCAAGATGATGATTTGTTGAAACCTGCGCTAGTCGCAGGTTCCAATTTGACGTTCTGTCGATCGCGTGTGCGCGTGTGTGTGTGCATATTATAACTTTAAACGTGTCAAACGTGCCTGACTGAAAATGAGCGACTGGGACACATTTAGACGAAGAGTCCGACGATTTTCTAACTCTTTTTCTTCTCACTCCAGTCAAAGTTGTTGCCCTACCAGCTGAAGTCCAGACGGAACAGTCCCGTCCAGTCGGACAGAATTGTCCCCGAGATTTTCTATACCTTGCTTGGAGGGCACATAATGCTTTTTGTTTGTTAGGGTTCAGATCTTAAGCTAGTAGATAGCTAGTAAAATTAAGTATCGGAAATTCCCTTTGCCTAAGTTGAATTTGTTTTCTCAATTGTCAATTTATCTAGTTCTCATGTAGTGTAGGTGGTGACTATTTTATATTTTTCTCGGTGGAATCAATGTACATTATTAAAGGTAATTATTACTGGCCTTGATGTCATTTATCTATAATAGTTTTTTATTTAACCGAATGAGTCGGGCATTACTTTGCCATCATAAAATGCCATTTAAACTTTGATAGTCAAACGAATAAGCAATCAGCGTCGCCGAGAAACGTAACTAAGCGTTTTTTTATGATATAGGAAGGCAAACGAGCAGTAGTGTCACCTGATGGAAAGCAATCAACGCCGCCCATAGACATTCGCAGTGCCACAGGAAGTGCAGAAGCGGTACTGGCCTTTAAGGAAAGTGTCATTATGGGAGGGGGGAGTGGGGTTGGGCCTACGGAATTCAACCACTCACCGGACAAAGCGCGGTAGCTAAGCTACCACTCAGGCGTCGATTTTTTGCGGGAGTGTGGTACTTCCCTGGGCGGGCCGGCTCATTCATGCTCCAGACAAATAATATACCATTCTTGACAAGGTATTCGTCTGCAGCGTGGCTCTATCACTTTAAGTTGCATGCCATTGAGACCATTTAGACGATTCCAATGACGTGTCGGTTCGAAACAGTTGTTGAAAAAGTGGTGCTGTACGCTTAACGTCTTTCATGTTAGTTCGCTCTGTATGGGATTTCGCTATGTGTGGGAATGACTAAAAACTCGAGAAAGCTTGATGAAGATGCGCAGGCGCTATAAATCTTGCATTAGCGTCCTTTGTCCCCACAAATAGGAAATACATCATTTATTATTCTTGTAAATACTGTCCAAAAAAGAACTTATTGAGAACGATAGTCATAGATCAGTGTTCAGATGGATTTTCAAAAACTACTTTGTTATTGATGCAACAAGCGATGAGTAAGTAGTAATTTTTTACGTTTATGGTATTGAATCATAAGCACGCAACATTATTTTTTAAATTTGTTTGCCCGGATCTCAGCAAAGTAATTCTTAACTTTCTAACTGAATACTAGATTTCCGCAAAGACTCCGTTAACAACAGATCAAAGGAGTCTAGCGTTACTTTGCGGAAATCTAAGCTGACACATACCTTAAAGGCTGGCAACTCTTCCGTAATACCTATAGGCGGCGTTGACTGTTTTCCATCACTGGTCGAAGACAAAAGTCTTCGACCAGTGATGCACCGAAACTCTTTTACTACTCAGGTAGCCGCTGCTGCCTATATCCTGGTATTGGCTTCCACAGTCGCTTCATACGACAGCCATTAAAGAAAGGGGTTGCACAAAATATACCAGCATTTAGTGCCCATTTTCACGTTACCGCGAGAGGTGACGGCTAGAATATCATATAATATATTCTATCAATTTTCAAATCGAGAAATAAGAATGTTTCTAAAATTTGGGTGTCAAAAAATCTTTCTTAATGTATTTCTTTTCAACGAGAAAATAAAGTCAAATGCCTTTCTAAATATATCAGTAGCTTTAGTAATAGGCATAAAAAGCCGCCGCGGACTTTTTTTATTACAAAGTATGACCAGCGGGGAGGCCAAAACACAATTTGGGCCATTGTGCCGGAGAAGTATAAAGCTAAAGAACCCGATCCTGGGACGGTCGGCACGCTTGCGACTAAGCTCGCCCCTAGTCACGCATCCTTTGGCACGGCAGACCGTGGATTGGCGGAGAGGAAGGGAAAAGGATAGAGAAGGAAAGAAGAGGCAGGGGAAAGAAAAGTTGGATTTAGACAGGATGATAGGGATATAATAATACCGCAACGGAAGACGAGGAGTGATACGGTAGTAGCTCGGGGGGCCGGGGTCGCGTACCCGAGTACAAATACCATACTCCCTAATGAAATAATAAGGGCTTTTAATTTCAAATCATCAAATGAAATTTAAGTTGTAATATTTTTAACTCGGTTCGCCATCTTAAATGAAGCATCAAGTACAGCGCGTGACTTCTTTTATGGGTCAGGTGACGTCACGCGATCTAAGGTGACATGTACCGTTTACGGGGCAATAGTTACATTTAAAAACATAAAAAGCTATAAGTAAAATATTTTTTATCATGGCTAATATAAAGGTAGAAAAAAAAACTATAAAAATTGAAATAGGTGGTACTTCTTGTGGATTGTGTGAAATAATTGATTTTTGTTTATAGTTTTATGTAGTATAGCCATTGCGTTTACTTTTAAATACTTTCTTGAAACTTGTCCTATTTCTTTTTGTCAACTCGAAACAATGATAGATTTTTCATTACAATGCAGCCCGGTGATCAGTTATTGGAAGATTGTTGACTTATAGAATTTGAAATTGATCTCAATTAGTTCTTACTTTATAAAATTCAAAACTCAACCATTAAGGGCTTCCACAATAAAGTAAATCTTTTTTAATGGGAAAGGAGATTGGGTGTCGCCCGATGGAAAATAATACGCCGCATACAGACATCCGTATTCGCTATCTGTAAAACGATTAAAAAACGAGAAACTGAAAAGAAGTGTAGCTACTATTCTAACCTTACCTGTATTGGACGCATCCCGCTGATTCACAGACGAGACTCTGATGACAAGCTGACGGTAATACATTCTAACAATTTCGGAAATTTTACATTGATAACAGCAAACGTTATTTGTCAGCAATATCAAGCTTTTTAATCCGCCTGACGAGTAGCAACTCTGGGCAAATCGTCGAAACGTCATATTATTTATGCGTATGTATTAATTACAAATATTTATTCCGAGTCTGATAACCCCGCCAATCCGCATTGGACAAGCGTGGTGGGTTAATGTCGGTTCTTCCAAAAACGGAGAGGCCCGTGCTCAGCAGTAGGACACATATAAGCTGTTAAAAAAAATGTATTGTTTGCTTACTACAAATTTGTGGTGGCAGATTGTTCAAGTACTTAATTGTAGTGTAATTCTGCATCGAAAATTAACAGAACGGTGCTGAGAAACTACTAAATTGTACCTCCCATGACACGTGTTTCGTGCATTTGCGAACTGCTTATTTATCACATTCTGCGTCACATCGAACCGAATAATTAGTGTATGATAAACTGATGGTAAGAGATAAAAGGTTTCGTCTACCTTGTAAATTCGGGTGAGGTTGCGAATAATCAGAGGGAAAGAAATTAAATCTTCGGTTCTCTTCACTTACCGTATATGTGAAAACACAGTAAACTACTAATACTTAACACCGATGTTCTGTAACGACAGTTGCTCTTCCCCGGTCGATAGCTGTTTGGGATACTTAATTTTTAACACGCTAGATTTATTCATTTAGATATTTTCGTCTAAGAAACCCTTATATAACAGATGTCGAGTGATGCATTCTGTATGTGTTGTATAAGATGCGTACATACGCAATGTTCACACAATTTATGTGAGTGATGGAATCAGGAGTTATTTTGCGCAGAGGTAGATCCACAGACGAATACTTTGTCAAGAATGGCATAACGTTATATTTGTCTGTAACAATGGGCCGGCTCGCCGGGTGAGGTACCACTCTCGCAGAAAACGGGCGTCTGAGTGGTAGCTTTGCTGCCGCTCTTCGTCCGGTGGCCCAAACCCCCTCCCCCCATAATGACACTTTCCTTAAAGGTTGGCAACGCTTCTGCACTGCCTATGGCACTGCAGATGTCTATGTGCGGTATTGATTGCTTTCCATCAGGTGAAACGCCTGTTCGTTTACCTTCCTATCCCATAAAAAAAGGTCAAAGCTTCCCTAGCTAACATCCGCGAAAGTATATTAGAGAAATATGACGTACATTAAGTCTCTGTGCTCGCATCCCGTAGTTTAGTATATCTTACTTCATGTTGAGATGTAACATGGATCATATTGACGCAAAAATGCGAAAACGCTGCAAATTACACACATATAAAAAAAAATATTGTATATTCGGATCATAAACATTTTGCGTGGAATGGTCTGAGTTTATCAGTTCTAGGACTAATAGAAAATTTTGTACAGCATTAAAACTGACTCTTTTTAAATGATCAGATACAATTTATTCAGAAATCTTGTTTTTTGGCTCTGGTGGCAACTTTTCATTTTGCGGTTGACTACATTTTAATTTTTTTGCGTCAATATACATTTGTTGAGAAGTTCTGTTGCATGTTTTGAGTTTGGTGCTAGTGACATTTCTGAAGTGATTAACCGATTTCATGAGGACCTTTCTACAGTTACAATTTTTGAGTAATTTTTTTTTATTTATTGTCAGTGGTGAAATAGTTTATGAATTCGGTAAAAATTTAGATAATTTATTATTTTGTATTTTTAGATAAATTTATTTACTGGTTCGCATTCGCGCAATTTGATTTTTCAAACTTACTTTTACGGATTTTAGCAAACTAAGATTTGAGTTTATATATTAATTTAGATAGCAACTGTAATTTGAACATTAGATTAGGTGCACAACTAAGCTTTCCCTGTTTTGTTTTATAAAAATGCAACATAATCGAACAAAAATGCTTTCATATATATTATTCAAGGTATTGTCCATCGCTAGCTACAACTTTTGTGCATCTTTCTGACTGAGCTCGAATACCGTTACAATAAAAGTGTTCGCCTTGTGAGGCTATCCACGAATCAAGCCATTTTTCGATGTCTTCATATGAGCGGAATTGTCATGCAGTAGAATCATTTTTTCGTGCTTTTGATCGTATTGTGCCGTTTGTTCATAACGTTTTGGATGTCAAAATCGACCAACACTTAGGATCTAAAAACAAACAGCAAGAATTTAATTGCGCACCTATTTTTCATATTTTTATATGATAGACAGGGTCGTGGCAATTTTATATGTTACAACATTTTAGGCGAAAAAATAAAATACAATAGTTTCACACTCTTGTGAAACTAATCTAGAAAATATTACAATATTTTTTAAAAATGCGATGTCGTGGATCAACTTTAAGGAATAAATTAAAATTGTAGCCATTTTTCTTGATCGCTCCAAGGTTTTAACGCTGTCCATGTTCGCATTCTGCTTTCCTTTATATTACATTGTTTTTATGGGATGCAAAGGCAAACGAGCAGGAGTGTCACTTGATGGAAAACAATCAACGCCTCCTATAGACATCCGCAGTGACATAGCCAGTGCAGAAACGTTGCCAGCCTTTAAGGAGTGTCATTATGGGAGGGAGGTTGGGCCTCTGGAACTTAATCACTCACCGGACGCTGGTTTTCTGCGGGAGTGTAGTACTTTCCCCGGGCGAGCCGGCCCATTCATGGTACAGACAAATAATATGCCATTCTCGACAAAGTATTCGTCTGCAGCGTAGCTCTACCACTAAGTACATTGCAACAATTTCGTATGTTTGGCATTTAGCAATTTAAAAATCTATGGAGGTGATTATTCTTAAATTGTTAGAATTACCGGTTTTCTAATTAAGAAGAGGTCCTGTACTTTGGTGTTCATCAGGGTGGTGTTCTTGGACTAACGCTGTTTCTAATTTATATAAACTACGCATTCGACTCGTCGTTGGCAAATAATAAAATCATAACTTATACCGATGACACGTTTATTGTTTAAGAAATATCTTTAATTTAGATAAATGAAAATGTACCACCACGTATGATACTCGAAAGGCACGATTCTCATTTCAGGTACACACAATTCTAAGTTGCGTTAGAAAATTTAATTTAAAGATAAAGCTATATCCGAAAAACCTTTTTAGATTTTTGTAGAAAGGAACTTTTATGTTGAGTTTTTTGTGCCCAAAGAGGGCTAAAAATTAAAAGACAAGGACATTATGGCATAATAATACCATCCGGTTGTGCCATGACAAAAGTTACCCATTTAATTGAAAACAAAAACCCTATGTATATCCTGTGTTAAAAAAGGTTGAGGTACTACAGCAGCGATCGCTAAAGTGGTCGTTGGCGTGAAAATTTCGCTGGTCCACAGAAAAATGTGAAATATACAACTCATAATTTTTGCAGTGATAGAGCCACGCTGCACACAAATACTATGTCAAGAATAGCATATTATTTGTCTGTAGCATGAATGGGCTAGCTCGCCCGGAGAAGTACCACACTCTCGCAGAAAACCGGCGTCTAAGTGGTAGCTTAGCTACCGCGCTTCGTAAGGTGAGCGGCCTGAGATCCGGAGGCCCAACACCCTCCCACTCCTATAATGACATTTTCTTCACAGGTCGGCAACGCTTCCGCACTGCCTATGGCGCTGCAGATGTCTATAAGGCGGCGTTGATTGCTTTCCATAAGGTGACACGTCTGCTCGTTTGCCTTCCTATCCCATAAAAAAGTCTCGTTATGTTTTAAGATGCATTGACACATGATTTAATCATAACAATACTTGAAAAGTTACAAAAACTTTTGTCGAATACTGTACACACTGACCATTCGGTGAGCGGCTAGGAGTTTATAATGGCAAAAGTTCGATTTACTTAAACCATTTTTTAACAGATAAAATAACTATACTGTTATGAATTAGTGTATTTTTGTATATGCACAAAATATCAGCACTTAAGCGTAACTCACCGAGACTTTTCAGTTGTAATGTTGTTGTACAGAGCTAAAAATCTCAATCTTAACAAGATATTAATATATATTTTTATATCGTTGTTTGTTCGCCTAATTTAATCATTAAGCACCTGTATCCCCGACCTAGCCAGGATTGAGGGTTAACTTGGGTTTTGTCTTCTTCAGTTCGGTCGGAGCACTCGGCACTCTTGCGTTAATGGCGGCCGTCATGTGGTTTTTTTAGTCGGTAGATGTTCAAGAAAGTGTATATGTGGAAAAAAAAGCATCACTCAGCTGTCGCCCCCGGGGTAATTAACGGACTTCCTGACGAAAAAAACGGTTTTGTCGACTTACTCAAATCCGCTTGATAAACGAACGAAGTTAAGTTTAACATTTGAAGCACGAAGAAATAAATCTAATCAGAATCACAAAATTCCAATCAGCCTATTTCTGTATACCTCTATGCTACATCCGCGAATAAATTGAGGCTATATCTCCATCTCTGTCTGAAATATTTGAATCTGGAATAATCGTCGTGTGGTGCAGGTAGATAGATAATTACAGTACCTAGACTCGTGATATTGTTGCCGGTCACTAGCCCATGAAAATATCCACTACAGGGATTAATTATGTCATGTGTAAATTGATTGGCATCATGTCTCATTGATCAAACATTCTATTGCAGACGGGAGGTAAGAGCGTAAAATCATACGACGCAAACCATCGTAGGATCGCTAGCAATAGGCGTGCGTATGTTTAGGTTTAATATATATCTAGTTCCGGTGTAAAAGACAGGATTACGCAGCAGCGAGATTTACAACAAAAAGGGTAGGTCAATTTCCTGTGAAGACTAAAAATGTAAGAGCTTGTAATAATATATAAAAATACAAGTAAATAAAGAATCCTGGAAGGAGGGTACAAGGGTCCTGTACTCATTGTATCTTTTTTATTATTAAAACGTTGATGCGAATTTTGGCAAGTCACAGTATTTGCCACGTCTAACACTACATTAGTTGATGCATTTCATTGAACATTCACCTGTGGACGCCTATATTCGCAACATATATAGCATCACCTATTAAATTGTAGGTAAAACACAACTGCTGTATAGTGATATTTTGTATTACCTATTAAAACAAATTAAAAGGCAGAGTTGGCAGATTTGCATGTCGAATTTAAACCCGAAGAGCACCGTTCACCGCCAAGCAAGTCGGCTCGTCAGAAGAAAAATCATAGACTCCTGAGTAGCAGCAACTTTGCTACATCTTTAGTTTGGTAAACTTTGAGAGTCTGTATCTATCCCTCTTATACTAGAGGCTGGTAATACGTTTATTTACGCGTACACGATGATTATTTAGTGATAACTGATCTTTTCCAATTTGTAGAAGATATTAAATGAAGAGTTGACCGTTCTTTTGTCTATGTGTGTATTATTTTTATATCAGAGCAGGCATACAAGCACAGCTTTGTAGGTCTTCATTTCATGGTAAGTGATCATCATCGTTGATAGATGTTCAAACAACGGCATCACCGACCTTGGATGAACACATACACTTGTCTTTTATATACCCTCAATATCGAATTCTGACTAAATTGTACGGTAGTGTTTCTGGGAATTTCACATGCCTTCAATGACGTTCTTTAGGTTTGTCAGTTCATTCGCTACTTTTCAACTAACAGTCGGGAAAGCGGTAAATCTGTACTAGAATGTTAAATAGAAAAATCATCGTTCTGGTGAGCCAACATTATCTGATGTCATTCTCCTGAGCTCCAACTAGACTAGAAAATATATGGTATCGCTTCATTTAGCAATATTTTTTTAAAATTTACGACAAATACACATTGTTGCCTCAAATGTCAGCCTCACCTGCAACGGGCAGTTTAACATTAATTAGATATCATTCAGTGTTGCACCTACCCACAACTTGTAAACCATTTTTAAGCGTCATACCGTCAGTAAAACAGGAAATGTTAAGGTAAAATTATATTAATTAATTAGTTTTGATACTGTATTTTTAATAATACTTTGGAGGAGCTTCATCCTTTTATTTGTTTCTATATTATTTTTATCTTTATTAGCATTATTCGTGTTTTTTTAGCGAGAAAGTGTATTTTTTTGCATTATTGAATATTTGAGATGAAAAATAAAGATATTGTATGACATGCCTATCTCCTCCTGTTTGGCTGAAAGACACGCTACGCTCCTACTACTCTATACAAATATTTTTAAAATGAAGCGTTTGTGTGGTTATGAAATATATACAACCATTCAAAAGGTTGTATATATATACTGGGTGAGTGTCAACACTCACCCAGTTAAAGAAATAATGAAAATAAAGATTATTATATGTGCCTGCATAATTCGTCTTTCCTTGTCAGACCTCATCCGTCCAGAATCATTTCATGTTCATACACAAGTCTTTTTATAAAAAGTAAATGTATGATGAAAGTAGAAATTTAAAGGAACATTCATAAAAATAAAGCATATATATTTTAAAGTATGAAAGATTAGTGTTACTTTTCCGAAATGAACCAAAAATCACACAAATCAATAAAATTATTTAGGAAAAATTCCTAAATATGGGCTATTCACCCTCTCCCACTACAAATATACATCTGGAATCCATAATTATAAAGTTGCACACATATACAATGCAGACTGGTGGAACTTGCATGTATAAACCATAGTCCAGTTTGCTAATCAATCAGAATAGTAGACATTGCAACACCAGACATTAGACAATAATATCATTTTATACTGTAATAAGCTTATTATATTGCTTTTAGCTGCATACAATAAGGGGCCATCCAGAAATTACGTCACACTTTCAGGGCTGGAGAGTGTCAGCGTCACTTTCTTGAGTAATAAATTTTAACCTTTGTAGCACGACATGCATAAACTTAAAGTAGTAAAACTCTTAACTCCACATATAACCACCTGTGACAAGTGGGGGGAGCCTCAATAAGCAGTCTTACAGACATATTCAAAACGGGACATTCACATAACACACAAGTTTAACAGATTTAAGACATCATGTCCTGGTTCAACATGTCTCATCTTAACGGTTGCCTTATAAGTAGTAAGCATGGTTAACTAATCCATATATTACAAGGACTTTATACGATATACATCATGAAATATTTTCAACTATAAGAGTAGAAAGCCATGGTAGGGTTTTTCAGATTTACCTCGCATGGTATGGAGAGTGCAGTGCCCAACTCCTTTCCCCTTTCTGCTTCTCCTTCTGTTATTCGCATCCTAACCGTAGTCAACACATCTGCTATGCCCTAAGAAGCGCAACGTTCATAGACCATGGTGATTACATAAAACCATGTGATCCACCTACGCGCTTGCCCGTATCTGCTATTATGAAAGATACCCATTTTTATGTATATTAAAGCGACACAATCAAAAAAGTCTGTCAACTGATGGCAAGTAATAATGTTTTATAACACTGTCTTTCCTGTCATTTTATAAGTCGTAAGTCTTCAATAATCAGAAAATATATTAAGATAGTTATAGGGCAGAAAAATATAGTAGATTCTAAAATATTTTAGTATATTGTTTTTAATATATTTGTACAAAAAAAAAACTTCGCTCAGATTCATACACAGGTGCCACTGTCGATATACCAACTGCTCCAATACTAACAAAATCACAATGATAACCACATAACACTTGATCCCTCCCTATGATTGATGATGAAATGAGCCCCACACTAAGATTCTGTCCTAGGTACCGTCATAAACAAAAGTCAGAAGAACAAACATCTAAGCACAAAATAAATACCGGTAGATCTTACATATATCCTGATGCCAGAATCGAATTTTTCACAATATTTATCTAACAGTTCACCAGCAGCTACCTGGCTACTCATACAAAAAGATCTATTCTTTGACATTTCAATTGTCAACCTCACTTGTTACCACTTCTTAATTAAAATGAGATCGATAACATTCCAGAAAAAGTCAAGGCCGTGGTGAATTTTGCATTTGTGTGATGAACAGCAGCGTCATACCTTGTGCATGTTTTGTCTCGGCTACTAAATAAAGCAATACATTAACAAAGGAGAGCGTGAGGATGGCTGAGAGGGTAGTTGCTGAAAAACGGCAATTTAATAAGCGCACCTTACTTCAAAAACAAAATCCTGAATGTCCTGACATTTATTTTTCTTATATTGCTGCAATTCCACCGTATGCTATGAGTGGAAATTTGGCAGCTGTTCCGAAAAGTTGAAATTTCGTTACAGCTTCCAGCGAAGAAAGTAAATGTAGTGTATATTTTTCAACCATACTAACATTTTTTAAAGTTATATTTACGAATATAACATTCGATTTTAGTTGTGTGCCCTAATATGTTAGCAATTCATAAAGTACCATTCAAAATCGAGGATATTTTATATAATACGTCGGCAAATGGGTAAAGAAGTAAAGAAGTTATTCATCGTATAGATGTAACGGAAAACGTATTCCGAAGACGTTTCGAACTTTCGAGAATACATTCAACACTTGTTTGAATATTTTTAAATAAGGTATTTAGTATATACATACATACCTTAGATGGAAAAACGATTAGTCTATACATTTTAGGCCTAAAAGGCCCTTTTAATGTAACAGTAAAAGTTTTATCATTTATTCCATGCGGCCATAAAACATTTTATCAGTCTAAATTTTTTTTAATTATAGTTCAATGTAGTATTAGGACATTTTTGTCAACTGACTTATCCTACAAAAGCCTTGAGACAGCTTATCTATAATATTATCAAAATATGAAATATTAATCATAAATATATATTGGTAATTATAGGGCTGACGGTTAAACATCATTCAGGGTAGTGTTGGATTGGCTTTAATTTAAAAATGGAGCGGCCAAATCTAAATATAGTTCGAATATCAAATCTATTGGATAATGCTAATCACACCTACTTTACTTTTACAACATGGATGTATTTATTGCCGGTTCGGCGACTGGAGCTTCCATTATGTTACTTTAGATAATGCTAATCACACCTACTTTAGATATCCGACATGGATGTATTTATTGCCGGTTCGGCGACTGGAGCTCCCATTATGTTACTTTGAATAATGCTAATCACACCTACTTTAGATTTCCGACATGGATGTATTTATTGCCGGTTCGGCGACTGGAGCTTCCATGTTACTTTGGATAATGCTAATCACATCTACTATAGATTTCCGACATGGATGTATTTATTGCCGGTTCGGCGACTGGAGCTTCCATGTTACTTTGGATAATGCTAATCACACCTACTTTACTTTTCCGACATGGATGTATTTATTGCCGGTTCGGCGACTGGAGCTTCCATTCTGTTACTCTTTCTGGTTGCAAAATGTGTAATATAGGGGTCGCTAACCCATTTCTATTGTCTAAAGCCATCTTCGGACATCGTACTTTGATAGATCATAGGCCATAAAATGAGATTATATTTTTTAATTATATTACTTTGACATTTTACCAAAAAATTGGAGATAATAATGGAAATATATGCCTTTATATCTATTAAACATTTCACTCTTGTGTCCACTTTGAATATTTTCATTTACACAACAAATGAAAATATTCAAAGTGGACACAAGGCATATAAGGTAGTACTATTGTTTTGGTAGGTTCTGATTAATCGGGCGAGAAGAATAATCCACACTTTGGTACATGTACATTATACTCGTTGACTTTAACCGAAATATAAGACAATTCATAATTATCCACTGATGTGCTATTAGCAGAGGCTGATCTACCCGGTTCTGTTTGTTTTTTCATTTAGTTTTATTTTCTTGACTGACTTCAAATTAAATTATAATTAATTGTATATAATCGAATGTTTTCCAGGTCATCTATGAGATTTTATAGTGTATTCATATTTTATGTATATGAATTACTGCAATGTAAATATAACGAAAAAAAATATCTGCAGTTTCGTTTGGCGTTTCTTCTCCATCTAAAGGAACTTCATTATGATATTGGGGTACATAGTAGATTAAATTTTGGCGAATTAAAGATTGTTAAATATAGCTTTTTTGTCGAAAAATAAATAATTTGTATTTGTCGTTACAGATGTGTATTTTTTTTCATGATTCATTAACACATGCGAAAATCTATTTCGGTACACACAACAAGAGATTCATCTTATCGATTAATCTAACAATCTGAAACCGTTGGTAAATATGTAAACAGGTTGTTCCTACATACTTTTCTCACATTGTTTGCAAACATCTTTATTATTGTTGAGTACATCATCAGGTTTTACACACTTATTCCGAGCGAGCTGACTTTTTACACGTTTGTCTTTGTCGTCCGTCTATTAATAATGACATTTATAAGACGGAATTTTAGTGTAAAGCGTTTAATTATAGTGTATATGTAGTTAAACCACGGCAGTATACTAATGGATATGTAAGGTCTACAGCTATCCAGTAACTACCAGCTGTTCTGCATAGATCGTTCCTTCATCTAGCCGGGGGCATCCCCACACTACGTTGGCTGAGATGCAGTCTCCACTCCGCGTTCCACACACGGTTGTCAGTGAAGCGCTTATTTATAATTATTTATGTATATTTGTTTAGCGTTTATTTCTAATTATTATGTATATTTGTGTGTCCTACCTGTACTCTTACAACGCCGAAACGTGGACGCTGTCAGTCCGTCTGCTTCACAAGTTCAGAGCTATGCTCGGCGTTTCTCTGGTAGATATATGATTCGGAATGAACAAATCCGCCAGAGAACTAAAGTCACCAACATAGCCTTTCGAATTAGCAAACTGAAGTGGCAATGGGCTGGTCACGTTTGCAGAGATCCGACAATCGTTGGAGCAAACGAGTGCTGGAGTGGAGACCACGTCTCGGTAAACATAGTGTGGAAAGCCCCCCGGCTAGATGGTGCGACGATCTGTGCAGTGCGGCTGGCAGAAACTGGATGCGTGAAGCCGAAGATCGGACTAGGTGGCGCTTCATGGGGGAGACCTATGTTCAGGAGTGGACTGCCTCAGGCTGTTGATGATTGATAATGTATATTTGCTTTACTAGCGATTTAGTTTAATAAACAACTGAATATGTTTTTACTTTTGATGACATGCGGGACCTCGCCTCTCCCAACCTTACCTTCTTAATATAAATTCATTTAAAAGTTATTTTATTTACCGTGCCGTATAGTATTTGATCTGGAACAAACTTCTTAACCCACTTTGGCCATATCTGCTCGAATATTTTAGTATGTGGTACCTAGTAGTTTCCTATATATAAACCGTCAAAATCTGATAGCAACCTAGCTATAATATCATCCTTTAACTTTGTTTTAACAGTTTTAACCTTTTACTTCGATTTAACCTTTAAGTCTCCTAAAGTCAAAAAGAGTTTATGTACGAAGTCTTAAGACTGATCCATGGTATGTGGACAGTCAAAAGTTTTACTTAGCTAAGATCCGCGACAATCAAACAATAACAGAAAATTAATAATGTGTGTTTTCCTGCTGGATGAAGTGGATTTATTTGAAACTTAAACCAAAAACTTACCGAAAAACGGCCAGTAACTCTCCACCCACCAACCACTATACACAACACCAAACACATACTACCACTTTTCCACGTTGTAAACGACACGTGTTTCGCCCCAACACGAGGCATATTCAGGTATAGTAGACTGTACGGAAGACAACCGAAAAGTCTACTAACTTTTGACTGTCCACATAGTGATCGATTTCCGCAAAGTAACGCCTGACTCCATTAAACAAATGATCCATGGTTCAAATACAATCCAGGTTTTAATACAGATATAGGATGTTGTTTAATATATATTTTCGCTTACCAATTTTTAGTGCCTGTCTCGCACGTGGCATCGATGTATGGAGATCAACCTAGTGGATCTTAAAATGACATGTGTTTATAGATTTTATTTTTTCTTCAATAAGTAGGCTATATTTGCTAAGTAGATTAAAAAAAAGCGAAATCTTTGAAAATTATAAACCACTACAAAATATTGAATTATAATTTTCAAAGTACTAGTTTTCGGAATAAATTATAACTTCCGCACCTCCTTCTTGTGTCCTTGGTCAACAATGTTATTACAGACAAAAAGATCCCTATTTTATTTTTACTACTACTACCCTCTATTTATTAATTATATAAGCCAACATTTACTACCCTCAAGTATAAAATAATTATACGAGTAAAACATACTAGTCTGAAGAAAATCCAGAAGTGATAGAAAATGGATCATGTTGTGCACACTTTCCATTCCATTCCACACACACACACACAAGAATTTTGTACCAGTATGTACACGTGATATATGAGTCATATTTATGTATTTTGTTCATGAATTCTGTTATTGTATTACAATTAAATAGCTCAATCACATTACTTTGACGAAGATCTTTTCCAAGATTGATATATACCTACTCTAATAAATGACATAATTGCCCAATTTTCTCTTAATTAAACCTTATCGGTTACTTTTCATACGTGATTCTCGCTGTTATAGCTACAGATACAGTTTTCATTGACTTTATTCATTTTTGGGTTCAATATATTAGAAAATAATTGGAAAAGACAATGATATATAATGGGAGATGTCAATTGCTCTGTTACGTATATTTAACTAATAACAATAGTGCCTGCATGTCACAGAGTGAGTTTCAACGTGTCTTGTCACCTCCTACGTGACCTACGACCGCAGTGACAAAATACTGTTGTCACATGAGAGGTGACTTACGACTGACTGATAAGGGTTAAAAACTACTGTTTCAAGGCGGTAATATCACTTGTTTCTCATCACTGCCACTGTTACTATCATCTTTTCACACTTGTACCCTACCTCCCTTACGCCATATATATTTGTATGTAGCCTTCAGTTCTTGTGATGTGTAATGCTAATCCATAAGAGAACTTTGTTAAAATGAGCTAAGGCGTTACCTATACATAATCTCGTGGTATCACTTACTTCAATTTTTCTATTCTTAGCCCCATCTAACCATTCATTTTTCGGTTTCCAATTGCAATACATTTATTACAATTTGAAGCAGGAAAGACTTGTTATATCTTGTTGGTGTATGTATTATCGTTTCAACACATTGACTAGCACGCGTGTTTGCAATGAAATCTCCGTCGAGCCACCCATGCCGCTGTAGAAGCGTGCACTGCCTTAGTGCTTTACAGACTCGTGATAAAGGAAATTGTAAATATTACATTCAGAGAAGGAAGATCTTTTGTAAGCAATCGAATCAGCTTCATTCAAATATCGCTGAGACAATCCTATGAGAACTCTTGTTGTCACCCAAATATGGGTGTAAAATTTTGCTATCACCCGAATATGGGTGGCGTAGCAGTCAACGTGTACGAGTGAATTGAATACTCGTTGCTTTATTATAGTTTGGCATGAATATTTTAAATTTGGTCAGTTTATGAGTTGTATCCTTTTTGCACAATACGATTCAATTAAAGTTTATACGACTTTTCGTGTGTACCCTCAAATCAAACATGTGTATTCCCCTCCTAAGTGCCCTACGCGTACCCACTATGTCTAAGAGTATATGTTCACCTAAGAGTACGCTTAGTTCTATTATTAGGGAATTTAATATATATTATTAGCTATTATTAGCAAATTTAGAAAATTAGACTATTATTAGCAAAATGACCAGTAGTCCCTATTAACACATAATCATCAGCATGTAAGTTTGTATGTATGTGATGTTAGAAATTACCCACAAATAAGTTACATTTAGAGTTGTGATCGCTTTAATAGTACCACATTGTAATTGCATTTCCATATATAATAAGTGCATTTTGATTTTATTGAATTCCATTTTAACTACCTAATATTTTTCTAATAAGTGAACTGGATCCTTTTTGAGAAATAAATATCTTAAACCATAATAAAATTTATGGTGTCAAAACACTGATCTAAAAAAAAACCATATTTTTGAATAGAGTACCCATTACACATGCATATTTGTGTATGTTATATCAATCAACATAAACTAAGTAGTAACAACCGAGAACTATTCGTATCCATTTGATCGTAAGAATTATAAGAAACACATAATTCAAGAAAACAAACATCAAGGCTAATTGAAAATGATGAATATCAATACTTACTATGGATTTCTGAAGTGATACCTGTGCATACTTTGTTTATAACTAAGGCATACTTTGTTGATAACTAAGATATTTTAACATTTTGAACTGCTTAGATAAATACTATACCTAAATAAGAATATTTTTATGCAATTTTAGCATTGTTATGTAGTTGTCAAATAAATTTTTAATATAGCAAAAAGGTTGAACACTTTATATGGTTTTGTATGTTTGTTGGGTAGAATATTTTTTACATTTTTAGCTACACTTTCAATTCATGGGGATTATCTTTAAAATTGTAAGGTTATATATTTATGTGGTTATTTTTTCTTTGGGTATAAACACAGCATTGAATATATTTCATTTATTAAAAATATAGAAAACCTTAAAGATACTTAAGAGCTAAAAAAATAGTTTACAATGCCACTGAAATAATTTCAATAAAACAGTTCAATGAAAATATTCCAGTAGTTGAATAATCAGAATTTGAGAAGGGTACATATAGCTACCTGAACGCAATGAACGCATCTCCAAGCTCGCCTCCTACGATGTGCACACCCCCTTCGGGAATGGAGAGGCCCCGAAAGAAATTTCTTATGTCCAGGGCATTAGCGGACCAAGGAAGATTCTGCAGCCTAATGATGACACTCATGATTGCTGCCAATCCCCGTTTTACCTATAAAAAAGTGAAACAACCTTTCCATTTTTTGATTTGAGTTTATTCTTCTTTCTACCCAATATATAAAGAAGTAATAAATATAGCAATGTAAACATTTTTATAAGTCATAGCACTAAATGCTCCTCACTGTTTTATTTGTCACCGTGTTAGAATTTTAATAGTCATCATGTGAGATAGGGAACATATGGGATGTGGTAATCTTGTCCCTAACACATTAACACTACCCACAAGTGGGCATTCAATGATTTATGGTGGGCCGTAGTAAAGTAACTAATTAGCAATTAGAAATTGTTAGTAAGTGGTCAAAAAATTACTACCCGCTGAGATACAAATGTGGTTAGTAGGTATTAAACGGTTGACAATTCCAAGTGTAAAAGGAGCAGTTATAATGAAATCGGGTTCTTCACATGGTAGCAGTGAGTGGCAAAAAGGTATTTTAAGCATCCATAGTGCATATAATAACTTTAAAATTGTGATAAGTTAGTGAAAATAAATTAATCATGTTATAGGGGAGGCAAATGCATCCATTACCCCTTCTAGATCCACAACTTAACAGCATGTCTGCTACTATTCCATAAAACCAATAATATATAGGTTAAATGCTACTTAATTATGTTACACATTAATAAACGTAAACATCACTCCATGCACTATTACTCTGTGGAAGTAGCTATTTTCAATAGTATTTTTGAACTGATACAATGTGGAAACTTCCAAAAAGCAAGCCTACACATATCCCAAAGGTGGGCAATGTTTCTACAATGTGTCCCAGATGTCTATGGCCAGCAGTGATTGCTTTACATCAGGCAACATACTTGCTTATTAACCTATATATTCATATAAAAAATATATTTTTCTATTCATATGGTTAGTTTATTTTAGTTTTATACAAAAAATGCAAGTGATGCAGTCATGTTCTGAGTAAAGTATATATTTTCTACATCAATTTAATAATTTTGTTATATGTTACTGATTAATTTTAAAAAAATAGATAAACAAATTCAGCAAGGACCTGATGGCACCTACATACATACAAAGTTATTTTTTTAGTATTTTATTACAGTTATTTACATTTCAAAGTATAAAAATATTTAGAACAGGAAAAATAAATTCTATACATTAATAATAAACAGAATACAGTGGACCTGTAGTCATCTAACAAGCATTTTGCAGGGTAATGACGGTTTATAGAGTACTGCCTAAGACCCTCTACATAGTACACCTCTCCCTCTGCATAGTACAGAATTTTATGAATAATTCTACCTTGTAATCTGATAAATTGCAAATCAAAATACAAATGATAATAATGTACTAATCAATTAATAAAATATTCATTTTATTTTTGGTTTAGGTTGATAAAGCATGACTAAAACTTGGTCCCTTAGTCTTCTCAAAAGTAGAACCTGTTCAATCACAAATTATATTAGTGAAGATTTGCCAAAATTTTTTTGTACAATCAATAGTGATGGGTGTGTCAGATTATATGGTGCACTGGATTAGACAGGGTTCAGATTACTGCGGGTCTACTGTGTGTACAAAAGACTAGCGAGAATGTAGCCTGATGAAAAGTAATTAATGCTGCTCACAGACATTTACAACCAGGCATTACAGAAGTGTATGGGAAATCAAATAATATGTATGTACTAAGTTAAAATGTTATTTTTACTTAGCAACCTTGTCATATTTTTCATATATAAACATTAAAACTTTTTCGATGAAAATATTGTCTACATTAATTTTATCATCAAATGGCAAAAATTTGGTGTTAAAAAATGTAAATAAACAACCTAAAAATGGACATAACACAAAAATGCCTTTATTATATCGAATTTAATATGTATAAAGTAAATAATTCATGAAAACAAACAGAATAAAAAAGTATATATACAATGCTATACAGACTTTCTTACAATTTCAGTGTTTTTGAAGGATGAAATACTAAGTTTTCTCACAAAGCAAGTCTAAGTTATTCTTTTGTTACCTTATTGAGTTATGATTTGATAAATAGTTCTGTTTGCTAGAAGCATATAATGAATGCTCCAATTTAATAACACAGCCTAATACTCCAAAATTAACAGTTCATATTACCATTATTGTAATTTTGAATTACAGTAAATGTAATTGCTGATGTAATTAATTTTTTTTTGTTCTAACTGCTCAAGAGAACTTTTAGCTATCTTTTTAATTTGTATCGATTAATAAAAGATTTGTACAATTATAATAGAAACGCAAATTGCACTTGTGTACTATACCAAATTTTAAGTTGATATTCGGCTCTTTTAGCCATAATTATTAAGGTTAGATGATTTAAACATACGTAAAATTTTAAAATACGCAAATATGTATGTAGGACCACCGAAACAGAACAATTGCAAAATGGCCGCCAAGAATATTTAAAAAATTACGTGATAATTAATTGTCTCTTCGCTTAATAATATTTTATGTCTTCAAGTTAATACACTTACACTACCCAGAACTTATTATGAAATAATATCAGGACAAATAGGTACAGCTTAAGTTTCCCCATTTGCCAAAAATACTAAAAAAAACTGAAAGGTGTTGGTTACTAGGTTGACCTATTGTATCCAAAATTTGCAACATGAAAATAAAGATACGCAAAATAAAACCATGAAATTATAGATAATAAAACATAAATACAAGAAAGTTCAATATTTTTACAATTCATTTTATTGTACCACAACTGTAGTTTGGAGGTACTACTTATGACTTACCCACAACAATCTAATAAATTAGATCTGAAACACGTTTAATACCATACTATTACACTAAATAATTCTACACATAAATAAATATCACTTAAAAATAGAAGTTCATCCAAAACTACACGGCAAGAAGCGCTCAAGACAAAATGGCGACCAAGGGAACCGATGCCAATGTGTTGTCAGTAGTGTTTACAGATACGAAAATTTTAATTACAACAAAAGCGTGACGTTTTTATTATAATATTTTTTTTTTATTTAAAATATATAGATACTTAATGTTTAATTTTTAAAAAATAATTCATATTCTTCAGTAAATTAAAATCTAAATTCAGATTTGTTTCGTCTGCATAAATCTTATATATATATATATTATATATATATATATATATATATATATATATATATATATATATATATATATATATATATATATATATATATATATATATATATATATATATATATATATATATATATATATATATATATATATATATATATGATAAAATCGTAAAATTATACTCGTCTATTTACCTTTAATGTTGAATAAGATCCTATAGTTATCTGGGTATTTTTCAAAAATATTGACTTTGTAAATATCAGAACGCATTTGAGTCTTGATGATGTTTTGCCTTACTTTACATTACACACTTCTATTCCCTTAATTATGCATCCATTTGTTTTTATTTTTGTTGATTCCATCGATTATAAAGATAAGAATATAAGCTCTATTTTAGGGGATTAGGTAGACACATTTTCGAAAAAGGTGCCGATAGTTTTTTATCATAGAGGATTTTTGTCACCTATATTTTAGAATCCGAAAATAATAGTTTTAACCAATTTATTCCGCACTCTTTCAGCTATGGAGAGGGCATTAAGTTTTTTAGTGAATCATTGGAATGAAGGAGCACTAGACTAGATACCACGTTTAGCCTGTCATGGAATTATTCTGGGAGTATTTATAAATGTGACTTAATTATCTGGTTGTCGCTAGTTGTGATATGCAATCTGTGAATAAAAATTAAAAGTAAAACTAGTGGTGGCGTTTGTCATTTCTGGTTCATTCTGTTGAAAACTATAATTATTAAATATTTCTAGTTTATTTTCGACGAATTATTTCAATTTCATCTGTGAGAAATACAGCCGTAAGTATTTATATCACATATTATTGTGTAGGTGTATGTATGTGTATATTCATATTTTATTTTTTGGAGTAAATTATGTATGTGCTATAATCATTCTCGTTTAACTGTTGGAAGAATCACGTAAACATTTTTTTAAAGTATTATTTAATTTTTTAGAGATAGTATCAATACAAGTAACCAATGTAAAATTGCAGTTGATAATAAAATATAGCGAATATATTTATTTGACTTTAAAATAAGGCAATAAGCAACCGTGAGATTTACTAAGGATTCCCAATCAGAGAAATCAATAAGAATTTCATATTTTGTATCATCTAATTTACTATATTGAATGAATCTAAGTTTTCTCAGTTATTTACGTAGATTATGGCTATTTTTGTGACGATTTTTTAAAAATATTTACAAACAAATCAACTAAGTTTTACAGAAATGATTTTTTGAAATTATTTTTTACGTCGGTCATTGAACTTAGTCAACAATATGTTACTCTACAAGTTAGATTATACCTAGTTTTCTTATGTTGATTTCCTTCAAGCAATTAAAATTATTGGCAACATGTCAATATTCCTCTCTTCACTGATTTTTATTTTTTTTATTTACTGGGTAATTTCCTTTAAAAAATATTAGTCTCTTAAAATACTCTATAAAATGATTTTGAATTTTAATTGGTAGTATAATATAAATTTTCTTTTTCTAGGTAAGCAAGAGTGGTGAAACTAATTAAAAAATAAATATATCCAAGGGATCTGTTTTCATGATGAAGTAGTTATAAGGCTATTGCTCAATATTTAGGTAGAAATAGGTATAGTTCTTCAATATAAAGTGTGTAAAAGTCTGATAAATGTGTGACCGGTATCCTGGTTACCTGTTTGGAGGTACTCCTGTCAGTAGTTGGGACAGGAGCTTCAATTCCATAGAAAATGTAAGTAACAAAGTTTTATATTCCTTTTTAATCACATATGCTGAGTAATTTAATTTCTTAAACTGTATGTTTGAAGTATTTCTTTATGGTAGTGATACATAAACAATGGTGAGCCACCACTACTGCTTGCCTGCTATCTGCCCTTCAGTGGCAGATGCTCAGTTAAAATACAGTAAATTCCTGTTTATTTGCGATGATTGGGACAGTGGCCCAGTTCGTATAACAGTAATTTAGCACAAACTGAAGTTCCCTGTATTCCTATGTTGAATACCCTGGATTGAGTCAATACCACGGAATATGATCATAAAACATGTGTATGTAGGATGCTATTCATATTGTTGTGTATATGAGGATGAGGTAGGTGCATACTTTAGGCTGTTTAACATCTATTACACATTGGTTTTTTTACATATGGATATCATATCTTCGTACTTACTCTTCATACTCTATAATCATACTTATTAGTATACCCATTTAATTTCTTAAAATAGCTCTGATAAAATATCTATCTTAACAACAATAAATTGACTAAATGTAACATTTCAAGATACTTATTTTTATTATTTACTTGACACTGGCATAATAGTTATATCTAATTGCTATCAATGAAGATGACTACATAATATTATTTAGGGGAAAAGATAAAAATTACCATAAATAATTTTTTTGAATATAAAGTGTTTAGAATATCAACCTCTTAGATTTTCATTCAGTCTAGATGGCTATGCACTAAAATGTTTTCAGTTTTTGTTATTTCTTTGAAAGTGATTAACCAATTTTTTTCAAGTCCTCATTTCTATGTTATTCTCTTTGTTTAATTATTATTATTTTTGTGTTTATTAGTGTTGTTTAATTTAAAGTAGAAAAAAGGTCTTGAAGCTAGCAAAAAAAAGTGATTTCTGGTAAGAATTATTAATATTAAGACTATATTATTTTTCGAGTTAAGACTGACTTCATTATAAAAAGTATTTGAAGTATTATTGAGTAATTCTTGCTGCTTTAATTAAATTTTGTTGGCTGATGTATTTATTCTGACAAGCTGTTCGGAGTTATATCTTTTGTTTAAATTCACCTCTAGATCCCATTACTTACCATAACAGAAATGCTTTTACCACTTTACGCCGATATTCTGTGAGATTATTGTACTTTCTCAGTCGAGTAGGCCAATTCCTCAGTACAGTAGGCTCTTACTATTAAAAACTTTTAGATATTTCCTCTCAGTCTGTAGCCCTAATCTGTAATAGCTCTAATCTTAAAATAAATGTAATATAACCGTGGGAGTAAGAGACACCATTTAATTGCATGAATGCTTTATATAGATACCTGTTCTTATATTTCTAACTGACGCTTGAAAAATGAAATTAATATAGAAAAATTGTATAGTGATCTTGCATGTTGCCTTGAATTATGTAGACTGTGGTTTATCACTAAATTTAGCTGACTGTGGTTATGTATTTAATATAGGTATAATATAGGTATATATAGGTATTTGACAAATAAAGGACACAACTGTCGTACAATAGATCTTGTTTATGACTGACTTTGCATACATTCATGTCACTCCTTCCCCTCTAATTTTAGAACCATTTTAAAAAGGAAAACTAGGTTCCATAATTTTTTTATCCTAGGCCTGAGATTATAATGGCAGGGAGGACTTACAGTAGGTTGTGATTGCCCATCTATTAATTTATCCATAGACCCCTCTCGCTTGTTACTCTGCCGTGATTCTGTCTACACCTCTCCTCTTTCCATATTAAGCAGTGAGGCTGGTTCAACACTGGTTCAATCTTATCCTCGTCGCCACTGATAGGTATTTGACAAATAAAGGACACAACCATCATATGATAGACCTCATTTATTACTGACTGCATACATAAATGTCAGCTTAGCAACTAACCTTTCTCCAAAGTTTCATGAAAGTCATGGGGGCTCTGGTTTGCCAACCATGTGGAAGTCATCTTAGTCATAAAAAAAATGCGCGGAAAAACAATATAAAAGTAATCAAGCTAGTTGCGACGCACCAGCAATACATTATTAATGAACCTAGTAAGTAATGCGTTGGTAACTTTATAAAGAGGCAAGTTCCATTTATATTGGAATTTTGCCAGGGGCTCTTGTCAAGCCGCTGCTAGTGTAGTGTAGCCCCACGTTTCGACTTTCGTGGGATAGTCTATTATTTTTTTTAGTAATAATATCTGACAGCTATATGTATAATAATATAGAGCTCTAACATAGGTCAAAATAGCCGCTTGTACGGCTGGTGAAGTGGTGGTAGGCGGCAAAAGTTGACATTACACCCTTTGTTACAAGAACAAAGTCGGTTAACAGGTTATATTTTGGGGTACCTACAGGGGACGTCATTCTGGACGTAATTCTTTGGACGTAATTCCATAGGTTGTGACCACAGCGCCAATTACAATGTAATGTATTAGACTTGGTGCGAATTTATAACAAGCTTCAATAGCAAGTTGTGGTACTGTTATCACTGTTTTATAAAAACATGTGATTATACAAGTCATATTGTCACGATATACAAGTATACGAACTACAAGGCAAGACAGGACCACTTTAGTGACAAGTCATTTTTGCACTCGAGAACAAAAATCGCGATCTTCTGTTACATTGTGATTAAAAAGTTTTTGAATGTTGTTTCAATTTACACGGCATTTCAGAGCCTACTGTTGGATGTAGGCCAAGTAACTTATGCTCGATACTTTCAATTCCATTTCAGTATACTTCGATTAAATCACGTACAAGGTAATGGATAAGTAGATTAAAGGAAATTTAAAGGTCTGGATTATTGCCAGCTAGTTTATTACTTATTGGTTTAATCTGTTTAAACCTTAAATCTTTTTTTATGTGATAGGAAGGCAAAAGAGTAAGCGTGTCGCCATATGAAAGGCAATCAACGCCGCCCGTAGGCATCCACAACACCATGGGTATTGCTGAAGCGTTTCTAGTTTTTCCGAAATATTTAGGCTTGTTTTTTTGAATGTTCTTATATCGTACCGGTTCCCAAAATCCACTGAAGATAGCTAAAATATTTTTTTTTAAAGTACAGGATGTCTGGTGGCGGGATTGGGTTTTCAACCTAAGCTACTACTATCAAAAAAGAAATATTCAACCATAGTTATTTATTTTTTTAAACTTTTGCATGAAGTGTACAACAGGCGGACTTAATACCATTGACTGGTAGAGAATGCCTTCTCTACCACTCAAACTGCGGGCGAGACTGAGAAAATTGGTTTGGAGGTGGTACAGCTTCTACTAAAAAAAATAAAATCCTAATTATCTAAATACATACAATACATTGGCTCAGTGGCGGGGCCCTCCGCCCGCTGAGTCAATGGTCGCGGGTTCGATCCCCGCATCGGAATAAATATATGTATGCATTTGCAAATATTTATTCCGAGTCTGGTAACCCCGCCAATCCGCATTGGACAAGCGTGGTGGTTTAACGTCCGTTCCCCCAGAAATGGGGAGGCCCGTGTTCAGCAGTGGGACATATATGGGCTGTAAAAAAAATACAATACATATATATCCCTACTTTATACTATTTATATTACGCTATAGGTCGAAACATTCTTCGTTTGAAATTAATAGTTAAGGTTTAAAACCTAATTCCGCCACTGGAGCACCGATTAAATTGTAATTCATGTATGTCCATTTTTCTCTTAGATACTGCATCCGAATTCTTCTTCGATCGCATTGAAAAAGTCTTTCCATAACATAAGGGAGAATTGGGACTATAATGTTGTACCATATGGTCAAATAAAAATAACATTATGTAAATTTTAATACTAATAAAATTGTATTTTATTATCCCATTATAATGTATCGGATTGTTAGTAACCCTAATACAAGTGAAAGATTTGATGTAGGCGTGCCATAGCTTCCTCTTTATCGAATTGTTTATGCGTCAGTATGAGATGTCACGGCGCGTTAGCAAAAATGAATTTTTCCGGCGTTGGTAAATTGGTAAGCTTGTGAGCAAAACTTGGAGTCTTTCTGAACAAGAAGATAAAGTTCGCGTATTTATTACAAGCTCAACTTTTATCAGGAGACTGCTTGGCACCAACTCTTTCAATCCAATTAATGTAGCAGCCTCGGCCAGGGCTGGCTTTCACCATCGTGGCGCCCCAGGCGAGTCCGTATATGGCTTTGGCGGCTTTTATTATATTATAATAGTTACAAGTATAGAAAAAAATAAAAAAATAAATTATTGGGTACCATATTTTTTAGTGAATTTAAGCTTATATTAACTGTCAGACGTTTAAATACAAAAAATTTAATGAGAAACAAATACAAACAGCTAACACTAATTTACTAGCTTATTTGCTTTCAGAGCTTTCATTATTAACATTTTTAGGCATCTTTCTAGCTTTCTTCTTTTTTTTAATCCAAACGTTTTCTAAAATTATAGGTTATAAGTTACTTTTAAGTACTTGCTTTTTTACATAGTAAAAATCATCACGCCTGTTTTCCTTTGGGCTAGGAAAGGCCACAGATCTCCATTTGCTCCGATCTTGGCACTCTTTCTTTGCTTCATCCACACTCATCGCTTTCTTCATACAAGCTCGCCGGTTAAGGGTACTTTTGACCTGGCCGTTCTCAGGAACTTCGGCAATTTGATCAAGGTATGTTTTCCTCGGTCTTCCCCTAGCGACCTTTCCATCCACATCTGCGTTGTTTTGAACGTGTTTTCGCGCTCTAAGTCTAACTTTTCTAGCTTTTGCGTGGAGCATAATTACTTACCATCGGATAAACCGCTTCCTTGTTTAGCAAACTTTTCAGTCAGTGATTTATTAGGGAAGAATACTGGAACGAAGTTTGTCTCCTTTTATATTTATTTCATAACTTTTAATTTAATCATGATTGAGTTTTGTATTTTATTTGACGGTACTTTAGAAACATTGTCGTCTGTTTTGTTACTGCCATCTTATCTTCGGGCCGCTGGCACTTTTTTGTCTCTCTTATAACTTTATCTGGCGCTGTTGCTGATAAGAAATAAAATTTTAACTTCTACCTCTATATAAAATAAAGGCCAGGAATAGATGAAAAGCTTTAGACTTTGTTTGGGTAGTTAAATGTGTATCTGTTTTCTTCTTTTACTGATTTACGTTCATTAGAGATAATTCTGTTAAAATGGCTGCAAAACTCCCCTAGTTGAAGACACACTATAAGAAAAACATGTTTTTTTTATGGGATAGGAAGGCATACAAGCAGGCGTGTCATTTGATAACAATCAACGCCGCCCATAGACATCCGCAGCACTATATGCAGAAGCGTTGCCGACCTTTAAGGAAAGTGTCATTATGGGAGTGGGAATGGGAAGGGGGTGGGGGAGGTGATAGAGGGAGGGGGAGGGTATTGGCCTCCAGAACTCGGCCGCTCACCATACGAAGCGCGGTAGCTAAGCTCAGACGCCGGTTTGCTGCGGTAGTGTGGTACTTCCCCGGGCTGCAGCGTGGCTCTCCCTTACTTATAGGTACAAGTATTATATAAAAAAATTAGAGTCTCTACTTTTATATCCTTTTAAATGTCTTATATAAGAGACTTTCTTTTTCTCTCATATAAGACTAAAATTTATTTAATAATTTAATTTAATTAATCAATTAATATTTGAAAATTCTGTATTAACATCAAGTGTCATCCACTTCAATCATCGTCATCTATTGGCGGCGTTGATTGCTCTCCATCAGGCGGTACGCTTGCAGGTTTGCCCTCCTATGCCATAAAAGAAACAAGTTTAAAAAAATGTCTTTGAAATTGGGTGGATGAATAAAAAAGTATTTTATTAACGATTTTGACAAAACATGTAGTAGGAGAGTGTGAGGAATTGTGAGAAATACTACTACATGATTATGGAGTCAGGCGTTACTTTGCGGAAATCCATTGCTATCGGGACAGTCAAAACTTTTACTTAGCTAAGATCCGCGACAAGCAATCAACAATAGAAAATTAATAATGTGTGTTTTCCTGCTGGATGAAGTGGATTTACCTGGAACTTTATTCCTATTAAAACTTACCGTAAAACGGCCGTCAGCAACTCTCCACCCACCAACCACTGTACATGACACTAAACAAACACTACCACTTTTCCACCTTGCAAACGACACGTGTTTCGCCTCAAAACGAGGCATCTTCAGGTATAATAGACTCTCAGGAAGACAACCGTTAAGTGAACTTAACCGTTAAGTGGTGTTGTGTATAGTGGTTGGTGGGTGGAGAGTTGCTGACGGCCGTTTTTCGGTAAGTTAATTTAAGTTCCAGGTAAATCCACTTCATCCAGCAGGAAAACATACATTATAAATTTTCTATTGTTGTTTGCTTGTCGCGGATCTTAGCTAAGTAAAAGTTTTGACTGTCTAAATACTACTACATTATAACTTTTAGCGTAGTTAAAATCATTATTTTAAATCATAGTTCGTCATGAAACATAATTGAACATAAAACTTGTATTTGCAATGCGAAACTTCTGGACGGGTTCTTTGCTATTCATATATCCGGAAAACACTGAGAGTGCAAGTTTTACAGTTAAATATATCATTGTAAGGGCCTTTAGTCATGCGATCTGAGACCGTACCATGGGTGTCGTTTCAAATTCGCTGCTGATCGTGTAAATTTCGTATTTCTCAACCTTGAAACTTTTGTAAGCGAGACTTTTAATTATTTCTTTTACAATATATCGGGTTAGCTTACAAGTATGACGTAAGCGTCATTAAATAAACAGAAAGGAACCTTGTTTGGTTAGATTATTATTTTTAACACGCAAATCGACACGTCACCCATTTCTGGGTAACGGGTGTTTTTTCATGGGGCCCCCGTCACACGTATATAAGTGATACTCTTGTTCGAGGTCATTTAAAATAAAATTTTGATATGCACTGAAATATAAATATAGTACAGGGATTGCAATCCCGCAGCTCATTCAGTCCCCCGGGATTGATATGCGGGATTACTCAATCCCGTGCGGGATCACACGAAAAAAAGCGAGGTTCGAGTTATCGCAGTTTTTCTGTATTATTCGATTCGAATTAGGCGTACTAAGATTAAAAGAAACGGAATCGAGTGACATATCCTAGTACTGGTTCCCGCATTACATTATGGGTCACGGTCGAACGTTCCGCCCCAGTTTTTGGGCCGATTTCAAAGTATACAAGCTCGGCTGTTTGCTTCCGTTCGACGGATCCATTGTTCACGCGGAGCTCATGTTTGCCAACTTTTTTGTTTGAAGGTGTTAGCAAGTAGGGTGTATTAATACTTTGACGGTTTATCGACGATATATATATTTTTTTCTTTAAGCTTTTAGAAGTGGGAGATTAAGAGTAGTTAAAGTTTGTTAGGAGGAGTGTAGAAAGAGAAAAAATAAAAAAAAATTAATTACGGTCGAGTTTCGATCACTGGATAGCCATAAGTTTTTTTATATTTTTCTTATATTGTCCTGTATATTAAAGAAAGTAAGTAGCTTCACTGTGTATAGTAGCGGCGAACACTGCACAGATCAGATATTATCGGAATCTTGTTATGGCAGGCCAAGGTGAGGGTAGATTATTATTGAGTTGTCGCCGCGAAGGGAATTCGACAAATAGTTCAATTGAAATCAATGCAGCCGTAATAGTAATAGCCGTAGTACTAACATCAACCTCCCGTAAAATTGAGGAATAATGTCATAATACTCATGTTTGGAGGGTAGTTTGGTTTTTATTACTCTTTGACTCTGCTGCCCATCTTATGGTATTTGATCAATACATCTGTAAAAGAAGTAGCCAGAGTACTCACGTTTGCCTCACATAAAATTGAGGGATGATGTCATAATACTCATGTTTGGAGGGTAGTTTGGTTTTTTTTTTACTCTTTGACTCTGCTGCCCATCTACTGGAGTTTGATCAATATAGCTGTAATGGTAGTAGCCATAGTACTCACATTGGCCTCACGTAAAATTGAAGGGTAATGTCATAATGCTCATGTTTGGAGGGAGTTTGGTTTTTCTTACTCTTTGACTCTATTGCCCATCTACTGGTATTTGATCAATACAGCTGTTATAGTAGTAGTCGTAGTACTCACATTGGCCTCACGTAAAATTGAAGGGTGATGTCATAATTCTCATGTTTGAAGGGTAGTTTGGTTTTTATTACTCTTTGACTCTGCTGCCCATCTTATGGTGTTTGATCAATACAACTGTAAAAGAAGTAGCCGGAGTACTCACGTTTGCCTCACATAAAATTGAGGGATGATGTCATAATACTCATGTTTGGAGGGTAGTTTGGTTTTTTTTTTACGCTTTGACTCTGCTACTCATCTACTAGTGTTTGATCAATACAGCTGTAATAGTAGTAGCCGTAGTGCTCACATTGGCTTCACATGAAATTGAGGGGTGATGTCATATTCCTCATGTTTGGAGGGTAGTTTGGTTTTTATTACTCTTTGACTCTGCTGCCCATCTACTGGTGTTTGATCAATACAGCCGTAATAGTAGTTGCTGTATTACTAACATTAGCTTACCATAAAATTGAAGGATGATGTCATAATCCTCTTGTTGGGAGGATAGATTGGTTTTTATTACTCTTTGATTCTGCTGTCCATCTACTGGTGTTCACTGTCGTAGTCGCCTTGTACGACTTCCAAGAAACGAAATACGTTGGTCCTATTCCATTCTGGAAATTACGCAGTAAATTAATAGAAATATATCTTGTTTACTTACTTCGACTCAACGTGTCTTGGCCTCTGATACTAGAACTCGCCACTGGTTACATTGTTGGGCTGCCTTTTGTTAATTCCCTGCCTGAACCTCGCTCATGACAAACCGGACCTGATCAGATTGCGAGGAAGTGTATATGTACTTTTGCTCGCACGATACTCTCCCAAAAAGAAATAGAAATATATCAATTGAATTATTTATTTTTATGGAAGATAATATCGGGCAAATGAGTAAATTAGTTAGGAACGAGTAAAGTAATCATTGCTGTTCATTTTACTCTCGACCTGCGTTCGAAACTCCAACTCAGCACAAGCAGTGAAATGCGCTATGGTGATAAAGAGATAATGGAAAGAATTGGTAGGTAGGTTGGAAATGTTCCAACCTTTATCTAACCGGACGTACGAAGCGTATCTAATGTGAAGGCGTCGGTAATCTACGAAAGCACGGTACTTCCCCGGTGAGTCGGCCCATTCGCGTTGCAGTCGTAAACTGTCTGATACCACAATGGAAAATAAAGATAGTCATAGTGGCAAGACATTGGCTCGTTAGCGAAATTTATATGTTTTAGCATATTTACTGCGTTAGATAGATAGATAGATTCATTTATTTGCCTCTGTAGCAACACAAATGAATACACATTAAATAATTGTATAATCAAGAGTACGTACAGATGGAAATGGGCGATGGCTCAGCCAAAACCTGCACTCATTGAGCAGAGAAACTGATTTTCCACCCTCGACCTTCGCGGAGATGCAGCGCAGCGCTACTTGACAAACACGAGTCTCATATAAATTCTTTTGCAAAAAAAACTCGAGCCCCGTTGGCTTTTCTATGGACAATATTAATATTTTTAGTATGTTATTAGCTTAGATGACTAAAAATTTTTTTACACTTCAATCCTAGAATCGGTGTTTTAGTCAATGTAAACAGAAATCCATGTGAAAATGGACATTTTTATGGTACTTTAATAAAACAAGACATTTAAAAAAATATAAATTAATAACTAAGCTCCCTGATGTTTTGTGGAGGTGGTTGGACAGATTGTACTCGCCTTTTTGGAGGTCCCAGACGTGCTCAATGGTGTTTTAAAGAAGATAGGTTCATGTTTCAGCAAATACAGCAGCAATATAGGGGTCGAGCGGGAGCTGCTCGGTATTGGGGCAGCATGTCGGAAGGTGGGGGCGTGTCTGCGGCGGGCGGGGACTCCTGCAAGACGAACCTCATCGTCAACTACCTGCCCCAGACCATGACCGAGAAGGACCTCTACGCGATGTTCATGAACATCGGACCCATCGAGAGCTGCCGGGTCATGAAGGATTTTAAGGTATGTGTTTAAAATAAAATAAGCCTACCTAATAAAAAATGCACACGTCTATCTGTTTCCTAATTCATAACTCCTGCATAACATCTTGCAGGAAGGGAGTGGCTGAAAGTCAGCGCTACAGGGGAATCCCTTCCCTTGTTAGTAAAAGCTGACCCATTTCCTTTGCCGAGCAGAATTAGATATACTCTTTATTGTAAGATGATTAATGGGGTCAGGCGTTACTTTGCGGAAATACATTTCAGATAGAAAGTCAACAACTTGCTAAGATCCGCGAAGGAACAAAGATCTTAAAATAATATTGTGTGCATACGAACCATTATATTATACAACACCATTTCATACATACATATCGTCACGCCGGTTTCCCGTAGGGGTAGGCAGAGACCACAGATCTCCACCCGCCACGATCCATCGATTTGTCTAATAAAATATTTAATTTTTGTATTTATAATTCTTGTCACAAATATATATTTATGTATTTTCAGACTGGATATAGCTACGGTTTTGGATTTGTGAACTTCACGAGGGAAGAGGACGCTGCCAGGGCCATCGAGACGTTCAATGGTTATCAGCTCAGAAATAAACGTTTAAAGGTTAGTAATATATGAATCAACGTCACCTGCATATTGGTCAAAGCTAGCGAACTGGACTAGCCGATTGTCGGAGAACCGGCAACAGTTGGGGTAAACGAGTGCTGGATTGAAGACAGCGTCTTTGCAATGGTTTGACGAAATGCGCAGGGCTGATGGCAGAAACTTCATGGGGGTGGCACATGTCGAGTCTGCTATGTCCAGACTGCCGTAGGCCAACGGTAGCAGTGATTAACAGAGGAACATTTATTTCTTATGTAGTACGGCCGAGCTATAGAAGAATGTTTGCCAAAAGTTTTTGACCAACCTTAATAATTTTTTTTGGGTTTTCTCTACAGCTTGAAATGACCGCCTCGTCAGGAAGTATTTATTTATCTATTATTTATTTATGAGACCGACCGATTGGCTCAGTGGCGAGGCCCTCCGCCCGCGGAGTCAATGGTCGCGGGTTCGATTCCCGCATCGGAATAAATATTTATATGGATTTTTAAATGTTTATTCCGAGTCTGGTAACCACCCCAATCCACATTTCCTTTCTTGCCCCTTCCTTTCTTCTCTATCCTTTCCCTTCCTCTCCGCCAATCCACGGTCTGCCGTGCCAATGGATGCGTGGCTAGGGGCGAGCCTAGTCGTAAGCGTGCCGATCGTCCCGGGGTCGGGCTCCCCCGGGGACTATGGTACCTTACCTCAGCATGCAGGGCTCTGCTGGGGCTGACCTCCATCCTCCCTTGCGGCTCGTGGGATTCACTAAAGACGAATTTAATATACCTAATTTGTCGAAAATGACGGCGACGTGGTTCGCCACCCGTCACGTCCTGATTCTCACGAGGGCGAAAAGCGACCAATGACGAGCCGTTTCGCTGCGATGAATGACAGCGAATGGAGCTCGTGGTCTCTGCCAACCCCTGCGGGGGATAGGCGTGAATATATAAAAAAAAAAATATTTATGAGATAGGAGGGCAAACGAGCAAGCGTGTCGCCCGATGAATCAACGCCGCCCATAGACAACGGAAGCGTTGCCGGCCTTTTAAGTACCACACTCTAATCAGTAGATACTTCGCGTCATTCGGTGAGCGTTGACAGCCGGAATCCCAACTCCTTTCCTCATCCCTTAGTTCCCTTTTCAGTTTCCATTCTTCATATCTTACCTTAGGTACCGCAACCTGCCTGTGCCTTTGTGGTTGCATACAGACCCGTATATGCCTTACCCTATAGCTTCCATCAAAAAAAAGTTTGAATCTGCTAGAACTGACGGGGCAATAGAGATGTTGACTGTATTTAAATAAATAAAAATTGCCGTGATACGATAGTTTCCATGAAAGTCATACTAAAAAACGAAATATTTTCTTTAAGGCATTGACTTTTTATTCAATAATGAAAATGCGATCCACGATAGGATTTATTTAAGAAGTCCTGTCACGGCGAACCGCAATTAGAGTGCATTACGTCACTTGTTCACAAATCACGTGACCAGAATTGGCGTTTTGGAGCAGACTTTTAAGGAAAGTGAAGACTGGCCGTGCGACTGCCAACTCTCAACTTGGGAGAGAAATTTGTCCATAATGTGCTTATAATAGAACAATTAATCCATAATAATTCTGGCCGCTGAATTCCACTACTGTACAACTCGTCATAAGGAAAAGTTCCATCCGCATCATCTGAATGAGTGACGATCCAGTACGGTGCGTTTTCTAGAAACTTCTTTTCACGCACTACTATCCTGTGGAACCAGCTATCTTCAGCGGTTTTTCCGAACCGATACGACATTGGAACCATAAAAAACAAGCCTACACTTTTATTAGGGGCCGGTAACGCTTCTGCAATGCCTGTGGCACTGCGTGTCTATGGGTGGCGTTGATTGCTTTCTATCGGGTGACACCCCTGCACGTCTGCCATAAAAAAATGTTCTGTTTCCAGGTGTCATACGCTCGCCCATCCGGCGAAGATATAAAAGAAACAAACCTGTACGTGACAAACCTGCCCCGGGCTATAACCGAGGAGCAGCTGGAGACGATATTCGGCAAGTACGGTCGGATAGTGCAAAAACACATCCTCAGGGACAAGAGCAACGGCACACCGAGGGGAGTTGCTTTCGTCAGGTGAGATTTGTAACTGGTTTGCTTTACGTTGTGAAGTATCACACCCATATTTGATGTAGGTAATTTGCTGAAAATGACGGCGACGTGGTTCGCCACCCGTCACGTCCTGATTCTCATGAGGGTGAGAAGCGATCAGTGGAGAGCCCTCTCGCTGCGATGAATGGTAGCGGATGAAGCTCTGTGATCTTTGCCAACCCCAGCGGGGGATAGGCGTGAAAATATAAAAAAAAAATTGATGTGGTGGAGGTGTCCATTGAGAGAAATAGGTTGATGGTCTAATAATAAGTAAACGCATGCGTACTGTTTATTTTCTGCCAATATTGATAGAACACTTTCTTGCCTTCACTTCAAGCACATGGTTTCAACAAGATGCCGCCGCGCCTAACAATGCAAGAGGAACCATGGAGCTGCTTCGTGATTCCTTCCCGAACGAATCATTATGCTTCGACGACGTTTCGCCGATGTCCCTTAGTCACCGAGGTCGCCGGATCTCACCCCCCCATGGACTTTTTTCTATGGGGGGGATACCTCAAAAGTAAAGTTGATAAACACGACGACCATCTGACCACTAAAAGAAAATATCGTTCATGATATTAACGGCATCCCGACGACATTACTTCAGCGAGTGGCACAGAATACTGTGGCTGGATTCCAAGTGTGTGCCCGACGACAAAAAAAAATAAATTTTTTAAAGAAATCTCACTAATTAAATTAGTATACATCTTGTTGAAAACACCAATATAGCTACTAAATCCCCACCATCTATATGATTGGTGATCTAGTATGGTGCATTTATCCCGTATCTTCGTTTCACGCATTTTTCATTCATTTCATTTCATTTCATTGCTCTGTGGAATCAGCAACCTCCAGCGGTGTTTCCCAACCGTTACGACATTGGAAAAATCATGTCTACAAAATTCTCAAAGGCCGATAACGCTTCCGTAATGCTTATAGCACTGCGGATGTCAATGGGTGGCGTTGATTGCTTTCCATCAGGTGATACGTCTGCTCATATCTTCCCAACCTATAAAAAAAATGCATTAGGGTAATTAGTATAAATAAAATAAGTGTAATTAATATGAATTGATATAAACCATATCCAATAGAATTGACATCGAACTCGCAACTTTCGATCTAAGCGCAACCCCTAACCGATAGGGCTATCGTCGCTTCCTAAAGATAGTAAAAGCAATGTAAATTTTAAGAAACGTCACTATTCACTACACGATAAATGCGGCCTATTGTCTAACTTATCGCATTGATGCTTGGACACTAACGCTAAAGGAAGAAAAGAAACTTCTAGTCGCAGAACGAAAAGTCCTACGTAAGATTTTGGGCCCAACCAAAAGAGATGATGGCATTTTGCGAAGTCGAAGAAATATCGAAATCGAGCAGCTGGTGGTCCAACTCAATGTAATCGGAGAGACAGGCTCATCGACTTCGTTGGCTAGGCCATGTTTAGAGGATGGATGGATGTTGAGAGAATGGAGGATCGCGCAGTCAAAAGGGTGTATCTGGGTCATCTGTCAACTGGACCCGGCCTTTGGGGCGTCCCAGTAACAGCTAAAGAGACCATTTTGAGTCTCTGAGCTACCAAATTTAAGTTTTTTTCTACTATTCAAATATGCCTCCCTTCATTTCCAGATTCGACAAGCGAGAAGAAGCCCAAGAAGCGATAGCAGCTTTAAATAACGTCATACCTGAAGGTGGAACGGAGCCCTTAAGTGTTAAGGTATGTTTATTTAACCAGAGCAGACGAACAAGCATGCCAATCACCTGATGTTTAATGATCACCGTCACACATAGACAACAAATCCAAAGGCCTTTAAAATGTGCGTTGAGAATATTTGATGTTCCAATGTGGTACAGTCACTCTGTAAGTTTTGACTTTGGGTCACTTGGTGGTTGATCACCGCCGCCTATAGAAATGTGCAACGCCAGAGGCTTCGCACATAAAGGGTCTTCATTATGATCGTCTCCAGCATAAAAGGGTTGGCTGATCCGGGGAAGTCCCGCACTTTTTGTGTAATCACGTTTTTGGTTCTAAAAGCCATTACAGCTTCGCTTGTAAGACTTAAGGAGGCCTGCAAGTTGCAGACTTGACATAACGATGACGATGATGAAGAAGTGGCTTTTGAATCCTGGGCTTTGTTGAAACGATTCTAGAGGTTTGGAGAGGTACATCAGTTGGTCATATTATTAGGGACAAGTACTGATATTTTGGAATTTTCTAGTCGAATTGTATTTCTCTTATAAATGATTCGTTGTAGGTCCTTTAAGGTTTTTATTTGTTTGTATCTGAAATCTATTGAGATCATAAAAACTATAAAAAAGTACCAAGCTGATCTGCATGAGTAATATTAATATTGATAAAAATCAATGAAACAAGTTTCTGTGCGCCGGGGCATGCTCTATTCTGTTCTATTTTCTGATTTTTCTCATGATCGTTATACTCGATCCTATCATCCCGTTTCGGCTTGACGTTGAGTTCTGGGACAACCTGTATATTTGATTATATATTTTCATTCATTCATTCATTCATTCATTTGAATTAATGGCTTTCAATAGTGCCAAAATAGCACGGATGATTTCGCCAATGTCACGTAGAAGGGAGAAGACACGAAGGAGGTTAATCAGTGCGGTTGAGATAAGGAAAGAATAGAATGGACAAGACACGTATGAGATTGAACGGTGCGGTAACAGTGGAATAGAGTGGAGAAGACGCGAAGGAGATTAATATTTTCATTTGTTTCTATACCTACTATGAAAAATATTTCCATCAACTCAAATGTTGATCGGCAGAGACTGCCTTTGGCGATAAGTCTGTTGTTATATCAAAAAATGTAGACCAACAAACGAGAATAAATAAATAATGGGGTTAATTCCAATGGTAATTTCAGGTGGCGGAAGAACATGGCAAACAAAAGGCGGCGTACTATGCCGGATGGGCGGCAGGATTCCACCACAACAGAGGTAGGTTAACATTGTATGAACACGAAACTTGACACCTTTCGAAAATCGTTCTCCTTTAATAGTAAGGTTTTTAGGCGGTAATACATTGGACGCGGTAATCCACGTTTTGCAGGGCGATGTCGGATTATATGTGGTCCGGAATTTTTTGAAAGAGAGTACCTTGTTTGTAATCCGCAAAATTATAAATCAAAGAATCTATTTGAAATACGTAAAATACTACATAATTATGTACATACTAGCTTTTGCCCGCGGCTTTGCTCGCGTGGAATTTGGTCTGCCACATTTTCGGAGAGATCATTTTATGGCATATCATAGATATCATAGGCGTAGATTGGTTTGGTTGTAATATAAAAAGGGAATAAAAATAAATCGATTTAATGTGTTCATTAATTTGAATTAATGGCTTTCGATATTACGATTTAATACAAGCGGTCTTGATATTATATGATTCCTAGTTGACCCGACAAACGTTTTGAAATATAAATTATAAATGTTGTCAAAAAAATAAAAAATTTGGTAAGGGCCACCCTTACCATCTAGGGACCTAGGGTATAAAAATAGTGTACGACCCATTCTTAGACCTACCATATATCCAAAAAAAATATTATAAAAATCGGTCAAGTTTCGGAGGAGTTCGATACAAACACTGTGACACGAGATTTTTATATGTTAGAAATATATTTCTGGAATTAACACTATAGTGTTAATTCCATTTTTAACATTCTACACTTCAAGCTGTTTGTTTTTTATCAGTTTTTAGACTGTTCATATCAATATTTAGTAATTTTTGTTCTAATGAATAATGTATATAGTTGCCGGCACCAGTCTTGAGCGCTGACTGTGAAAACACAAACTGTTTAAAAAACTTAAGATGTTTGTATATTTTTAATGCTATATATTTATGTAATTTTTTAAAAAATGGTGGCACCGCTGTATTATTATATCCAATACAAGCATTGGTAAATACATATATATATTTATTTATTAGGTTCGCAACTAACTAGATCTCGCTGTGTTTTTATAAAAATGCACCTTAATCGTGCAAAAATGCTTACGTATATATTATTCAAAGTATTGCTCATCGCTCGAATACCGTTACAATAAAAGTGATCGTCTTTTGAGGGTATCCACGCATCAAGCCATTTTTCAACGTCTTCATATGAGCAGAATTGCTGATCAGTCAAATCATGTGCCATTGAACGAAACAAGTAATAATGCGACGGCGCAATGTCTGGAGAATATGGCGGATGGGGTAGGACTTTCCATTTTAGCGTTTCCATGTTGGTTTGGCAACATGAGGCCGAGCGTTGGCATGCAGTAGAATCATATTTTCGTGCCATTTCTCGTATCGTACCCATTGTTCGCGCAGTGCTCGGCTCAGTCGCAGTGATGGTTTCGTTTGGTTTCAACAGCTCATAATAAACAACACCGACCTGGTCGCACCAAATACACAGCATAACCTTTGCAGCGTGTATATTTGGTCGAGCCGAAGACGTAGAAGCATGACTTCAGGCAGTCCCCATGACTTGCTTTTTTATTTGGATTTCCGTAAACTTTTTTTTTAACACGCGATGCGCTTCAGCCGCCGTTTTCTTTGAATGTATTTGAATAAGAAACACTTCCCGCAAATGACGAATATTTACCACAAAGTCGGACATTTTCACACACCTAAAAGTATATGACGCCACAATGAAATCACTAACGTGTCAGAGTGTTTTATTTACCATACGTGTAAGTTTACTGCTGCTACTTACTGCTGGAGCCATCTAATGACAAACAGCGAGAATTTAGTTGCGCACCTAATTATTCCTGTTTTTTATTCATCCACACGAGTTCAAATACATTTTTTTGCAACTTGTTGCGAATGACACTTGATATTAATACAGGTTTTTTAAATATTAATTTATTAATAAAACTTTATTAACTAATTTTAGTTTTATATGGAAGAAAAAAAATCTCTTATATAAAATATTTAGCAGGATATTAATTGAGGAATAAATAGCGTCTGTGGCGAAGCGTGTAGATGGCTCGAAAAAAGTAGGTAATTTATTTAAAAAAAAAAAAATTTTATTACTTGAAATATATCTTATTGCCGCACGGTGTAATGACAGCGCTCAAGATAAATGCCGTTATTTATAAACGCAGATGATTTGTAGTGTATAATTTATTTTCCCCGTTTGTTAGAGAATATATATTTTTTTCGTTCGAATACGAACTGCATTGTCACCGCCACCGTGCACGTTAATTGTATTCACGTGTGACTTGCATTGCGCACGCTGCTTGACTGGAATTTAGCTGCAATCGTCCCCCAACGTCACCACAGCCTCGATCAGCTGGACATGCTGCACAGTCGTCACGACTACACGACCAACTACGGCGTATATCCTACGGCGACCAACCGTCTATATCGACGCGACTTTTACAACCAGTCATCTTACACCACCCACCATCGCCCGTTTTGAAAAGGGCTCTACTGCAAGAAGTTTCGCCTGTCCGACACGAGGATATAGGCCTGTGGGACATTTTCATTTATTTTTTGTAGTGTGAAAAACGTACTGGTTTAGTCGTAAGGCGCTATTGGTGTTGCGGGAAATGTTGGCTGAAATATTTAAAATTTTCATTTCATGATCACTATAAAAAAAAATCGATTTTTTTTTGACATTTTAAGAATACTTAATTGATAATCAATTTAAATTATTGAAAAACAGCGTTCTTAACTATGTTACAACTTAAGTATAAGTTATATTACCTTACAGACTATGTGCGCCTGTCTAAAGTTTATAAGGAAACAATAATGTTGTGTTGCCAAAGCAGTTCTCCAAATCATGACTTTAAAAGTAAAAATAACCAGATTAAAATGCTACTACATACTACTAGACTATTTCATATGTTTATTTTAAAAAAAAATCCAAGTCATTCAAATTTGTAATTTATTTATGGCAATTAAATTTAAATTACTTGGCAACACACATATTTTTAGTAGATTTTTTTCCGCCAAATTAAGGGTTAAAGGAACTAATTTCTTTTTGAGCCCATGGTCTTATAGACAACTAATGGAAACAAGGATTTAGGACTGTTTTGTATTGGATTGTGTGGCGATTCCGCGCACCTATAATTAGCTTCTTGCAGTAAAGAATTTTTATTAAAGGGATGCAAAATCCTCTATACATAGCTTGTTATATCGTTAATAATACTGTAATATTTAGTGTTCCATTTTCTCCGTATGATGTTATGAAATATTATGTCAATTATATTTATTAGTATTTATTTAGGGTAGCCATAAAATAAGAACTTTATCGTACATTGCGGCATGCTGGCAACATTATTCCCTGTACATTTCCTACAACACCAGAGCTGAAATTGTTAAAATTACTTTGCGCATAGATACCCTGTCCACTGTTACAATCCTTAATGCTTCTTTAATATTATCAATTAAACTTAAGAATGTTAAAGTGAATATTTGGTTGTACGGACGTTGGTGGGTTGCCAGTTTTGTGGACATTTTAAAATCTCCTCTAGTTTATTCCTTTTTAAATGCGATCTTAGTATATATGTGAATCAAAGATGAGATCGTCATACAATCGTTATAACAAATTAATTTGAAATTCAAGCATATCTCATCCATATTGTTATTCAGATTAAGACACGTTTGCTGGAAGAAGACTCAATTTTGAGTTAATCTCGCCCTTGTACATCTTCTTTCCTTTTAATTCTTGTATGTCGTGTTTTGTGTACAATAAAGTATTAAAAAATAATTGTATATCGTCTATTTGGTTTAATATAAAAGCAAGATATTTGGAAGGTTCTTATTTGAGACCGATAGGTTTACGTATTACAATGGCAAGGCGAAGACCTAGTGTCGACCTTCTACTCTCTATGACGATTCTAACATTTTTTTTCTGTTAAAGTTAAAATGTCCACAAAATAAATCGAGTAAGATTTAGACTGAGAAAGAAAATGAAATTGATAAAAGATCTTTGACGTTGAATTCAAATGCGATCGCATTACCATAGATGGCAAAAATGATGGGTAAGATCATTGAACTTGGTTTTCAGAAGTTTCGTCATGGCATTTAACCCTTTCGGTATGGACGCATTCTGCGTCGCGCCGTCCCCGCTGACCGAGCAGTCGCGGCAAGCGTCCGTATTTGCGGAACAACTGCAAGCGCCCGTCAGACGCACAATACCACGCTATCTTACGCAGAGCGAGTGCAGTCGCTCGTAAAAAAAATGCTTAAAAAATGCATACCGTGAAAATATTCCGAACGTCTGAGCGAGCTGAGACAAGCGTACTGTTCAAATTTGTTTCTTATAGTATTGCTCATTTCGTCAGTTTATTATTAGGCAGCGTAAAACAAGTGCAAAATATTTGCGATGGATTACCATGGAGATAACATATATATTCTGCTCATGAAGAGTCGCGAGTGACCTAAGTCACTGTTCGTACATAACGAGCGTCAAATGTTGGGTAACCATAGTCACCGCTCGTACAGAGCGAGCGTCAGACGTTGGGTGACTATAGTCACCGCTCGGGCAGAGCGAGCGTCAGGCGTTGGGTGACTATAGTCACCGCTCGGGCCGAAAGGGTTAAAGTCGGCGTTGAATCCAATAGTACCATTCTTTATTTGTAAATTGAAAATTAACTGTACAACTAAGGGACCCCCATCTCGGCACAAATCCACTGTTATTGACTTGATCTCCTAACCTACCATCAAGTGATTAATGTCTTGTAGATTTCTCTATGCACATGTCTTTGTGCGTCCTATGAAAGTTTGATAAATATACACGCTATCTAATAATTTCTATAGAATTCGATTGAAAAGATTTAATATAAAGGAATTTTATATTGAAATTCATTTATTCAAGGAAATTGGGCACTGTTTGTAGAAGGGGTGGCAAATCGGTCGATCGCGACTGTTATAGTCCAGGCAAAGCAAAACTATAATTTTATTATACTTACTCCGCTAGCTCAGTGACCCGAAATGGATCTTGGCATCCGAAACAAGAGTCTTCCGTAATGTTTGTTTGGTCAACCGGGTCTTCTATTTCGGTGTTTTTTCGGAGTCTTCATGATCCATTTTCTCTTCCCTTTTCCGAATAATTTTAGTATACTAAAAATAATCTTCTTTTGTTGTGTTTCCCCTCTTAATAAAATAAGAAATAATACTTAAATACTGTTTAATTAATTCAGTTAAAATTTCAAACGTAAAATATATGAAGTTGTATTATTCTACTAAGAGTGCCTTTCCGACTAGCGAAGGTTGGCAGCCAATTCAGCCCAACTTTCCTCCTCCTTCGCGAGATGCGTCAGTTCTGGAGCACTCGCTATCCCGATCCACTCCCTGTTATTACAAAGCCAAGATGTTCTTGTAGAAGTTGTATTGAAAATGTTAAATTTATAAAGATGTACGGAATTTAGTTAGTAAACAGTAAACTTAGGTATAATCAAGATGGCCACCCCTGGCTTATAGGCTGTTTTAAAATTGGTAATATTTATATAGTTATCTATACATACACAAACTACTTCTAACAGTGAGACAAATTAGCCTACACATTCTTCTTAAAGGCCGGCAACGCTTCTGTATTGCCATCAGCATTGCGGATGTCTATGGGCGGCGTTGACTGCTTTCCATTAGGTGACACGTCGGCTCGTTTGCCTTTCTATCCCATGAAAAACAGTGTTTAAATTCTTTTAAATTAAATGCGCAAAGTTTTTCCAAAATATTATTTATAACCACACGACCCTGTCATTAATGCCGCATTTGAAATATTTAATCTCTAGCTAATTGTTAGTTTGTCTATGGACTCTATTTTTTTTCTACTGGCTCGCTGACAATGAACAAACTATTAACGTCTTATGAATACACGACGTGCTCAATAGAATAAAATTGTCTTTAAACTGCTTTATTGTATAGGAAACGTTCTATATTAAATTTAGCTTTGTGGTATGTTTGTTATTAATGTGGTTAATTAGCAATGTATTTATCGCGATGTTTAAATGCAATTCTGGCCACAAATTAATAACATTAACGAAGAAAAAAATTAGTATTTTTTTTCCCCATATATCAGCAATTTGTCATAGACAGTGCTGTAAACACTGAGATTCCCAAACTTACATATAATGCCGCCACCTTAAGAATGACAACTCATGGACTTCCCAAGTAACTTTGAAGTAGCGATTTTTTTTATATAAAAATAAATTTTATCCTGTACAAAATTTATTTAAAATTATAACATTAATCTAGGATAAAATAAAATTGTTTTATTATTAATTTTGTCTGGAAAAAATATTTTTATATACGTACTTCGCCGTTTCAAGGTTATCTCAACTGTTTATTTTTATAGTCATGTTGTTACTAAAATACTAGGCAATTAAAATGTTTATGAAAATGAACTATATAAAATATCTACTAGTATTACAAATATGTCCAAAAGACAGGTGTGCGGGACATATTCTTTCGGTGCACGGTATTCTGATGACAAAAGCTTTGGAATTGTATTTTGAACATCTAATCAAGATTAGAGAGTATATTATGATTACAATGTTATAATGTTAAAACTTTAAGTACTTTCATGTTACTAACTCCTAGAAAGTTTTACATATTACCCTAAGCTATGAAAAAAAATTACTTAATTTATAGCCTGCGGATTTCTGATCTGTGAGCCGTAAGACAGGCAAAGCTATAAAAGAAGCAATATAATAAAGCAGTACTTAACGGAAAAAGAACATAAACGTTATTACAAAAGAAATAAGCCTCTTTGAGTCTTTCGAGATGTTATAACATCTTGAAAAACTCAATTATAAGACACGCTGGTTAATTTAATTGAGTTCGAAATTAAACATAAATGTCTTATGTAATGGCGTCTGCCCTTTTGAACTCAACGATCAATCGTATACTTGAAACTTTCTAGAAGTTAGAATATTCTGTATTATAATTTCCTTTTTCGTTTATAAATGGCTTAAAATAATTTAGTGATGCGACTCGTCTGCGATTTACCCACTCAAGTCACTCGAACTACATTCGAGTCTATCGTAGTACAATCAAGTTTTGGAGTTACTCAAGTAAGCTCCTACAAATTAGAAGAGAGATTTTATTTTCATAGGTAACAAATAATAATTAAGGAAACAAAATATACCTTTTTATTAATTATTTCTTGAATAAAATGAAACACTTATAAGGGGATATCTTGTGCGTGTGCATTTATAATCGGAGTGAAATTCGACTGTATCATCTCACTTTTGAATGAGTTACCTCAAAACACTCGATTTAAAAATGAATCGCGTCGCATCATTATTTTATTGTATTTCTATGTTAGCATCGAATAATGTTCAGCGACTCGAAACACAATGGACACGTACACACGTAACTCTATTTTGATATTGGTAAAAATTAAAATCGTCGTTAGATATTCATAAATTTTTCCTCATTTTCATTCACTACTAATCTAAATGCTTGAAGTGCAAAGATTATTATTACAATTTTCCCTACTTCTATTGTAAAGGAACGCAAGTTTTTCCTTTTTTTTATTGTAGTGTTTGCACAGTATATATAATATAATATAATAAAACGCTGACTGCGTTTATTGTGTGTCGAGTCATTACAGTGACAATATGCAAAGGTGATTCGAATGTTCTGTAGATATTTCGGAGTTTATGATTGTTGTTCCATAACCTATGCTTGTCTATTCTTGATTTTTATATGACAATTTTTGGGTGTTAGGACTTGAGAATAATTGACAGTGATTTTTGTTTAAAAAAAAAGTTTTAAGGAACATTATGTTTTCTATTTTTCCGGGTTTAGTTTTTATTTTTAAACATTGGCCGAAACTGTTATAGATTGAAAATTGGCCAGTACTTCAAAAATGCTTTAAAGAAACATTAAATATTTATATTCTTAAAGAAAAAAATGTTTTAAGTAATGTTCACTTACGTACTTTTTATTTTTCCGAGGTTTTATCTTTTATTATTCGAAACTAGATTCATAATCGGCCAGTATTAAAAACGCTTCTTTACGAGCATTAATGAGTGGCTGAATCTAGTAGAGAAGTGTTTATATATTGTTCTAACACCCGATATAGTAATTTTTGTTATTATACTTAATAGGTTAGTAAATTAATGAATATACAAAAGAAAAAACGATACGTACGTATAATAAATAGTTCAGTGGGAAATTCTGCTATTATCTTAGTGTCTAAAGGTGTGAGTTTCATTGCGATATGAACTCTAAATCTATATGTGGAAGGTATGTTATTCAGTGGATTTTCACGCTGAACTTGGACTGTAGGCCTAGTATGCTAGATCTAGTTTCCACACGTGGACTGTGCCTAAATGTTTTGTATCTAATTTATGTATATATGGTTATACTATGTATATAGTTTTGTGTTAGTATCTATACTATATTTATTTTAAATTTATTTTTATTGACATGATTGACATGATGACATGATTTTATTTAATATCCATTAAGCATTGTTTATTTTAAACTGTTACTAATAAAAGATTTGAGAAGAATGTATTTATTTTTATTACTAGACGAAGAATAATGCAATTTTTTTACGAATTACTATTCTTCTATGGTAAACTATTTTGTGTTATACTTTGTAATGTATCAATTATGTATCTAGAATTACAATGTAAATGTTTATTCATTATAAAGAAAATAGATTTTAGTTGAAATGCGTAATAATACTATGTTTTTTTGTGATATGACATTAGTAGTTTTTAAAAATAGCAAATTTACCCTCATTTTAAAGTGATTTCCGCCAAATGTTTAGATCTTAGCAATGTGTTTTATCTTGTGTGTCAATTTTGAGTCAAGCAAATATAATTCTTAATTTATATCACTAAGGTTCAAGATACATAAAAGTGAAACTATTAATAATTTAGTTTTAATAAGTGTCAATATAAAGATTGAATAGTTATCGCTTTAATAATAAATACCTTATATTGTTAAATATTAGACTATATTTGGCCTTATGAAATAATTATAGCTATTGTTTATCCACTTCCTCTTGTGAGATGTTCTCAAGGTGAGATTTGAAATCATTTTACATTTTTCCATATTTTTAAAATCCTTATTTTATGATTCAATAGATATTTGATGTACTAGGATATTTTCAAGGTATTTAACAATATTTTCATTATAGTATTTTAATTTTCAATTAGCATAGATAGATAGTATGGCAAGCAAAAAGTTATTTACTTCATATATATTGTAATTCGATGATCCAATTGATGGTTAAGTGGTAAAGCTGCCGCTTTTGAAGTAAATGATCTCTGATGACCTTATACTACATGGGTTTATTCTGTGACTGGATGCCAGTCAATCCATCTGCCTTGGTGAAGCGTGGTTGGAGGTCAGTGATCGCTCTTCGAGAATTGGGAAGGTCAGTGCCCAACAGTAAGAAAAATGTGGGTAGTGTGGGCTAAAATTGTAATTGGTAATGTTTTCAAATTTCATTTTGAAATATAACTATAAACATAAATTTTCGGTGGTAGAATTAGGTTTTTTGACCATAACTCCTACTATTATGATTATTAATGGAGTCAGGCGTTACTTTGCGGAAATCCATCACTATATGGACAGTCAAAAGTTTATACTTAGCTAAGATGCGCGACAAGCAAAACAATAACAGAAAATTAATAATGTGTGTTTTTTCTGTTGGGTTAAGTGGATTTATTTGGCACTTGAACCAAAAACTTACCGAAAGTCGGCCATCAATTCTCCACCCACCAACCACTATACACAACACCATACACACATTATCACTTTTCCATCTTGTAAACGACACGTGTTTCGCCCCAACACGAGGCATCTTCAGGTATAGTAGACTCTACGGAAGACAACCGAAAAGTTTCGTTCACTTTTCGGTGGTCTTCCGTAGAGTCTACTATACCTGAAGATGTGTTTGTGGTGGAGAATTGATGGCCGACTTTCGGTATGTTTTTGGTTTAAGTTCCTAATAAATCCACTTCATCCAGCACAAAAAACACATATTATTAATTTTCTTTTATTGTTTTGCTTGTCGCGGATCTTAGCTAAGTAAACCTTTGACTGTCCATATACTACTATTAAACAAGGAATATTCGACCTATAACCTAATATAAATATGGTCGAATATTTCTTGGTTGAAATTAGTATTTAAGGTTTAAAACATTCTTCTGCCATCGTACACCCTATTCGTAGGAATTATTTTCATGTTGCTGTATTTTTCTATAGAGTTCCATATATTTACAGAAAAAAAATATATAGATGTTTTTATTGTCTGTCGGGAGTTTTAACAATACGTACACATACAAAAGTCATGTTTCAACATATATAGTGGCATGTTATACGTATTTAAACATAAAGATATTGTTATATATTTGTATCGTGTATAGTAGATTTTCTGGCGATTAAATATAATTGTGTTATAGAGCCTACCAGTTTTAAAGGACTTAAAGTACTTTAACCCTTTGAGGACGGGTCGATGCGTGACAGACTATGGGGTCGACAATTCACGATAGTCGTTAAGTGCCAGCGTATTTTTCAGCCTCATCGCATTATTTTCATAATAATAATAACAACTCTTTATTTGCTTAATGGTAGGTGTAACAAGACGAAAAAAAGATGTATAAAAGCTCCATCACGTTGACACTTATGACGTATTTCTTTAACTATTACATACTATTAAAAATAACTAAAACAATTATTACAGATCTAAATACACAACTAAACTATTATATTATCATTAAAATTATAATTTATTATTACATTTATATATCACTTTTGTTTATCTATTACATACATTTGATGTAGATTTTTTAAAGTAAAAAAGTCTTTAATATTGTAAATGTTGGCATCTATTAGAAAGAAAGAGAAAGAAATCTTTCTTTCTATTTCAGCCCAACCGTAATGTTCATTCGTAGCTCTCCAAGGTAATAAATTGTGAACATACTACATGTACGTGTGTATTGTAAAACAGCATCCCCCGTATGAGTGATTTAATGGGCCTCACTGAAAATCAGCGCCTGATGATCTATCCACATGGATCGTCACGGTCTATGCTCAGTGAGAATCCATTTATTCCCTGTACAAGTTAGCTTGATCTTTTTGACAGATGTAAATTTTTCTGATCGACATAACTTTGAAATGACGAACATATTATTTTCTTAATTTAATGATTTTAAAAATTGTAAAAATATTAAAAAAAAATACATATAACACAAAAGTCCCTAAAGATTCACGTGTATCCGAAAATTTTAAGACTTTTTATTGCTTCAAAGTAAAATTTAAATAGGAACACTGAAAATAATAGACGCTTGCACAATGTTACATCGATCGGACGGATGGGACACGAATAACAGGCAGTATACAGTATAGACCGATGTAACATTGTACAAGCGTCTATTATTTTCAGTGTCCCTATTTAAATTTTACTTTAAAGCAATAAAAAGTCTTAAAATTTTCGGATAGCGCTTGAATCTTTAGGGACTTTTGTGTTATATGTATTCTTTTAATATTTTTACAATTTTTAAAATCCTTAAATTAAGAAAATAATATGTTCGTCACTGCAAAGTCATATCGATCAGAAAAATTTACATCTGTCAAAAAGATCAAGCTAACTTGCACTGGGTACAATGGCGTCACACTACTACACAGGTATATTACATTGTATGCTGTTTTCTTGTTCTATTTTTGAAACTACCGTTTCTTTGTTGTTGTTTCAAAATAAATTTTAGAATTATATAATTGTGAAATTTAGAAATATCTGTGCGCTCCAACATTATGTACTTATCGTTTTAAAATTTAAATTTGTGTGAAATCAATAATTATTACTTAGAATTTTATTGTAATGGCGATCTTGATTTGTATTAATGTCTGCAAGACTTTTTTTGAATTGTCTTCTTAGTAGTGTGATGGTAAATGTGTGTTGTCAGTAATGAGATATTATGAATTGTGATTAAAACAAAAATGTACTTTTAACTATGACGTATTGAAGGAACGAAAGATGTAAAAGTATTCTTCCATATTTTGGCCAAAACGGTAGTCATGTAAAAATAAATATTATTAAACACGGTGAGGTATTTCATTTATTTATTTTAGTATAATGTTGTATACAATGGGAGGTGATATATATTTTGATTAATTTTTTATATATTTAAAGTACGATAACCTTCAATTACTTCCCTCTTCTCTTACCTTAACTCCTATCTTACCCTTGAACAGGCAACGTAAACCTTGTTATTGAAGATCTCCACGGCTGATTACTTACTTTCAGGTAATCCGCCTTCTCCTTGGTCTACCTCTTTTATAAAAAAAGCCATTATGAGATGTGGACAGTTAGAACTTTTACTTAGTTTAAGTTCCACGTAAATCCACTTCATCCAGTAGGAGAAACACACATTATTAATTTTCTGTTTTTGTTTGCTTGTCGCGGATCTGAGCTGAGTAAAAGTTCTAATTGTCCACATAGTGATGGATTTCCGCAAAGTAACGCCTGACTCCATTAATCGCCATTAAGGGAGTTAATTTTAAAAAGAGTCATTTCTAAGTGGTCATTTACAAGGCCTACGAACTTGCAAGCTGTGCATTGTCAATGTTAAGAATCTGATTATGTAGATTTTATTTATTATTTAATTTTTATTTTATACATTTATTTATTATTTAATTTTTTTATACATTTATTGTCTTGGCTTGATAATATAATTCGTATTATGCAATCAAATAAACGTTTCGCATTTGGTTTATGGCTCAATAGTCCATTTTGTATTTCTTATTTTGTCGTTGCTATACTTATTTTTTTCTAATTACATCATGTATCGTTAAACACTGCTTTTCTGAGATCCGCATATACAAAATATGAAAAATGATATCGCGTATTTAATTTTCAAGCACGTCCAAAGTACAAGAATACTATTTATTTATTTATTATTATTGTAAGTGCGGATTGCGGATCTTAGCAAAGTAATCTGAACATGTCATCTACGTGTGGTCTGGTGGCAGAATTAGGTTGTAGATCGAATAATCAGTAAACGCAACCTTCACTTCACTCACATGGTTTTACAAGAGACCACGGAGTTTCTTCGCGGTTTCTTCCCTAACAAATTAATAAGCCGATTCGCTTCTCACTACTCAACTCTCGTTCCTCGCTACCCAAGTCGCCGTATCTCACCCCTACGGACTGTTTTCTGTGGGGATACCTTAAAAATAAAGTCTTTGAAACAAACCCGAAGATTATATCGGTATTAAAAAAAATATAGTCCGCTAGGTTAACGGTATCCCGACATTACTACTCCAGCGGGTGGCACAGAGAATACTGTGTTTTGATTCCAACAGTGTGCCTGACGTGGCGGTCGTCATTTAAACGAAATAATTTTACAAAAAAACAAAAAACCCGCACTTGTCTTTTTCGTTAAAGTTATTGAATTTTATTTATTTCCTCTCTAGTTTATGTCAACCTAATTCTTCAACCGGGCACCCTATATATAATATAATAAATTTTCGCAAAAGAATGCTTTACTCTATGGATTTAATTACAGCAATAAATTGAAAAATTAAAAATATTACCTTTTGTAAAATATAAATTAAACGTTCCTAATATTTTTTTTATTTTATGCTTATTTCAGGTGATTTCACGTGGAGTTGCGGAACTTGTATGATGCCGGAACCTTGGGATCGATACGCCTCCCCTCCACTTGGCGGCAGTCACCCCAATACACCTCGGAATGGCTGTAGGCCAGGGGCGTGTGCGAATGCAAGGGTCGCTTACCCGAATTACCCTCCAAATAAGGGCACACCGAGGGCAGTTAGGGGCGGCAGAAATCACCCTTGGGCTCCAGGGTTCGTTGAAGATAGGTTTAAGGGACAGCGATGTAGAAATGGTCCAGCACCGTATTGGTAATAAAGTAAGATATGCATTTGATCTCAATACTTGTAAATACGGAAGGTTTTGAATGAGATTCAAAAACGAAAACCGTGAAATGCATGTTATACATGAGGTATTTACATATGCATTTGATCCAGTCTACTGGGTTTTGTAAGGTTTTCCTTATTTATCTATGATAATATTGATTTTTTAATACATTATTATAATATTCAGAGTAGGACACATGTAATTTTTTTCCAGTGTTTTTCGGTATTTTCTTCGGCACTGATTGTTATGTTTATAAAGTTTTAATTCCCTTGCGTTCCAATCCATAATATTACATTTAAAAACGTACATAAAACACTGCACTGATCTCTTATATAAATATGTAGGTATACATAACCTGTCTCGTCGACACATTATGGAATCGTGTTACTCAAACGGTATTCTGCGATGAACTAATCATTGCCGCGTACGCACATGGCACTTGCGCTCGAGACAAGGATAGCAGTATAAGAGTGGAGTGTACATACTTTATAGTGATCATTTGCATTTGTGTCAAATTAAGTAGTGCATTTTGGATATTAATTTGATAATCCTGTTTCAAACTACTAGCTAATAAAAAGAGCCATTTACTGTAGGCTTACCAGCCGCTTCTCCTATAATACTAGAATATATACGAAAATATGTGATTCACGCCAATCGTAAAGTAATTGTATGAATTTCTTGTAGCATAATTCTATACCTTGAACTGCTATAGATAGTGAATTTGAATTATTTTTTTACTATCTCATAGAGACTACCATGTGTAAGACATCTTGTGTATAAAAAAATTAACTATAGTAGTCCTGTGTGTACGATTATTTATTGTTTTTTTTTAATAAGACCAATGTTTATTTGTGTATACAAAAAAGAAAAAAAAAATAAAGAAGTTTGAAGAAAAAAGTAGTAGATTCTCATTCAGTATTCGCTTATTTTTATTAAGCATTAAACAAAAATCTTTTTGTTACTACCAATTTCAATGCATTGTAAGCTTGCAATACTCCTTGGGTATTTTTTGTCTGTGGTGTCTTTATTTGTCAACTTGTGTAATTAATTTTTAAATATATCCTGATATTTCTTTAATTTTTGTGCATAAAAAATATAGAGGAATTCGTCTTTATTCACTTGCGCTTTTAAACAAAATACATTTATCTTGAATAAAAAAAAAAATTGCACACAAAAATATGAAATAAAATCAATTATTGTAATTAGGCGATAAGTTAAAATAAAGTGTATTAAAAAGAATGAAATTGTGATTTATGATTTTAGTGTTGTGACAGCGATGAATATAGTTGATATTTATCAATAGAATGCCAATATGTAACGACCATTTTTAGGTTAGAATATGGAGTAATTTTTATATTTCGTATGTAAAGGTTAGTAAAGACGCAATATTATATACGCTTATATTATTATAGTGCAAGTGAATAAAGGCGAATTCCTCTAAATTTTTTTAATTTGAATTATTAATATGTATCAGCGACTATGAAATTAAAATACAAAAATCATCTAGAGATCTTATATTTTTATTCTTTCGCCAGGTCATCTTTCTCTTAAATATTTCAATATTGTAATTTGTCTATATTTTTGTTAAATATTTCTTTCATCTGTGTAGAAGGGATTTTAGTTGTTTATGTTAACGGTGAGCCATTTTGATAAATTTGTCACAAAAGTATAGGGGTTGATAAATGTGTCTTTGATATAAAGGATCTGGTTATGCGATCGGATATTTTCGCCTTAGCATGAGACTAGATTTTGGCGGCTATTGATTATTTGAGATAAAAAAAACATTTTTTATTGTTGCTTTCCTAGTCTTATTAATCTTCAACGAATAAGTGTTTAATGTTTTCAATTAGAAGTGAACACAGTTATATAATCGATTTTTTTCTAAAAATCGATGGACTCAAGTAGATGCAATCGTGTAAAGCTTTCATTTACTGGCTTCTCCTTAATTCACGATTCGAGTTGAAAACTTATTAACTTAAAGTAAGCATAGTGTGACGGCAAGTGAACTAATTTTTTTCATAATTGTAAATCGATTTAACTTTTATTTTGAATTGTGAAAAGCGATTTGCGATTACGAGATGAAATCGTATTTGATAATATAGCGTCTAATCCTACTATCAATACAGAGTTAAATTTTATAAATTGTTGTTTCATAAAAATGTGTTGTGTAGTTTTTAATTAAATTTGATCAAGATAATTAAAATATAAGCAATTATAAATTATAACCTAAAAATCCATACGTCAATGTAATTTGACAGTTCCAATCTGATTGGCTCACCGTAAAGTGGTTCACCAAGGTGATTTTATTTACTTTGTATGATTATTTCTTAATATTTTATGTTTTCAATATCTTAGAGTTTAATCACTATTAGTTTTTAGCTATCTGTGGTAGTGTTCTGCAAATGCAAATATTTTTTTTAACTTTATGTTTTTTTTTTTGTTATTTAAGTTCCATTTTAATATAGAAATAGAAAATATTTTATTCGCTTTTTATTTCTTGTTTTTTAATGTAAGACATCCGAATTAAAATAATAAACAATTTACATAAATTGAAAAAAACCCCGGGTTTAAAATAAAATATATTTACGGTGCTGGTATATGGATACTGCTTGTTCGTTTCCATTTTAAACCTAAAGCCGCTCAGTGAGTTATGGAAATGCATGCTATTTTCATAGCTCCTTGAGCGACTTTGAGCTCTACTAAGAATCGCTCTCGTGGATAAGTTTTAAAATTTGCCAGACAATTAATGTCATCAACAGCTTTTGAGTTAATTAGATATGCGCTGGTCACACTTTTCTTAGAACCGACAACCGTTGGAGTAGAGACCAAACAGAACGAATCGAACGAATGACGATTGTTAGATGTTATATTTACTGTCATTTTTTTTCTGTGGTTCTCAGTATGGAAAAGAATTACCCAATTGTTTTTTCATAGACGCAATGCGAGGGAGAATATGGGAGCAAATGCCCCTAGACGAGTAGCAGAGTTTATTCTAATAAAAAATATTTGCTCTCCTTATTTCCACCGCCAAGTGTAGCGATTATGGTGACAACTGCCAATTTTGACCGAGCCCAATGTCTAGCAGTGGACTATGAATTATATATAATAGTATAAGTGATATGATGGTGCGATGATCTGCGCAGGGTGGTTGGCAAAATCTGGATGCGTGAAGCCGAAGATCGGGATAGGTGGCGCTTCTTGGGAGGTCTATGTGCTGCAGGCTGTGATGATGATGGTAGGTATTATATGGTGGTAGAATTAGGTTTTCAAACATAATGAAAAATCCACAAAGGATATAAATAAAATCAATAACTTTGACCGTCACGTCGAGGTCCTTCTTGGAATCTTGGCACGTGGAGTGAAGGCAGGGATTTTCTTTTAATATTGGCAGAAAATGATCAGTAAGTATGCGTTTAGTGATTATTCGACCTGTAACTTTTTTTCGATTTTGTCACCGGACACCCTATATAAGATGAGTTCGATTAAAAGTCGGACGAGGGTCAAAAGGAAAATGAAATTTAAAAATATTTTTTTATTCTTATGGTAGTCACAAAAAAAATATCCTTAATATAATTCATAATGACAAATATAATTGATAGTCAAAATATTTCTAATATTGTACTGAGCCATATTTGAGCATTTTATATTTAATTTTATTAAAATATGCACTTATACCTAATAAAATAGATATAAAATTGAGTTTATATTTATTCTATTCTAAAAATTATGCCATGGCTCATTTAGGTCTTAAAAGGATAACCGATTAATACTTTTCATTTAAATATTTTTTATTTAGAGAGCAGTTGTCTATCACAGCCAAAATTGATCAAAATATATCTACAATTTTATTACAAAGTAATATGTAAATAAGACGCTGGCAATACTTTTTTTTTAAGTACAGTCGGAAAGATGACGATCACAAATTGTCTGTTTACGGAAAATTTTAGGAAAATCAAGCAAAAAAATGAGCATTTAGTAATTGCTGATATGCTGGCGTATCCATGGCAAGAATTTTGCTAAATCGGTGAAGATGACGTAGTGGGATGGATCGCACTTAAGCGGATCGCTTTTTCTGGCAACGGAGAGGGACACGAGACCTCTGAGGTACCAAGTGTCGCCCAATTCGAAGACCATGCCGCCGCCACTGTCTCCATTGCATACTGATGTACCTAAAATGTTAAATTTTAATTTATATTCGATATAACCTAATGAAATTTTATTTTGATGAAATATTAGAGATGCAACGAATAGCATATTAGCGTTATATTGAATACCAAATATTCAGAAATATCTCTACATGAATAGTATATAATATTCTATTATATAATTTATGGTCTATACACTCTTAACAAGGTCTCAATATAAATAACTGTGTGGCATACAATTTTTATCCTAAGCCCTTGACTCAGAAACCTCAGCGCCTTTGGTTATTAAACAACAAAACAGTACTTAAATTTTAAAAAATAACAATTTGACGTCAATAAGATATCGTAGGTATTTTGTAATATGCCAAATAGCATTTTTAGTAATCTGTTGAACACAAACTGCCTTAACTATGGACAGTTTTAGCATATTCGTTGCGACTCTGTCTTGTTAGTAAATAAAATAAACATTTGTTTATAAAATCGTGCTTTTGGTTATAAAAAGATTTAATAAAAAATTTACTTTTTCTTACATTCTAAAAAATGTAAATTTTATATTAAAACTTTAAAAGAGGCAATTTGACACTGGCAAAAAGTTATCAACTGACGCCCTAAAAAAAAAAGAGGCAAGCATTATATTGCGGCATACCATTATTGAGATTTAACATTAAAACTCAGTTTGCTAAGATTCGTGAAAAAAATCACATATATGTTATGTTACAAATCACTAAATAAAATTCAGAATTATCCATTTAAATTTTGAGGCGAAAACAGCCGTTACAAAATATCCACTATTTTAACTAAACGAAAAGCACGAAATGACCACGTTTCAAAAATATATAAGATACATGTTTCGCTCCGTGACTTCGTCTCTATGCTAAACTTGTGAATTAATATTTGTTTTTTTTAGTATTTTATTTACTGATTTGTTAGCAAATTTTTTTTATTAATGTTCGGGAAACTAAGCAAAATAAGTTTTGACTTTGTATCTTAGTAATTCTTTGTTATAAAAATATAATACATATTTTTATCGTTTTAATAGCACTTTTCTATTTTTTATGACCATAAATTTTATACAAAGAATATTTTAGCACAGAACTTTCTTTCGTTCAAATGTCTTTTAGGGTACCACAGATAAAATAGGTTTTATCTGTGGCACGATACACGTATTTATTTCAAATTTCAAATCACTTATACACCTTAATCGAACTATATCGTATATATGCTATGTAAGATTATGAAAATTAAAAAAAAACACAACGTACGTTGGCGGAAAAAGTTAATTTTTAAATTTTGGCTGTTATTGTAACCCATGCCCCCATTGATTTAAATTGTTAAAATTAATGGACGGGACTAGTACGTTAGTTCAATTTCATTAGTTGAAAGCGTAATAAATTTAAAAAATCGATGTTTTTTAGGTATTCATTATAAGTTAAACAAAAGGGTAAATGCATTATTTTGATAAAAGTATTTACTTAACCTACATTATAGTTATTTATCATAACGATAGGCGTTCATCAAACCGCGTTCGGTTGATATCGGATAATATCCGTGGAACAATTACTACAACTGTTATTAACATTATGTGAATGAGTGTGGCTTGCGGAGGCCTAGACAGAGATAAAGAATTTGCTTTTATTTTATTCTTCTTAATGCATCACAGAATATTAAAATATTTTAATCATTATCGTCATGATAACCTTGCGGAAATAGATCATTCTGATAACAGGCCTTCTTACAAGCGTCCAGCTCAACGGTGATTTTCGGTTACACGCATCCTGTTTCTGCCAACCGCTCTGTTCAAATCGTCTCTCCATCTAGCATCTACGTTTGCTAAGACGCGGACACCATTCCGGCACTCGTCTATTCTAACGTTGTTGATTCTACAACAAACGTTACCAGCTCATTGCTACTCGAGTTTGTTAACTCGGAGAGTTAATGAATTGTTAACTCGAAAACTAAATGACATAGAATCAAAAAAATAATATTTTTTTTTTGATTACGTGTCATTTACAGCGTTTTCGCTTTTTTGTGTCGAATGTACAGTACGTTGGAAAAGGATGTCTAGATTAATTTGTTAGGTCGTTTGAAGCTACTATATACTTTAAACCTACTTCTTCTGTATCCGCTACGTTTATCGGCGATTCCTGGAATCAATGAAGTATTTATATAATAATAAACAAAAGGGAAATAAATGTTCTGTTTATTAATGGAGTCAGGCGTTACTTTGCGGAAATCCATCACTATGTGGACAGTCAAAAGTTTTACTTAGCTAAGATCCGCGACAAGCAAAACAATAACAGAAAATTAATAATGTGTGTTTTTCCGTTGGGTTAGGTGGATTTATTTGGAACTTAAACCAAAAACTTACCGAAAATCGGCCATCAATTCTCCACCCACCAACCACTACACACAACACCATCTATCCGAATCCAAATATTTAGGTTGTAACAACAAAATGTTTACAAGATGGAAAAGTGATAATGTGTGTTTGGTGTTGTGTGTAGTGGTTGGTGGGTGGAGAATTGATGGCCGATTTTCGGTAAGTTTTTGGTTTAAGTTCCAAATAAATCCACTTAACCCAACGGAAAAACACCTAGAATCTTTTCATCTATTTAAGCATAAAACTTCGTTAATTGTTCTTAAGCATTATTTAGGTCTTAAGCATTATTTAACTAATCAACTAATTAAACAATGTTTAAAATTTTGTTTTTCATATAAGCTACTTTGACATATGCTTAGTAAAGCATACCTTATTTATTGAACAGCAACACTGTGGTAGAATTTGATTTTATTTGGAAAAAAACTGGTTGTATGGGTATTATTATTAGTTTAACCTTATTTATAAATAAATCTGTCTTAGAAATAACGAAAAATGCCGCTCGGTTTGCTGGCTAGCTGGTATTATTACGTTGTTATCACAAACAAATACTCATTGTGTAACTTTTGTCCGCCATTTTGTTGATTTACTTTTAAACAAGGGTGCGAGGTTATTTAATTTGACAGCCAGCTACTTAAGTAACAGATTTAAGCAGATGATTAACTCTAAACAGTGTTTGTGAATGCAGTATTTGTTAAAAAAATTTTATAAGTTGCGTATAAGTTAATTAACCTTAATGAATGAGGCTAGTAATGTCTTATATTCTCACCATCCCTAAATCCGGCGCAGTAGGTGTATTCAGAAGTGAAGCTCGCAAAGAACTCGTGGTACGATCTGATGCAGACCTCCTGTTTAATCACTGGCATCTCAACCAGCGTAAGCTCCTCCGTCGCTACGCCAGTTTCATCGAAGCCCCATCCTACAACCTAAATATTTGGATTTGGATAGATAGAATAAAATATATTCTTTATTGTGAGATGCATTCAATCAATCAATAGCTCGCGACAGTCCATAAGAACAGCATTGATTTGCGCTTTTTTCCCATTATCATCTCTGGGCAAAACATGTAGAAAAACAAAAAAGAAAGTAAATGGGAATATATATATATATATATATATATATATATATATATATATATATATATATATATATATATATATATATATATATATATATATATACATACAAAAAAAATCATAAAAATCGGTCAAGTCATCTCGGAGGAGGATATCAAACACTGCAACACAAGATTTTTATATATTACATATAGGGAAAGTATGAACAAAGGGTAGGAATTGAAAAAAAATACAAAACACTTACGGAGCCTCTCTTTCCGATGACATTGTTCAAGTCGACTTGGTTGTCCGGCCATAGACAGATAGGACGTACGTGATCCGTATACTGTACAGGATCTAGGAGAGTTAAGATGGCAAGGTCATTGAAGAAAGATGAAGCGTTGTATTCAGGGTGTACTGTGATAGTGTCGACCTGGAAGTTGAAACAAAATGTCGGCGTTAAAATTTATATAATTATATAAATTATAATATATGGACAGTCAAAAGTTTTACTTAGCTAAGATCCGCGACAAGCAAAACAATAACAGAAAATTAACAATGTGTGCTTTTCTGTTGGGTTAAGTGGATTTATTTGGAACTTGAACCAAAAACTTACCGAAAATCGGCCATCAATTCTCCACCCACCAACCACCATACACAACACCAAACACACATTATCACTTTTCCATCTTGTAAACGACACGTGTTTCGTCCCAACACGAAACTCTACGGAACTTACATAGTAGTATTTACATAGTGGTACTGTCCATATAGTGATAGATTTCCGCAAAGTAAAGCCTGACGCCATTAATAAATTATATATATATATATATATACTATGTGCCTTACCACAGCATGCAGGGAGGATGCAGCATGCTGAGCTGGAGGCTGACCTCCATCCTCCCTTACGGCTCGTGGGATTCACAAAGATGAATTTTAATATACCTAATTTGTTGAAAAAAAAAAATGACGGCGACGTGGTTCGCCACCCGTCACGTCCTGATCCTCACGAGGGCGAGAAGCGACCAATGGGGAGCCGTTTCGCTGCGATGAATGGTAGCGGATGAAGCTCTGTTGTTTCTGCCAACCCTTGCGGGGGATAGGCGTGAATATATTAAAAAAAATGTTGCTTCTTACTTGGTCCAATAAACATGTCAACCTCATAAGACATAATCCATATAAGATAGACGTATTTATTGGAATAAATACTCTTTATCAGTAAAGAAAGAGGGTAGGAATCTAGACACAGACAGAAATCAACTTACCAGCTTAATCTGTACCCCGCGCACTGAAGTCCTCAGGTTGTGTTTGCCAAGGTAAATAGTTAGTGTGTTCTTGTTGACTGGTCTAGTGGAGTTCTTGCGTGTGACGCAGTGGGCAGCTGTGATGACATGGAGGTGGGTTAGCAGGGTACCACCACAGATGTATTTGCTGTCCACTGTCTGGAATTTTGGAGCAGTTTTATTAATTTATCCGCATCCGCAGCGCCATAGGCTGTGCGGGAGGGTTTCGGACCTTTAACCCTTTCCCTCCTGACGGTACTAATTAGTACCACCTTCTTTCTCGTCTATTATATTGAAACACTTGTGCTTATAATTTCTAACGATCCTTTAGAGCACTGTTTGCGTAAGACAATCAAGGCGCGCTATTTGAATTACCGCGAGAAATTGTCGAGTGATTGGAGCAGCAAGTTAGAACACGTTGGACATTCAGTCACGTTTCTTTGCTGTGTATTTGTAAAAAATTTATAAATAGAAAGTAAATAAAGAAAAATATGTTTTGTTGTTTATGTTACTTGTTCAATATTTGATCTCATTAGTTTTATTATGAAGTTCCTAACATTGTGATTACGTGGTTATTACCCGACGGTACTCATAAGTCTAGGTAATAGAAATAGTACTTCTAGCTATAATAAAACTCTAATATATATATATATATATATATATATATATATATATATATATATATATATATATATATATATATATATATATATATATATATATATATATATATATAATATTTATCTACCCTATTAATATAATACAGTTAAAGTGAGAAAATTCGTGAAAAATCTATACCCCGGCAGGAGAGGGTTAAGGAAAGAGTCATTATGGGAGTGGGAGCGGGTGGGTATCCGGAACTCAGCCGCTCATCGTAAGAAGCGCGGTAGCTAACTCAGACGCGTTTTCTACGGGGTACTTCCCCGGCCGAGCCGGTCCGTTCATGCTTCAGACAAATATTATACCATTTTTGACAAAGTATTCGTCTGCAACGTGGCTCTACTATACGGCATACGGATAAGCACGGGTCCACTTCTTAAAAATTGTTACAATTGGTAATATTTTAAAGTTTTTCGTTGATTCAACTCCAACTTTAGAGTTTTTACTGACTGAGTACCATATGTCACGTCACTAAATTTATGACTTGTCTCTCCTTCTGGTCACACGATTTCACACTTTGTTGACCTTTAAAGTGTGACGTAATTTATGAATTGACTCGCCACCTGTGTAATTTTGATGAGTGTATGTTACTCCATCGTATGAAAGTTGGTTAAATAAATTTACGTTGCGGATGTGGATGGAAGGGTCGGTAGGGGAAGACCAAGTAAAACATATCTTGACCAAATTGCCGATGTTTTTAAAAGAGGCCAGGTCAAGAGTACCCTTAACCGACGCGCTTGCATGAAGAGAGTGATGAGTGTAGATGAAGCAAGAAAAAGTGTGCCGAGATCGTAGTATATGGAGATCTGTGGTCACTGCCTACCCCTGCGGGAAACAGGCGTGATGATATATATGTATGTATGAAAGTAAAGTTTTACCGGGGCTTGGTAAAGTGCTATGTGCCAAGGCCACTGGCCTTCGAGGGTGGGTTTGCCGTTCAACACCAGAGGATTTGGTTTGTTCACCACTTTCCCGCACTGGTTCTGCAAAAGAAAGAGCAAGAAGTAAAAAAATTGTTAGCAAATTGACGATCTAAATTAGCTCAGGGGTAAAACTAACACTTTCTAAATCAATGGTCGTGGTTTTGATTAACTCTATCAGGATAAATTTATGCATATCCTATAGGTCGGTCAGGGAGTATCTCTGCCTAGCCGCTTGTTCAGTATTTATGGTATTGGTACACGGGTACGCGACCCCGGCCTCCCGAGTTACTACCGTATCACTCCTCATTTTCCGGAGCGGTAGTATCATATCCCTATCATCCTGTCTAAATCCATCTTTTCTTTCCCCTGCCTTTTTATTCCTTCTCTATCCGTTTCACTTCCTCTCCGCCAATCCACGGTTTGCTATGCGAAAGGATGCATGGCTAGCCAGGGCGAGTTTCGTCGAAAGCGTGCGGAACGTCCCGGGATCGGGCTCCCCCGGGTACTATAGTGCTTTACCTCAGGGAGACAGGCATGACTATGTGTATCCTATGTGTATTCCTTGTCTAATGCCCCGCCAATCACTGTTGGCAACCGTACGATAACAGAACCCGCTTCGGCGCAACATCTTGCTTCGTAGATTAATCCTATTCTATCCTATCCTACTAATCCTACTACTATTATAAATGCGAAGGTTTGTGAGTATGGATATATGTTTGTTACTCTTTCACGAAAAAACTACTGGACGGATTAGGATGAAAATTTACAGTAATATAGGTTGTTGTTGGATTCGAAGATGTTAATGCTGGTAGCCTATTGGCTTTAACAGCTTTATCGCATTCAGGGCCCGCGGGCAAGTAGAATATAATTGGGAATCTGCGCAAATCGCAGACTCCATCGGCCTGACGCCGTGTCGGAGGTACACATATGTGTGTGTGCTGATTTTAAACTCGTCATGATTCTACGTTAAACATGTAGGGGAGGATTGAACTTTAGTAACTATAGTCCCTATTAGTCCCATAGACCCTAAGGTCTAGGGGGTGAGAACCGACCGGGTACGTGAGAGAATCTCGTGTAAGCGGCCGGTGTAGAAGTGTTCCCTACTCTACGTGCTCGGCTAGAGCCGGGATGCGTGTGAGTGTTGGTGTCGTGAGTGGATCCGAACGACGCTGTTTCGTCGTCCGGATCGTGTAACACGTTACGCGGGCGTCGTCTTTTCGGGCGCGCGTTTAAATCGGGTGAATAATTTATCGATTGTACCACCAGTGGATTCGGATGGGATTCGGATCTCTCAAAATGTTTCTTAGAGAGTGTTTTAAAGTGTTGTTTGACGCTCGGCAAGTTAAGGTCGCAGTGGAGGTCGATATTGCGCTGGAACCACTGAGCACCGGTGGCTCGACGAATGAAGCGATTTTGTATCACTTGAAGTTTATTTATTTTTCTTTTATGCACGTGCGCGAAGGCGACACTTGCGTAGGAAATGATTGGCCGGACGCATGTTTGGTAAAGAAGCAGCTTGTGTCTGAGGGACAGTTTGCTGCGGGCGTTAATTAAAGGGTGAAGGCGACCTAAGACGAAGGCCGCTTTGGATCGAGCGTTTTGAATGTGTTTAGTAAAATTCAGGTGATTGTCGAGGGTGACGCCTAAATATTTGACAGACTTTTTCCACGGGATAGGTCTGCCAAAGAGAGTGATATCTAAGAGTCGGCCGCCTCGTTTGTGGGAGTCTCTACTGGTGCCCCTTGAGAAGTAAATTGCTTCACTTTTCTCGGGATTTAACTCGATTCTCCATTTTCGGAACCATTCACCAAGAGTAGTGGCCGCGGTTTGAAGCCGTTTCGACACGCGGTATTTGACCCTATCAGAAGTGTAGAGGGCGGTGTCGTCCGCAAATAGGGCGAGCGACACGTTCGCGTGCTTGGGAATGTCGGCGGTATAAGTGAGAACAGAAGTGGCGAGAGGCAGGATCCCTGCGGAACCCGGGGGAGGAGCGCGTTCCTTCGACGCGAAAGCGGAAGGTTCGATTCCTAAGGAATTCTCGTATGATGTGAACGAGTCTATCGGGCACACTCATGTGGTATAGTTTATATAACAAACCGTTGTGCCAGACCTTGTCGAAGGCTTTAGCCACGTCGAAGAAAAGCGCTCCTGTATTGATTGGTCTACGCTGGGATGTACCTTCAAGAATGTGTTCAGTTAAGCGAAGGACCTGCTGGGGACAGGAATGGAGTTCTCTAAACCCGAATTGCTCGTTTGGGATGAGGTTATTGGACTCGGCGTATGCTTTGAGCCGGCTCAAAACGACACGCTCGTAGATTTTCCCCAGGGTGTTGAGGAGGCTAATCGGTCTGTAACTATCTGGTAGGTTACGGGGCTTATTTGGTTTAGGGATGCGTAATATAGGTTATACATCGGAATAACATATAGGCTACAAGTTGTAATGACTTTATGTAATTTTGGTCGTAATATAACGATATATGTCAATTAAGTCGGAAAAAAATCTGGCCTCTGAGAGCTATCTTGGCGTACGCTGCCTAAACCATTGGAGTTACACAAAGGTGATGTACCGTAGGTACATAGGGATTGTTTGTCTTGAATAGTTTTAAATAAAAGTCCATGACAGCATATATTTGAAATTTTTGATGTACGAATAACTAAAAAAATATTTTTTTTACTATTAAATTAAAAATATATATATTTATTGAAAATGATCTGTCACGAAACTTAATGTGGCAGATCAAATTCCATGCGAGCGAAGCCGCGGGCAAAAGCTAGTTTTGTATATATTACATTTATGCGTGTAGTCCTACTAAATTAAGCAACATAGAATACATTTACGACCCGGCACCCCTAATTATGTAAAAAAAACACTGTTAAAGCCCAAAGTCGAATCAGTATTATAAAAAAACACCGATGTATGGAAGAGATTTTATTTGCATTCAAAATATATTTTTTTCCAAAAGAAGTATATATGATACTTCTTCAATAAGCAAACCATATCGTGTGTTAGTAGCGCCATCTATCGCTACTAACTGGAAATACATTATACATACACATACATATAATCATGTTGTAAACTATTTGTTTCCGTTTTCCCCAAACTTCCATCACAACGTTACCAATACGCAAGTATATGTATGCGCTAACTTACTAAGGAATTTATTAAACGTTTGATGTATGAGTTCTTGGAATGCGAACCGGATTCAAAGCGAATTCGTTTTAGCCAGTCGACGCGGGACTTTACCGCCACGCCTTTTGCACTAAAATACCGGTTACATGTGTGGTTCTTCTAAAGGAAATAATTTATATATAATTTTAGTTCTGACTAGCTGAACGCCCTGGCTTCGCACCTAATGAAAAAAACGAGACAAACCTCAGAGGAAAGAATAGCACGAAGCACAGAAACAGTTTGGCTTTTTTTATATGAGTGAATGTCAATCTATCAATTTTTTATTTTATATTGCGATTTAAAATGACGTAAAAGAGAAAAATTGATTTTTTTTCGTTTGAAATTATGTTTAATACAAACTTTGTCTTAAGAATAAAAAATACAACAAAAAAAGTATTATCTAATTTGGTGCAGTCGTTCTGGAGTTATGCCCGTCTCGGATGTAACATATCGCCTTTTCTCGCACAAATAAATAATATTGAAAAGGCGTGAAAATAAATAAATCCACTTCATCCAGCAGGAAAAAACACACATTATTAATTTTCTGTTATGAAACAATAACTGCTTGTCTTATATGTCTATATATAGCTTGTCGCGGATCTTAGCTAAGTAAAACTTTTGACTGTCCACATAGTGATGGATTTCCGCAAAGTAACGCCTGACTCCATTAATAATATTGTAAAAGTGTATTTAAATATATAAATGTACGGTGAGTAGAGAAATAAATTAATTTCATTTGGAATAATTTCATTTGTATCGAAAATAAAACCCCCTAAAGGTTTCGTGTGTCACCGTAGCAGTAAGGCTGGCATGCTATAGTATTTATGTTAGTGCGTGACTGAGTAAAAAAAGTTTGAGAATCGTTGCCATAGGCTATATAGAAACGATGGCGACCTATCGCGTAGAATAAATGCATTTTGTTCTGTCTTATGGACTTAAGTTTTGATATAGTTGACAGAGCTATTCTCGGGAATGTCTGAACCGATTCTGATGAGGCTTTTGTGAGTAAAGCACTTTTTTAGCTAGAAATATTTGGGATTCAACAGGAAATAGGATAACTTTTTATGCTTTGCCGCTGTTATATATGGATTCTTAAGTCTTAAAGGTCGGCGATGCTTATGAAATGGCTATAGCATAGGAGATGTCTATGGACAGCCTTAAGACCATAAGAAAAGGTATCGTTTTGTATTTATATTGTATAAAAAGGGAAAAATTACATAAAGAGGAACAACTACAAACGGAAAAATAACAAACGATCTGGAAATAATATAATCGTCTTGATTGTCAGTTATGTACCTACAGATATTTTCTGTTTATGTAAATTTTTTATTTTTTTATATATTCACGCCTATCCCCCGCAGGGGTTGGCAGAGACTACAGAGCTCCATCCGCTGCCATTCATCGCAGCGAAACGGCTCGTCATTGGTCGCTTTTCGCCCTCGTGAGAATCAGGACGTGACGGGTGGCGAACCACGTCGCCGTCATTTTTCGACAAATTAGGTATATTAAATTCGTCTTAGTGAATCCCACGAGCCGCAAGGGAGGATGGAGGTCAGCCCCAGCAGAGCCCTGCATGCTGAGGTAAGGCACCATAGTCCCTGGGGGAGCCCGACTCCGGGACGATCGGCACGCTTTCGACTAGGCTCGCCCCTAGCCACGCATCCATTGGCAAGGCAGACCGTGGATTGGCGGAGAGGAAGGGAAAGGATAGAGAAGAAAGGAAGGGGCAGGAAAGGAAATGCGGATTGGGGGGGTTACCAGACGCAGAATAAACATTTATAAATCCATATAAATATTTATTCCGATGCGGGAATCGAACCCGCGACCATTGACTCCGCGGGCGGAGGGCCACTGATCCAATCGGTCGGTCAGTCGGTGTTTATGTAAAAATGTCTAAAATCATAGCAATCATAAAAAAACACATTGAAGATTCAACGTAGCGTCTTCAACAGAATAACCAGTTCATTATGCTTATCTGGTTTTATGACATATCCAAAAAAACTAGTTCGTTCATATTATTGCTTGTTTTGTGATATATATACAGCGAATTACGAAATAGATTCCATCAATCTATGTTTTTAAACTAGTCTTAGTTTTTATTAGAGGAAAATACGAAGGCTACTATTTAAAATGAAGTAGATTTACAAACGATATACCAGACACACAATGTATTCAATAAATATATCATCATAGTATATTATATCAATATATTATCATCAATAATACATCCATAATAGTCCATTACTGGACGGACGGACACACACGTACGCACACGCACACGCACACACATATATTTTATCTAACTTTATATTTCATTACCATTATTGTGTTTTTCAATGTTTTCTTTTCAATTTTGTTATGCGTGTTCTTAAATGATAATACACACAACATAAAGAATCTCAAGACAAAAATTAGAATACTATAACATGTGTAAACTTCTGAAAATAAAGGTATTAATAATATAAAACGATTGTACAGTAGTAAGACCTAGACCAGGGATTTCTAAAGAGGTCAATATCGACCCCTTGATGTCGAAACTCACCACCAACCGTAAAGTTTTTAAATTGGTAAGTATTTTGTATCAATAGGAGAAAACAAAATAGGATTTTTAAAGTAATTTGGCTGTGGGGATCTGAGATATCCGTTAATCTTGTATAAGGGATCTTGTGCCCAAAATAGTTTGGGAATCCCAGACATAGACTATAAAGCCATGCTGTCAAGAATAGGGATATATGGGGAAGAATTGTGGAGGAGGCCAAAACTCATCTTGGGTTTTAGTGCCAGGTGGAAAAATCAATAAGTCTCGTCTACTCACCCGCGGAATTCTGTTGTTCCCACCGTTGCCGCTGAAGATGACCTCACCGTTACCAGGCACTATGACCGTCTGGAGACCACCAGTGAAGTAGTCATTGGCGTTGGGTTTACTGTAACAAATTATATATATACATATATATATATATATGTATATATATGTATATATATATATATATATATATATATATATATATATATATATATATATATATATATATATATTTTTATTTTTTATTTAATTCGCAGCTGGTATCATGATGCAAATCAAAAAAGAAATATCTCTCATATCATGAGGTGGGAGACTATGAATTTTTTTTATTCTTATTTTATATTTCCACATATCTTTTTAAACAAGTAATATATATATATATATATATATATATATATATATATATATATATATATATATATATATATATATATATATATATATAAAATGTTACCGCAACCTTATGCTAAGTTGTGACCTTCTTCGTTTCTATAACATTCGTTTGATCGTATTGTTGATTTTATTCTTTAAGTTTGCTTAATTGCTTTTCTATGGAAAAGATAGGCAAACGAGTGAGCGGTATTATTTGATGGTATCACGTGCGCAACTAAGTTCTCGCTGTTTGTCATTAGATGGCGCAGCAGTGAGTGTTGGTCGATTTTGACATATCCAAAACATCATGAACCAAGCTTAGACATTGGTGGTTTCATTGTGACGTCGTATACTTTTAGTTGTGTAAAAATGTCTGATTTTATGCCAAATAATCGTCATTTGCGGGATGTGTTACTTTTATTATTTCATTCAAAGAAAATGGCGGCCGAAGCGCATCGCGAGTTAAAAAAAGTTTACGGAAATGCTGCTCTAAGTGAAACAAGGTGCCGCGATTGGTTTCGTCGCTTTAAAGGCGGTGATTTCGATCTTCACGAGTGTCCGCGCGAAGGAAGACCAAAATATTCGAAGACGCTGAATTGGAGAAATTACTCGATGATGGTCCGTGCCAAACGCAAGAACAGCTTGCATCAGCTTGCATCAGAGTTACCCGCCAAGCCATTTCCAAGCGATTGCATGCGTTGGGAATTATTGAAAAGCAAGCAAACTTGGGTACATAAATTACGTCACATGGATTTCATAAATTTTGGAGCCAGGGGCTCATCACACGTGCAGCTTTGGGCTTAGAATTTTAGCAGTTTATGCATATGGTGCCAAAAATCCAATCACAAATAATTATTCCTCTCTTGTTACTCCATGTCACACTTCCCTGCTCCTTAAACGTATGACGTAATTTATGGACCGCCCCAATAGAAACACTAGTTCTAACAATCCAGATCAGCCATGTTACTAAATGGACGGAGAGTCACAACTACCTTACTAATATCCGCTAAAAAAAACCGTAAAATAATATTATGTTCATACGATCCAGTGTACACACGACACCACTTTTCGACAATTCACACAATGCGTCAAGACATCCTCAGGTGTAACAGACTACGAAAGACATCCGTTGTCTCTTGTAGAGTCTGTTACACTTGATGACATGATGCTCCGTATTCACCGATCTCTCCGTCTGAATGATGATTTTTTGCAAAGTAACGACTGACCCCATCAACCATGATACCAGAACCGTGATACCAAACACGATACCAGGCCGGCTTGCAAAAGCAGCAGTCACAGTAAACCCCATGTAATGATTATCTTCAATTTACTTACCTCACAGTATCAAAATCATCGATTTCACTGCTGTCTGAAGAAGCGGTACCGTAAGACATAGTTGTCAAAGAAAAGCCATCGTTCGGCCTCTTTCCAGACCGGCCGTCATCGCTGTTTAGAAGGGTGAATTGGATGTTAGTATCTACATGAAAAAGTTGAAATTACTATGAAAGACAGCGAATAATGTGCATAAAGTAACATAACAGTTCCTTAGGTTTGTGACGATTAAGTGAATAATTTTAATAGTCCCGATAGCATGAATTGATCGGCTCGACAAAGAAAACATCATATGCTCATAGAATATCTTAAATGCTCAATCACTCTGTCATCACTTAATGGTAGCATTATATTGTGTTAGGCTTTGTACGAATGTAGGGATTCAGAGGTCCGTGACCTTTCCTTATATCCCTACCCCCTCTTAATACATCCTATATTCTATACTTCCCCCATCGAGCTGATCTACTAACGCTTTGCGAAGGAATGGCGACTCTGATCGCCACGGCGTTTCGTCCAGCATGACGAATGCCTAGCGAAAAGCGACACTCGATATTAACGTTGAATTTCGTTACCTCACATAATATAAAGCACAATTGGTTTTTAAAAAGTTTTCTTAGCTTTTTACAACTTCCCTTTTATCCCTATTTAGTATTTCCCATTAACTAGTCTTGCCGCTTTACTCGGCCAAAAAATTCCTCGTCCGCAAAGTTTTATGGCTATATAACTATAAAATAGGTACTTATATTGGCATTTCAAATAAAAGTCATATAATATTAAAATCTATGAAAATAATTTTCTTTTAAATATATTTGAGATGACCAGTATAATTAGATATATTCACACTGATTGCTACCTACTACTTCATAATAAAGTTATAATTATAATGGAACAACTGTTATTTATAACCGTTACAAACCTATTATGACTGGTTGTAAACATGTCTACGACAAAATGTCAGATGAATACGAATGATAGAGACGACGCTCTACAAAGTCGAATAGAGCCGACGGCGCCTGTCTCTTTCTAACATTCCACGTGACATATTTACGTTCCAGTATCTTTACAAATATATCGACACTCCTGAAAACCATTGATGCACATTTACTCTAACTAGTTACTTTTTTATTTATTTTGATCTACTATATCATGGGATAGGAAGGCAAACGATCAAGCTGCTCGTTTGATTGAAGCAATTAATACCGACCATAGACATCTGCAATACCATAGATATAAAGAAGCGTCGTTGCCCTTTAAAACACATATCGATGTAAAAAAGCGAAAACGTAGTAAACCGCTAAATGAAAACGTACCACCTTACCACACGTACCTTTTAAAATTTTTGAAAAATTTTTATCTTATCACTCAATAGCAGTTAGTTTCAAAACTGTACAAAAGTTATTCGATATGTATCAGTTCGGAAATATCGCGAAAGGTAAGGTTTCCAAGAGTAGCGATTCCTGAAAAAAGTTGGTGGAAAAATGCATAATACTGTAACGCCACTCATCCAGATTCTGTTAAATCAGGATATCAAAACGCAATTCGCGAAATGAACATCATTCATTATATGAACAACTGAAAATGTACTATAGAAAATGATGATTTGATTCGAAGATGTTAATGCTGGTAGCCTATTGGCTTTAACAGCTTTATCACGTACTGGGCTGTCGAATATTGGGCTATCGAATACTGGGCTTATCGAATACTGGGCAGAGAAAATGAACAACTTTACTTTTAATTTAATATGTTTTATAATGTTACTGATGTTTAGAAATTGTAAAAATAATCATCGAAATAGCACATATCGTAAAGTGGCATTCCTTCGTAAAGTTCCATTGTATTTATTCGGTACATTAGTTTGGTATTACCTTACAATGTAATCTTAAATATTATTGTCACATTAACTAGACTTAGAAGTTTGTGTAGACAGTAAAATAGTATATTTTTTTGCTTTGTATACTGTTTAAAGTTTTGTGGTTACCAAAAGTTACGATATTATGCGAAATTCATAAATATAAGTTTTTTTTTATGGGATAGAAGACAAACGAGCAGTCGTGTTACCTGATGGAAAGCAATCAAGCCCGCTCGTATACAATGTTACTTTTTCCATAAGGAGTGTCGTTGTATAACATATATAAAAAACATGCAAGACATGAAAAAAATACTCGTTTCATGATTTAGCAATTTTACAAAATATGACATTCTTATCTATATCTAGACAGAGAACTATGTTACAAAATTATATACATATTTGAATGACACTTAAAACGATAGTTTTAAGTTTCATTCAATGGTTCTATCGTTTTCATTCATTCATTCAATTTAAACGAATGAATGAATAAAAACGATAGAATTATTAGAAACTAATAAGCAATTTCACAAAAGTGTAAGATAGGAAAAATGTTTGTTCGTGATAGAAAAATATTTTACAAAATTGTACACATACCTACACATTTCAATTAAACAAATCGAAATAAGAAAAAAATTATAAGCAATATTTGAAAAAATTAAAAGCAAGACAGGAAAAAAATGCTTTATGACATCAAGATTTGTTACTAAATTAAAAAAAACTATATACGGTAGAAATAATGGAAAGTAACAAGCAAAACAGAAATAGAACTATGGTGACTTCATATTTTGATATTTACATGTTAAGAATGATGTTTGAATGAAAATTCTTATATCTCGCAAAAGAGATTGGAAAAAGATTGTAGAAGGTGAGGGATATTAGAAGGGAGGGAGACATGCTTAATATTTCATTTATCTGTACATTTTCATTTACTTTTATTTAAAAAAAAAATATCCAATGGGCTCAACTCCAATGCATGTTGTTTTGTGTACCGAAAAATACGTATTTTGTGTAAGGAACGCACCTATATAAGAATCGAAGACCTCGTGACTTCAATTTTGGTATGGTTGGTATTAAAATTGAGAAATTTGTAGAACTTTAAGAACATGGAGTTTAATATCATTCAAATATAGAAGCAATCCAGGTCCGTAACTACAAGGTTATATTAGGAAATCTTTTATAATTGTCCTTTATTTAGTTCTGTACGCAGAGATGTATCGTCTCTCTGCACACTATATTGAATTTATTACTGCGGATACTCTAAGAATGGTTTAATCTCCTCCCAGCCCCACAGTTCTGCCATCGCACTACGCGTCACATAAATAGATTCCATCTCCAACACCTGGATGGCTGGCCGTTTGCTACCTTGCGATTTACTCGGAGTTTTCTGCCGCGAACTGTGCAAATGTGAAATGAGTTTCTACCTGCGGTGTGAATATGACATAGAGACATTCAAGAGACGAGCGTATGTATTCGCTAAAGGCCAGCAAGGCATCCGCGACGACTCCAGCGTTGTGGGTGTCAGTGTGTGCCGGTGATCATTTACCACCACGTAATCCGTAAGCTCGTTGGCTTATTCTGCTATAAAAAATGTCGACATTACTGTCTATTGGTTTAACTTACTGCTTCCATTCGATATCATTTCAATACTCACATTACATAAGGGTTAACATTGACCTGGTCGATCGGCGGGTTCTGAGTCGGTATATAAACTGGGCCAGGGTTGGACTGTACACCGCTTACAAGTTTTGTGGTCACAGCAACCTCGGGTCTTATACCCGGTTGTGGCCTTGCTTCTGTAGGGCGTGAATTGGTTTCCCCCGGTCTTGATCCAACGGGCCGGCCAGTTACCGGTCTGGACGATGGCCTCGATGATGTGGTATCTGGTCTGTTGACTGGTTGTTGTGGGTTATTGGCATTGCAAATTTCTCTTCCATTAAGTCGTATAGCTTGGAGCCTTGGTATTTGGCTTTGTACGGAATTGTACTGGACGAAGAATCTCACTGACACTGCCGGGCCAGGATTGATTTTCATCTTTGTATTCTCTATCTTAAAGTCTATGTTGTCTGTCGTTGTCACGTCTCCCACCCAGTTCTGAAAAAGAAGCAACCTTGTTATAATACTTATAAATGTTTGGTTAATTATTACATTACTCTATGCAAAAAACATGGCCGGTGAATTATTATATAAATATTTTTTCTTTTAACAGCGCTGTGTTTTGCGTTATAAAGATAGATTAAGAACATTTTTTAATTATTAAAAAAATAATAATTAAACATATTTTTACAACTTATATATTTCATGTGAAAACAACAGAACAATTTTCTCATAAGAATATATATATAACTATATATAAATTATGACCAGCACATTAGAAACTAAACACAATATAAAAGCCAAAAAAAAGGATAGAAAAAGGAAAAGAATCAGTAGACTTTTCCCGCCAACATTTATTTAATTTTTATAATCATATATAATTATCAGTTATATTGTTTAATTATGGTGGCGTATTATACAATATACTTTGATTAAGGTGTATAAGTGAAGTGATATGAAATGAATGCGTGTATCGTGACTTTTTAAGTTGACTGAAGAAGTCCATAGAAGATTTTGGTAGAATAGCCACCATTTTATCAAGAAGTAATTTGACAAGCTGACTGGACATTAAGATTTGATATTATTCCAATTAACTTGACACTGGCATAATAGTTTGAACTAGTTGCCATCAAAGAAAGGAAAAAAAGAATCAGTAACAACTTGTCAAACGGTTTTTTTTTTAATTTGTTTATGGACCATAAACAGGAGTTACATTATACCTTATTCTAAATATTCACACAACATATTAAAATGTAATCTTAATTAAATACAGATATTATACATATACAAACTTAAATGGTAGATTTAATACGGTGCGTGATTTGAGATTGTACCAAGGTTAGGGAGTATATTTGCCTAGCCGCTTGTCCGTATTTATGGTATTGGTATACGGGTACGCTTCCCGAGCTACTACCGTACCTCTACTACTCCTCTTCCGTTGCGGTAGTAAGCGTGCCGCCTGATGGAAATCAATCAACGCCGCAATAGATAACCGCGACACCGCAGGAGTCACGGAAGCGTTGCGGGCCTTTTAGGTATGTGTAGGCTTGTTTTTGGAGGTGCCAATGTCGTATCGGTTCGGAAAGACCGCCGAAGGTAGCTGGTTCCACAGAGTCGTGGTATGCGGAAAGAAGTTTCGAGAGAAGCGCACCCTAATAGGTTGCCACTTATACAGATAGTGGGGATGAAACTTTTCTTTACGGCGAATTGTGCGGTTGTGGAATTTAGCGGTGGGAATTATTCCAAACAATTCCTCGGAGTACTCTCAATTGTAAAAGCGGTACAAAATCCATCTGTTATTTAGATAACATTTTTATATGTTGTACGAATTAGAATTAGTTAATATACAGTTTACTATATATAATAAATAGTAAACTTCTGTTGATGGTCAATAATTAATAAAACAAAAACCTTTTGGAGATTGTATATTAAGGAAGACTGGAAGCGTAATTCTACCACTGGAAATCTATTACATCGTAATAATATAAAATTACATAGCTCTTTACTGAAGTAGACGATTGCCTGAGTGGAGACCGCGTTTCAGCAAACGTAGAGTCGGATGTCTCCTAGCTAGATGGAGTGACGATCTGCGCAAGGCGTCTGGCAGAGACTGGATGCATGTAGCCGAAGATGGGGCTAAGTGGCGCCCTTTGGGTTAGGCCTATGTCCAGCGGTGGATTGCCGTGGGCTGATGGTGATTGATGAAAAAGTAAATATCGAAAAATTCACCCCAAGTATATCAGCTTTGCCGTCCAAAACGATATTTAGCCAAAGAGAGTGGAGAGTGCTGTCTGTGGAGAGGTTCACCCTCCCGTACCACCTCCCCGGCTCGTTGCTGGTGTTCTCGTACATGAACACGTTGGGGCATGGTGAGGTTGGAGTGCTTTGCTCGAACGTGGGCGCAGCAGCAAGGACTACAAGCAGCAACACTGCTCCAATCTGTGAAACAGAAGGAATAAGGTTATTTTCGGTTATTTACTGAAAAAGTCCATCAAAGGTTTTAATCGAATAGCTACCATTTTATCATGACGTAACGTGATAAGCTGACTGGTTATATTTCAACAGATTTTATGTTATCGTATTAACTTAACATTGGCATAATAATTATAACTAATTGCCATCAAAGAAAAGTAAAGAAAAAGAAACTTTTTTACATTTGACGTTTCGAAAGGTATAAAATATCTTTTTAATACGTGTATTAAAAAAGTTTTATACATTTTGTCGTCATATTTGCCGCGCATAGATTTGATTACAGTCATTATGAATAATTTAGTTATTAGCCAATGATCGAATGGGAGCACCAGAACTAATTGTAGCTGAAAATAATCGTAGCTTCGGTCCCGTCCCGGGGCAATGTGGAATTGATGGGAGATGTTTAAGCAGCGGGCGTGAGATTTTAATTGGTGTTTAATGTAAATCCGTTTAGATTATATATGTATACAACGTGTTACAAAATACCCCGTAAAAAATATAATTAATTATCAAAGCCAAAAATGTTGTCAACCCTAGTAAGCTGTCATGTCAGGGAACCAGATTATTTAACAGAAAGGCCTACGTACCTATTTTACCTAATAATGGTCTACTTTACATACTTTTTCTATTTTTCATTCATGAATGTTTGCTACCTTACAAGGATGTCATTATACTTAAGTACTGGCTTCAAAAAATGTCAAGTTGGAAAAAAAATATAAATCGTCAATTTCAAATCTTCTAATCGATATCCTACAACTGTTCGATCTTTTCAAATTATTGTCGTTCTGCGAATTAGGTAGAAATGTAGGTAAATTCTGCGTAGTTTACTTTTTAATTTTACTGAAATAGGGTTTGCACATCAGTTAAAATAATAATATATTTTTATTTTTTTCGGGTATGTTATACAGCGTTACTACGGGTAGTTTTGTAACATTCTGTATATTTTATATACCCAAGGAACTCCGCTACCTCCAGCGGTGTTTCCGAACGACATTGGAACCTTTAAAAAACAAGTCCAAATTTTTTTTAAAGGCCGGCAACGGTCCGGCAATGCCTGTGATACTGCAGATGTCTATGGGCTGCGTTGATTGCTTTCCATCAGGCCACACGCCTGTTCGTTTGCTTTCTTATCACAAAAAATGAGCGGCTCTCTTGCCAGCATAATGCTCGTACAGTTAACAAAAAAGGTGTTAAAACGTCGACTATTCCTTGACCCGTGGAAAAGGGATAATAAACAGTTTCGATTTCCCATTTAGTTCCCGTTTATTTATACAGTCAATAGATGGCGCTGTTACAAATAGTAACAATGTTGTCGGTCTAAATATCGGAATTCGTAAGTCCCTATGAGTAAATTTTAGGAATAAAAAACTTTTCTTTTTATAATTGGAGAATGTTTATAAAATGTTTACTTTAGATGTAAAAATAGGGTATTTGTTGAGGTAAACACGATGTATTTCATCGGATGGGTTCCAGATTATTCGTTAGATGGTATCAAAAGTGAGAAAAAAATTTTTTGGAGTTAGTAATTCTGATAATTAGGCAAAAAAAAACTTACTAAATAAATTATGTTATAATTAATCGGATATTTTTTATCTGTGTACTCCATTCATGGCAAAGGATTATCTGATTGTTACATTGGACTGAACTTTTCCCGCCAATTTACAAAAGTGGTATTGTGTTTTATTTTATTCTTAGTCTTTCATTTTTAATATATCACTTTATTTTTAGTTATATAATTTAATCCTGCTGGCATATTGTACAATATAGTTAGATTAAGGCAGAAATGGACAATCCATCAAAAATTCATTTTTTGACATTTTGAACAACTTTTTTAAATAAATTTGGACAAAACGTCCTTAATTTCGTTTTTCCTGCAAATATTCCATAAGTAATAAAACATGTGGAATATTTGTAGGAAAACTCAAGAAGTTTGTAATATAACTAAAAGAATTTTGTACAAGTTATTATTAAAAGAAACAAGCTTCTCGTGTTGTTTATGGATTATATACAAAACGGATTTTCCAAGTTGTAAATAGCGTGGCTATTCATAGAAAATATATTTATGAATGCTCAAATTAAAAACTACAATATCTAAATGGTTCAGCTGTGAGTTACCACCTTTGTAGCTATAGGATCGGTACATTATGTTATGAGAATTATATATACATATATATACATATATGTATATATATATATATATATATATATATATATATATATATATATATATATATATAAACCGAGGCAATTTCAAAGCACTTTCACAACGGTCTTAAAGTTTTGAATATTAAAGATAGTACTTACATAAAACTACAAAAAGCCTCCATTTTAAACAAATTCCGCATAATTAGGATTTTTTTGCAAAATGAAGAAAATGATACATCTCTCATGGATATACCATTACAAAAAAAATGTATTTTTGTAATGGTATATGCATGGCTTTTCCAGTCAAGCCGTCCCGTTATTAGACGGCTTGTCGGGTTAGAAGTCTGTGTTACCGCATTTCTCATGGTGAATGCAGGGATCCTGGTTATCTTCCCATCCTATTTTTCCTTCTCCAGTCTCATTTATGAGTAAAGAGGGGTAACGGAATTATTTAATGGGACCGTATTCCGGATCCCTAAATTCACTGTATCTTGTCTACCTTAGGGTAAGGATTTTTACCCAAAGGTAAATAATGCATCTGCCGTGCTCTTAGGACTGCAGTTGCTCATGCGCGCCGGTAGTTGTTAAATTATCCACTAGCTCATTGTTTAAGCAAATTTAAGTCTAAATTTATATCCTGCTATCTTATACAAATATCTTATATAACATAAATTGTTTTCTTTCATATAAAACTAAAATCAATCAATTCAATTTAATTAATGAATTAATATTTCAAAAAACTGTATTAACAATAACAACAGGGTCATCATGCACTACAAGTTTAAAAAAATGTAGTTGAAGTGAATGAATAAAAAGAATTTTGGACTTTTCCCGCCAACTTACATCAGTGACGTTGTGTTTTTATTTAATTTTCATATTCTTATATTATTATCAGTTATATTGTTTTATTATGGTGGCGTATTATACAATATAGTTCGATTAAGGTGTATAAGTGAAGTTATATGAAATAAATGCGTGTATCGTGACTTCTTAGGTTGACTGAAAAAGTCTATAGAAGGTTTTGGTGGAATAGCCACCATTTTATCCAGACGTAACGTGATAAGTTGACTAGTTATATTTTAAGAGATTTGATGTTGTCGTATTTTACTTGATACTGGCATAATATTTATAACTAATTGCCATCAAACAAAATAAAAGGTGAAAAGAATTTTATTAAAAATTGAAAATTTGAACAAGTTATATAAATATATATAAGGAGAGTGTGAAATAGTAGGAATTAAAAAAACTTTACACTAAGGCATATTTTCCACAAACAAATAGAGAAGCTATTACTTAACATAGTAGAATAAGGATTCAATTTCCATTCAACGTAATGATAGCCTTGCTTATTTATAGTTTAAGCGGAACTGAACTGTGGCTATAAGGAAAAATAGATTTTAAAATAATATTAATTTGCGAATTATTACATTTCTTGTATATCGCCAAAAATTGTTACCTTGTATCGTCACACAGGTGTAAATGTCAAAGTTAAAAAAATAAAAAAAAGTATTCATCTACCAGCTGCCCAGAGAAACCGGTCACCCACCATTTTGTTTTAAGACGAAATTCATAATTGGAACACAACAACACACGTGAAAAGACCTATGGAAACTTCCTTCTAATTTATTTAATTACTATTTTTATATGTACACAATATTTGTAAGCTTAGCACTATTTGGATCTGAATTTAATTTGTTTATGTAGTATTCGTAACAACATCTTACCATTTTTGGATGCACAGGACGTATTTGTATTTAATTAAGAAATAATTCGTCATTAACAATCACAATACACTCCGTAAGAACGCGACGCGCGTTCGCGCTCGATTCTCAAAGAATAAAGGCAAATTACAGAAATAATCGTTTAAAGTTCAAGTTTACGATAGCAGTACGAGTGAGATAGATGATAAATTATCATGAGTGAGAAATAGATGAATGTATGTTTCAAAGTTCGACTTGTAGTAGGGTTAAGTGTGATTGCAAACTTGATGGCAATGATGATCGGAACGATTATGACAATAAACAAGTTAATTGATACAGACTTGATTGTAAACTTGTATGTATTGATTTTTTATATTAATAATTTGTTATTTAAGTAATTTTGTTTTAAATTTAATTTCAATATTGTTTTATCGGCTGAATTATCAGAATGAGATCCGCCTTAGAGAACTGTGATGGGTTATTGTCCATTCGCTGTCAAAATCTAAACATATTGTACAATATATCATCAGTATTAAAGAATATAATAAAAAATAAAATGGCGTAATAAATATGAAAAAAATAAAATAACTAATGTCGCGCTTTACGTGCGTTTTGTTTAAATAATAAATAAAAATATTGATTCATTCAAAAGCAACCGTAAACGTTTAAAATCAATAAAAAGGAAACTATCAAGACAAATAGATGAAAGATATCGATAAATATATAAAATGTATATAAATAAAATAGGCCAAATTTGGCAACCGGGGTTGCTAAACGCGAGCCACTCGGAATAAAATAAAACATGCATTGTTTTGTCACTCATACAAAATTGGTGAGAAAAGCCCATCTCAAAGATACAATCTCAGAATCCTTTGTTAAGAATGGAGTACATAAATGAAAAACACCCTTTAATGTATTTAAATAAAACACTACATTTTGTATATACATATTGTATATAAAAATACTATAATTAATACATTAATATTGTATTTTTATATACAAATATATATAGTCGGTGTAATTATTAGAATTAAAAAAAAACAATTTCACATTTCAAACTTTTCATGCTATTAAATAGTTGTTAAAAGCGGATCCCATGGAATAATTCGTATTTATATTAAAAACTACATCATATTATACAAAAAGTAAGAATAAATTTATAAAAAATCTCAAACTATGACAGAAAATAAGTTGTTTGTCGTTGTAATAAATTTTTTTTCATGGACTAATTTGATCAGAAAGTGCACAATAAGTAAGGATTAGGCTTACGGTCTGATGTGAGTTTGTATTTTCCTTTGGATTTTGATGTAAACCAATTTTTAGCAAGAATTCTATTAATATTAAAAATGTTGCCATTATTATTTTATAAAAATTCGTACTTTGCGTTCTTTTTTTACAGAAATTTATATGTTACATAAACTTGAACACAAGCAATAATAAAGAAACAAAAACTGATTTCAACACATAAGGAAAACTAAGCTATTTTTTGTGAAACTAAAAAAAAAGTTCTAGGTAGATTCCATGTAAACGTAAAGTTAGTGAAAATACCTTACTATAAATTCTACCCTACCTCACTCTATCCTCACTTTACCATGATCCTTTATCATGTACTAAGGTAGGGGACCATTTGCAATACTTATGGTGTTGTAATTAACCATGGGCGATGGTACTTATTGTCTGCTAATCAAATAGTTTGCCTTATTCTATAAAAAAAAATGTAGTCTATATGAGGAAAAGAAGTATCTATGCTTTATGATACGAATTCAATTCGATATTGAATTTATAAATTATACAAATATCTCATAAAAATATATTATAAAAATTCTTCTACTTTTTCTTCTATGTCGTCATGTTCTTGGCAGAGCAGTCGAGGTCGTTATATATACATAACGAATTTCATGGGAAGATAGTGCAGTGGTTTCCCCTTGCTTTCTGCACCAGACATTTTTGGAGCTATTTACACTCCAAGGCCGCTGTAGCCTCTTCCAGCAAGGTCGTTGGCCTTACAGGTGTATGGTTATCCCGCCATTTCTCGGTCGCCAGAGTCTCGTCTTTTGTTTAGTTTGTTTCTTTAGTCTGGCTTTACTACATCTGACTGTTATGTTCATCTATAATTAGTGTTACATTGTAATATTATATATTGTAAGAATTAAATAGAGTAATGTAACTATTTTAATTCCTGTGGATGTTCCATAAATAAGTAAAAAGAGTTGCTACACATTGATCTTTCGAGATTAAAACGTTTGTGTTCATCATGTATGAAAAGTTTAATGTTATTAAAAAGTATAGAATTCAAGTACAATTCTGAATCTTTTAAATATTTTTGTATAAATGGAATTGAACCCACGGCCCTCCGCTTAGAAAGTGTGAACTTCACTACTGCGTCATTTAAGTCCTCATAATTACAATTAACTTTGATCCATATGACGCACTTACTGTGTCGTATTATAGACGTAAAAATTGGTTGTATCGATGTAAAACTGGATGGTTCTGGAATGTTCTTTTTGTTATTTGTCTGATACTATATTTACGCAAATAAGCTAGGTTGGTGAATGAACAAGAACCTTGTTTATTTATTAATGTTGCTAATTATTAATATAATTTAATAATATTTAACTTAAAATAATGTAAACGATTAATTAGCTCAATGGCGGGGCCCTCCGTCCACGGAGTCTATGGTCGCGAGTTCGATCCCCGCATCGGAATAAATATGTGTATGGATTACAAATATTTATTCCGAGTCTGGTGACCCCGCCAATTTGCATTGGACAAGCGTGGTGGGTTAACGTCCTTTGTTCCAGACCGTGCTCAGCAGTGGGACATAAAAAAATGTAAACAAAAGATTTCATTCACTTTAATAATATCACAGCAAAGTTTTCACTTTCCATATCCGCGCCAAATACCAGTTTTAATTCACAGTTTTAAATTATTATTAATGCGTACGTATATGTGGGCTCTTGAAAAACAAGTAATATAAAGAAAAAGTTAAAGTCAATCGCTACTTAGGTCAACAAAGAAAAAAATTATTTTATTTTTTTTTAAACTGTGTTAACATTAAGTGTCATCCACTACTAGGTTAAAAAAATAAAAAGTACTTCATTAATGATTGAAAATTTGAACAAAATATGTAAATATATGCATACATATAAATATAGTGTGAACTAATAGTATGACTTTAAAATTATATATGCTTCAATATTGGAATTTCAAAAAGTAACGCCTGACTCAATTTGTCATCAAAATAATTGCCTCAAAATAAATATCTATAAATAATTAAAAGCAGCCTTACAGTCGACGCCTATAAAATTGAGTGATGTTACCTAACGCTTGGTGGTTGGATTAGGAATTGAAATCAGAAAAACAAATATTTGAAAAGTCATGGTACAGTACAGACAAATAAAAATATACTAAAAAAATATTTAATTTAATACTTGATTATAATTACTATAATTATTTTATATGAACCAATATTATTTACGAACGACGATTTAATTACACGATATTAATTCTAATATATACATAAAAAATAGGCATGTATCAATTTTTTTCTTTGTTTTTAAACAGAACACTAGCAACATTTTAAATATTACTACAATTCTGGTATAGATTCCAGATAATAAATATTGATTGAACAAGGAAATGGTTCAAATCAATAGTCTTATAAAAGACACGAACTTACGGCTTCAGATCGCGAGCCCGATCCTTAACAACTGAGCTATTGTTGCTTAGTTCGATGACGTCATTAATTATTTCTCGCATCGTCGGATTTCCCCGCGGTCTGAACTTTATCCATTGTTGATTATAAATGTCATTACGATACATGGAAATATTTTTGCATATATCATATATATATATATATATATATATATATATATATATATATATATATATATATATATATATATATATATATATGTAGTATGTCCCATTTCTGAGCACAAGCCTCTCCTCCTCCTCCTCCTCCGGGTTACCAGACACGGAATATATATCTGTAGGCTATACATATATTTATTCCGATGCGGGGATCGAACTTGCGAACATTGACTCCGTGGGCGGGGCACCTCGCCACTGAGCCAATTGGCTATCATCATCTAACAAATTATGGGGCATAACGAATATTTTCTTATATCCTTCAAATTTGTTATATCAAGGTTTCACTATACTAGGATAACATAACCTGTTAGTGTAATTAATAAAACGTTGGTAATTTGATCAAAAAACGCAGTCAGCCGTTCGAGGTGAGGACAGTTAATTATTTGGTAACATTATACCGTAATTAGGGAATTTCCGATCAGCCGTAATGGCAATTGCCATTAGTTTCGGTCGCCTCTTTCCCGACTCTGGGGAATTTACGGCATGTGTTTTAGTGACGTGTGGCTTCTAATTTCGACGTATTCGCCTGTTTGGTGTTGGGAAGCCATCTTTATTAATATAAATATTCATTCGTTATGTAAAGTATATATAAATGATTGTAAAATTACCGTTATACAGGTTGACATTGTTTTGAGTGATACATGGTTCCCGCTCTAAGTTTTCCTACAGTCCATATATGTCTCACTATTGGATACGGTGTCTTGTTATTTCAGGAGGAAAGGACATCATCATCTCGCTTGTTCAAAGCGGATTGCCGAGATACTATAGCGTCCCAGCCGTACAGATACTGATAGCCGTACAGTTTTCTCTTTGATAAAAATTGAATTAGTCGCAGCAACATCAGTCTTCTCGTTACAATGACGTATTGTCAATATCGCATCTTCTCAACCGCAGTTTTTTGCTTTGCATATGCAGTCTTATGCCGTGCTTATGCATAGTCTTCTATGTACACGGTCTTCTATCTACACGGTCTTCTATCTGTGCGGCGCCTCCAACATATACCGTGCCAGCCGTACTGATACAGCGACACACGGGATTTTTAGGGGGTTTTATCTTCGATAAAAATGAAATTCTTCCAAGTGAACTTAATTTATTTTTCTATTCGATGTACATTTATATCTTAATCATACTTTATTAACACTTTATCAATATTATTTACTTGTGCAAGGAAAGGTGGTATGTTATATCATAGACGTTAATCGATCGAATATCATTATTTTTTTAAAACAATTTATTTCTTTTTAATTTTAAAATTACGAATGTAAAAAGAAGTAATATAATAAAAAAGGTTTTATTATATTAAATAAAAAGTTGGAATACGTTAGTTATATATTTATCTATCTATCACTACAATACTTCGGCCTTGCGTGGTATTGGACCTCTCCAAGGCGGCTTTCCGAGGTATTGGCGATATACCTCAGCCAGAAAAAAATACTTGTAGGTTAAAATATATGTATATCTATTTATGCGGTTATTAACATCTGATGCATTATCATTATTTATAATATTAAGAAATTTTTTGCTTTAAAATATCGATGAAATATATGTACGTAATAGATAAATCATAATTTGAATGACAACATAATAGTTTAGTTATGTATTTAGATCTTTATGTATCTAATAATTAATGACATTTGTATGCCATAAGTGGCAATGTGATGGAGCTTTTTACGTCTTTTTTTTCATCTTGTTATACCTTACATTATACAAATAAATTATTATACAAATAGTTTATTATTATTATTATTAAAAATTACTTTCATGTCTGATCCAATTAGTTCATCTCAAAATTCCAAACTGTTCATTATTTAGTTAATTTCAAACATGTTTATCGAGCTGAGAACGTACCTTAAAATCTTTGAAAGTGTAATTTTAAGGAGAAAAAATATTTCGTAATTTGTCCTATGTCAACATAATTTAGACAGGTCAATCTCGAGTATTTAATTTAGCGAATAATTTGGAAAGTATATTAAAGGTAAAGAGAGCTCGTTCTAATCAGGGATGATTATAATATAAACTAGCTGTTTATGTACACAGAATTCATCACAGAACAGTAAGTTGATATTTTGAAAAAATAAGTTTATGTATCCCGAAGCTTATACAAAGAATAGGTAGACACATTATGTGAACGTAACAAGGTTTTTTTAAAAATGAATTTATTATTTATTTGTAATAAAATTATAAGTTTTATTACAATTTAATTTATTTAACTAAATGGAATCGACTGAACTGACAGATTCAGATGCTAGTTCCCGACTGCGTGTTTGAGCTTTGTGTTCTCTCTCACAAAAGTGCTTAGCTTAACTTAATCTCTGTTGATGTTCTAGAAGGTTGAGAGTACATAGCTAGGTATTAAATGTTATAAAAAGAAATAAATAAGGAAGTTTTGTTTGTGTCACTTAAGAAGTCAAATGTTATATGAGTCGTTCAGCGGGCGAGTGGCCCAAGCCTAAGCTGAAATTAAAGGGCCTGTGGCGTCTGGACACACCACATTGTTTTTACTGTGGCAACATTTTACACCCAATGCCACGTCCACTTCTTTGTCCTCTCGAATAACGACGACGCGCGAACGCGTTATAATGTTCCGCATAATTTTAATACAACTGTATTGGTTACAATTTATATTACTGTATTACATAATTTTAATACCACTGTATTGGTGTAAGATATACTGTGTGTATAAGCAATAAATAGAAAGTTTTCAAGTGAATCTGGATTTCCTTTAATATCAACTCGAAGCACCCACGCGTCTTCAGGCCTATTAAATAATAGGCCGCTTTTCCTACGAAAGTAATCATAAATTTGAAATGGAATACGAACATTCATCAACGCCATCTATCAATCACTACCGAAACTATGTTTTAGGCCAGTATAGTTTTAAAGACCTATAGTTCTAGTATACAAAATCTACTTAACTCTGTTTCTGTAAATTTGTGTTTTAGGCCACTCTTCCGCTAAGCGACTCATATATACTAGTAACTAATTTATAACTAAACTAATATACTAGTAACTAAGTAAACTAAAGACGTCATGAGAACGAATCTTTTTGTTTTTATATAAATAAAACAATTTATTTCTTTTGTATTTTAAATTTTAAAATTACGAATTTAAAAAGAAGTAATATAATATAAAAGGTTTATTAATGCATATATATTTTATATATGTATATATTAATTATATATTTTATATTCATTATATACTTTAATATTACATTTTATATTCAATCTTAAATTCTTATACCATTATATAGGTTACATGTCTAACGAAAGACGTCAGTCGAACTAATTTTTGTTTTTATATAAAACAATTTATTTCGTTTTTTACTTTTTATTTCTTTTAAATTTTAAAATTACGAATTTAAATAGAAGTAATATAATATAAAAGGTTTAAATATATATAATAAAAAGTGTCATTCCATTAGTGATACATTTATCAATGTATCACTACGGTATGTTCCGGTGGCAACAGACATCTTCACTGTGTGGCCAATCTTTTGTGGATACACACGTTTGTTCTTTGAATGCTTCTATATCATATTCACGTGCAGACACCACAGGTGGTAAATTGTTCCATATTTGCACAGTTCATGGTGGAAAAATGGGACAAAATCGCACGGTGGTAGGCAGCCAGCCGTCCAGATGATCGGATGGAGTCTAGTAAGGGACACATTCAAAAAAACAAAGGGTTTTTGTATTATGCAAATGCATATAGCATCGTTTTGCATTGACAAAAGGTCTAAGAAGACCTTAGAAATAGAATTTTGAAAATTGAAAAACCGTAGAAGTACATTGTCGTAACGCAAATATTTTTTTTCTACTCACGTAAAGAGTAAGTCAAGAAAATATAATGGCTATCACATAGCGGGGAAACGGATTGGACCCAAGTGTTTAGTGTGTATTTGAGTTATTATGTATTAGCTTTAGTCCGCGGCTTCGCTCGCGTGGAATTTGGTCTGCCACATGAAGTTTCGTGACAGATCATTTTAAATAAATATATATTTTTTTACTTAATAGTAAAATTATATTATGACCAAAATTACATAAAATCATTACAAGTTGTAGCCTATATGTTATTCCGATGTATAACCTATATTACTGTAAAGTTTCATCCAAATCCGTCCAGTAGTTTTTTCGTGAAAGAGTAACAACCATACATCCATACTCACACACTTTCGTATTTATAATATTAGTAGGAAGTAGGATTACGGTATTGAAATAGTTGTTAAAAAAATACCTAGAATATCGCTAGACCACGACCGGATACACTGTATAGAATAAAACTAAAACATTTTTAAATGCTGAATGAACGTAAACTTTTTTTACGTAAGTAGTCGAAGCGTTATTTATTTGCTGTCACTGACTCCCGACTATTTATTCTTTCCGTGTGATTTAATTTCTTTTTTATTTGCTCCGAGGAAATTGGATGTGCAAAACAAATTTTATATTGGTTATTTACTGTTTGAAAACAATATATATAAGTAGGACTTATATAGAACTTTTCGTCCTCACTTAGACATCCTTAAGTGTTTAAAGTCTATTAATATTAATATTCTGGACTTTGATATTCAATGGACTTAGATATTAAATGGATTTTTTTATATATTCACGCCTACCGCCGCAGGGGTTGGCAGAGACCACAGAGCTCCATCCGCTACCATTCATCGCAGCGAAACGGCTCTCCATTGGTCGCTTCTCGCCCTCGTGAGAATCAGGACGTGACGGGTTGCGAACTACGCCGCTGTCATTTTGAGAGCTGCAAGGGAGGATGGAGGTCAGCCCCAGCAGAGCCCTGCATACTGAGGCAAGGCACCATAGTACTCGGGGGAGCCTGATCCGGGGACGGTCGGCACGCTTGCGATTAAGCTCGCCCTTGACCACGCATCCTTTGGCACGGCAGACCGCGGATTGGCGGAAAGGAAGGGAAAGGATAGAGAAGAAAGGAAACGGCAGGAACAGAAATGTGGATTACCAGACTCGGAATAAATATTTATAAATTCATACATACATACATATCGTCACGCCTGTCTCCCGTAAGGGTAGGCAGAGACCACAGATCTCCATCTGCTACGATCTCGGCATACTTCCCTTGCTTCCTCCACACTCATTATTCTCCTCATGCAAGCCCGCCGGTTGAGGGTACTCTTGACCTGGCCTTTCTTAAAAAGTTCAGCAATCTGGTCAAGGTACGTTTTTCGTGGTCTTCCTCTTCCGGCCCTTCCATCCACATTCGCAAGGTAAATATCTTTTGCCAGTCGTCTTTCATCCATCCTCTCTATATGTCCAAACCATCTAAGCATCCCTTTTTCTACTTTTGTCACAACACCTTCTTTTACTCCACATCGCTCTCTTATATCTTCATTTCTTATTCTATCATTCAAGGTTACACCACACATACTTCTTAATGCTCTCATTTCCACCGCATTCAGTCTGCTTTCATGCTTCTTCTGCCAAACCCAATTTTCACTACCGTATATAAGCGTCGGAACAAGCACCCCCCGATGAACTACGAGTCGGGCCGTTTTTGACACATTCTGACTTTTCATAAAGGAGAGCATGGCTCCGTTAACCTGATTACCAACTTTCACTCGTCTTTCAATGTCTCCTTCACATTTTCCATCTCTTGTAAATAGTGACCCCAAATATATAAACTCATTCACTTGCTCAACTTTTTCTCCTGCAATCAGCACCTCACACTGCGTCGAAGTGTCCTCCCTTTCAAAAACCATCACTTTCGTCTTGCTAACATTCATCTTCATTCCTTTCCTTTCTAACGCTCCATGCATTATGTTTATCATCTCCTGCAACTCTTTTTCCGACGAGGCTAGCAGCACCTGATCGTCAGCATATAAGAGGCATTTGATGACTACTCCATTTATTCTTAAGCCACACTGACTCTCTTTCAGGTCTGTTCAATTTTATAGTATTTTATTATTATATAAGTAACCCTATTGTCAAAATGTAGCCATGCTGTGCGCAAATTAAAATATATAAATTCATATATATATTTATTCCGATGCGGGAATCGAACCCGCGACCATTGACTCCGTGGGTGGAGGACCCCGCCACTGAGCCAAAAGAAGGATATTTAATGGATTTTGATATTTTATCAGCATCATCAACACTCCGCAGTAGTCCACTGTTCGTTATAATGATTGCTTTTTTGGGGAAAGCCTATAGGGTTTCCCCAAGAAAGCAATCATCGTCGCACATAGACACCCGCAGTGCCATAGGCAGTGCAGAAGCGTTGCCGACCTTTAACGACAGTGTCATTAAGGGAGGAAAAGGGCAAGGGAGGGGGAGGGGGTTGGACCTCCAGGACTCATCGGAGGAAGCGCGTTAACTAAGCTACCACTCAGACGCCGGTTTTCTGCTGGAGTGTGGTACTTCCCCGGGCGAGCCGGCCCATTCACGCTACAGACACATAATATGCCATTTTTCACAAAGTATTCGTCTGCGTGTGTCTAAAATAGAGTGATCCTCTATTTTATCTTGATCAACAACTTTATATATAATCGGTCCCATTTCAATCAATCTTAAGCACTTACACACATCTTAAATCACAACCCTTAAGTCATCCGTCACTCGAAAAGCGCGCCGTACGGGAGTGAAGCCCTTTGACATCTTTTTTATTCCGGTCAAAGAGATGTATGTTACGGGGTCCTGAAAGGGTTCCTTTACTTTTTTCTCAACGCTTTCAAAGTGCTCGACGGTTATTTTTTAATTTCTTTTTATTAAATAATACATTCATTAGTTGAATAATTGTACCCCCAACTTTGTTTTTTATTTATTTAATAGGCACAAAAACAAGGGTACGACGATTGGGTACTCTGAAATATAAAGCACTGACCAAGTCGTTACAGTCTCAAAGAATACTATATAATATAAACTTAACAACGCCCGGACTATAACACTTTAAATTTGCGCATAGTATGGCTACATTTTGACAATAGGGTTACTTATACTCATATAATAATAAAAGACTATAAAATTGAACAGATAAAATTAAATTTGTAATAACTTAGGTATATAAATGTACAAAGTAGTAAAAGAAGTTTATTAAAGTAAAACATCCTAATGCGGGGTGTGGGAGAGAAAACGTAGACCGAGCCGTCGTCTCGATTCAGACTACGGTCCCCTGCACTCGTTTCTATACGGGGTCACTTACACGTGGACGTTAATACGGTAGACCCAGCCGTCGTACAACGCTTCTCTTTTTTTATCATTTATTAATTTATTTTATTTATGACAGTTATGAGGTAGATCATAGTAGGTCTCCGTAATTTTCCGAATTTGGCTATACATACATAAATATATAAATATATACATACATACGTACATGCACACACACAGACATATATAAATATATATATCAGTGTATACACAATATACAAATAATACTAATTATAATTATAAAAATAATTGTATACAAATAATATAAGTACCAGTAAGTGATAATATTAGTAATTTGATTCCTAATTTATAAACTAATAAAGCTGGCTGTTATGAAAATAAATTTTTTATTAAGTTTTGTTTTTTTTTTATAAAAAAATATTGAAGAAGCATAAAAAAACATTGAATAGATGATGAGCTTTAAAATCCGTAAAGGTATTTTTAACAGCTCATATATGTCTAATTGCTGAGCACGGGCCTCTCCATTTCTGGAGGAACGTTAAATCACCACCATGGTCAAATGCGAATTAGCGGGGTTACCAGACTCGGAATAAATATTTCTAATCCATACATATATTGACTCCGGGGGCGGAGGGCCCCGCCACTGAGCCATTTGGTCATCAGATATAACCATAAGAATAAGCCTACATAAATGTAGAGTGTGTGTTTTACACACACTCTTTGCGCACTGGATGACGTCTCAGCACATCCCTTCTTTTCCGATTATTAAGTGAATTACGATGTATCTTCTCACATTGAAATTTACCACGTGAATAATTTGAACACGTAAAAACTTTCACCATTTTCAACACAATCGCGAACACGTGTCACCATCATAATGACATCGTAGACCTTGATCGTGGGAACTTTTCCAGCCAACACTTTGCAAGCGTTTATTGATTTTCAGTTACAACAATGTCCATTTGCATAAAAACATCATTTAAATAGTTGTTATATCTAAATATAACAACTATTTAAATGATGTTTTTATGCAAAATGATGCCAAATAAGCCAATAATAATAAAGAGAAATTCTTCCAAAGATTCTTGGTTCAAAACGGAGACCGGATGAAAACTGGAGAAACCTAAAGAATTCCGAAATTGAAAAGCTTGTGATCGACGCTTACATAATCAGAGATAACCTTTATTTGAGAAACCATTGCGCAGTACAGATAAATGATATATATATATATATATATATATATATATATATATATATATATATATATATATATATATATATATATATATATATATATATATATATATATATATATATATATATATATATATATATATATGAAATGTAAATATATTATATGAATATATCGCTTCTTGTCCTCATGGGAATCAGGATTTTTAACAAATTAGGTTTATTAAAATGCTGTGCGGTAATGATACCTAGAATCCTTGGATTCTTTTCTAAGCTTGGCTGTTAGCAGTCATTTACTCTCTCTCAAAATACTTAAACCCAGCCATTATTAATAACGTATTTAATTTGCGAATAATTGTTTGTTTATAATTTGTAAAGCGACCCACCTGGTTAAATTAAAATCAGTACTTTATTATCATATAATATTCATACTTTTTTTGGTAATCGTACTCTGTACGCATTATGAAAAAGTGTGTCAACTCAAAAATTAAAATTTCTCTCAAAAACCTTCTCTCCTGGAAGTTACAATCGCTTGTAATATTTTACCGAAACCAAAAGTAACACTTTTTGTCCACGTCACAAACATTCGTAAATTTCCGGTCCGGTGAAAGAACACCGGATGCGTTCATTGTTTTCGTCTTTCTGAATTTCCGAACGGAAAATAACCAATGCTACATCTAGACAATTGGAAAGTAACCTTTTAATTTTATTTGAAATGTGATCTTGAAAATGGTTTCCGAACTTTCCGACAAAAAAAAAACTATTTTATAAAGAAACAAGTACAAAGGGACTTTTTGACTTTTCCCGCCAACTTACATCAGTGACGTCGTGTTTTTATTTCATTTTCATAATCTTATATTTTTGTCAGTTATATTGTTTAATTGTGGTGATATATCACACAATATAGTTCGATTAAGGTGTATAAGTGAAGGTTTTGGTAAAATAGCCACCATTTTATCAAGACGTAACGTGATAAGCTGACTTGTTACATTTCAAGATATTTTATTTGACATTGGCATAATATTTATAACTAATTGCCATCAAAGAAAAGAAAATTAATACATAAATCAATTACTATATTTTTCCAGCGAGCTGTACGCTTCGCCAGTGATGATATTTATTTTTAAATTTATAGTCTACTAAATATTTTATATAAGAGAATTGTTGTGTGCTTGTTGCGGATCTTGGCTAAGTAAGACTTTTGACTGTCCTCAATTCAATATCTTATTTAAATAAAAGTTATTATGTGTTATTGTAGTAAAATTTGATATGGAAAAGTGGACTTGATCAGAAAAAGTCTCTTCTCTGTCCTGATTATTACGTAACTGTGGTAGAAGCCCAATTGTTAATAGAATGACATTGACATATCGTCAGGCCTGTTTCCCGTGGGCGCAAGCAGAGACCACAAATCTCCTCCACAATCCCGGCACATCGTCCTTGCTTTCTCTTCACTCATCCATTTTTTCACCCATCCTTCCTCTTATATTCATCGTAGCGAAATGGCTCTCCATTAGTAGCTTCTCGCCCTCCTAGAATCAGGAGGCGACGGTTATTTAAAATTATTTTTTATATTATAGTAGAAATTAGGTTAATTAAAATTGTGACATTGATAAATGATATAATTTCTCATATCTTTTTTTAATTCCTCTCCATCTAGCGAAGTATCTGTATTTTTAGCGAGGCAAAACGCTCGGCAGCACTCACTGTCACTGTGTCTACTGTCTACTCCCTGATATACAGCATGTTCGTTTTCTCGTACAAAAACAATAAATAGATTAAGGTTAAAGTTAAAAGAATCCTTGTTTGTTCTCCTACTTTTTATTTTAAAAACGTTTTTAGAATATTTTGTTTAAATTAGAGGTTCATCCATCAAAACAAAGGAGTGTCAATGTTGACTCAACATCCGGAATTCAACCGCTCGCCGTATGAAGCGCGGTAGCTAAATTACCACTCAGACGCCGGACTCAGTTTTCTGCGGGAGTGTGGTACTTCCCCGGGCGAGCCAGCCCATTCATGCTACAGACAAATAACATGCCATTCTTGACAAAGTATTCGTCTGCAGCGTGGTTCTACCACTATTTGTTTTTTAGTGATAATAAACAAAGTGTTTCTGGCTCTACCACTTCCAAAAATCTAGTAAGTAGTATGTAAATTGTAAAAAATATAATATTAATATTTTAAATTGGACTTACTCAGGTAAAAGCCTCTTCCAAGGATTTCCATTTTTCTCTATTTTTTCTTGTTTTAAAAAAATTCAAAAATATCAAATATTTGATTCTTTTAAACTTTAAATATAAATTACAGGCATATACAAATGCTATTTCATTCACGAAATGCGATTAAACCAATGAAACGACGTAATACAATGCAAACGAAAAGTACGCTAAGTTATTCGCTCCGTCAAATGCTTGTTCCTTGTTAGTTAATTTAATTTTCCGCTCAAATATCTTTTCGTTCGCTTTCTTAATTTTTTTTTCCTCATTTCTTACATCAAGCCAGCCGCTCCAGTAGCCGCCCTCCAATAACTTAGTTTGGCTGACTGCACTGCGAGTTAGTTAATTCCCGCTTTACTAACGCTTAGTTGACGATCGTATGACTAGGTAGGTTAAGCAGCGGTTCTCAAACTTTTGTACTCAGCGATGCACTTACACACTGTTTGTGGAACCAGCTACCCTCGGCGGTCTTTCCGAACCGTTACGACATTGGAGCCTTCAACATAGACGACATAGAAGAAGATGAGTGATTAGTGTGTAATGAGTTGTACATTTTATTGAATTTTTACAATGCAATGTGTAATATTGTTACGATTTGCGGTTCGGCGATCGGAAAAATGAAATCCGCCATTAGTTTCACTTTCATTTTAAAATAGAAAGTTTCGGTAGGTATAATTAAAGGCACACGTCCCTGGGATTTTGGTGTCAATCTCGAGTCAAACGGGATGTTCACGAGTGATTAACTCTGGGGATTGATATTGCTCGTGCTTGTCGTCTTGTGCCTTGAGTCAGCGTACGAGTTTATTTGCTTAAAATAGATATTATTTTGCTTAAAATACATATTATTAACTTTGTTAAAAAAGTATAAACCTAAACTTAAAACTATTAAGTATTTTAGGAAACCTTACAAGTAAAAACTACTATGTAAAAACTTATACTGCTTATGTTTTTACGTAAAAACTTCAATTATTTTCGTGATTACGTAATTATATAAACGTGGACGCCTACAGTCCGTCTGCTTCACAAGGTCAGAGTCGCTCAGAGAGCTATGCTCGGAGTTTCTCTGGTACATATGATTCGGAATGAACAAATCCGCTAGAGACCTAAAGTCACCGATATAGCCTTTCGAATTAGCAAACTGAAGTGGTATTGGGCTGGACAATCGTTGGAGCAAACGAGTGCTGAAGTGGAGACCGCGTCTCGGTAAACGTAGTGTGAGACGCCCCCCGGCTAGATGGCAGAAACTGGATGCGTGAAGCTGAAGATCAGGCTAGGTGGAACTTCACGAGGGAGGCCTATGTCCAGCAGGCTGCTGATTGACTGACGTGATTGATTGTATTTATATATGATTTGACGGTCGCTTTGATTAAATAGTCACTACACTTCAATTTTTTCAGTCAATAACAAATCTAGTTTGAAATTTCGGTAGATATTAAAAATGCTATCCCTTTTTTTTATAGCAAAGCAGGCAAATAAACATGCAGGTCACTTGGTGGTAAGTGACCATCGCTGTCCATGCGGAGGTTGTTTTAGTGAACACATACTTTGGTCTTCTGAACGTCCCTATGTAATGTAAATGTCCAATGTAATATAATTTGGTGATTTCTAACGAGTAAAACTTCCCTCCCAACCAGAACCAGAATCACCGACATAGCTCTTCAAGTTAGCAGACTGAATGGGTGAATGACTAATTGGCAATGGGCTGGACACGTTTGTCGGAGAACCGAAAATCGTTGGAGTAGACGAGTGCTGGAGTGGACACCGCGACTCGGCAAACGTAGTGTTGCTAGCGGCTGGCAGAGACTGGATGCATGTAGCCGAAGATCGGGCTAGGTGGCGCGCCTTGAGTGAGGACTATGTCCAGCAGTGGACTGCCGCGGGCTAATATTGACATTGATTGAAAACTTCCCTCTACAACTGTATGTACCCCTGCTCTGAAACTTAACCAATCTATAATCTTGTCATCCCTCACATCCGTAAATGTCGAGGAAATTTTGATGTATCGTTTTCTGCACCCATGCAACAGTTTTCAACAGAAAGCCTGACTACTTTAGTTCGGCCTTCTGTATGATAAATCACTTTGTATAGTTTTAGTTGGTAAACTATCGAGTCTGGAAATTACATGTTTTATTAAATGATAGAGACAACACTGTTAATTAATGTCTATACTTTTTTAACCAAAAGTTGGTAAGCTCTCATCTGTGGCTTGGTCAGTCAAGGAAAATCCCCATCTGTGGAATAGTATTGTGAGCATCCTACAGTACCTGGTCCAGTTTTTTTCCAATAAAACTATTATTAAAATAAGCTAAAACTAATAAGATTTTGTATATGAAAACACTAATTTAGTGGCATTAATAATTACAACTGCGCTGAGGACGTAATGGCTGGCTGGAGGGAAAAAGCTAAATAAATCCGACTGGAAAAATTTACTGAACCAGGCTATGGTCCACCCGCCGCTGTAATGCCTTGATGATGATGATGAGGACGTAGTATCGTTAGAAAGTGGCTTTGGAAAAATTCGACCGTAAAATGGTAAGCAAATCATGACATCCGCGCTGCGAGCGTGCCACAGTTGGCGGTCGAATGACCTTGCTCATGTCGCAGTGGCATCACAGACGAGGGATTAACCGGCCCAAAAAGGAGGACGTGAAATAATATTTTAGGGCACAGAATTATTTATAACTTAAAAACTGTCACAAATAAAATCTCCAAACCATACTTAATGTTCCAGTGATACCAAAAGATAATCTTTTTCACGTTTAACGACATCATAAAATAGACCACAACAGCTGTACGCGTTTAATGACTCTTGCCTCGTGGAGATTTTGTTTTATGGAAGAAGTAAATAAGCGAACAATCTATGGTAATTGATCAACGTCTTTGGAAATCCATCTACAACACTAGTAGAACTAAATACAGAGAAAAACTGTTGCAACTACAGCAATACATATATTTTTTTTAACAGCCTATATATGTCCTACTGCTGAGCACGGGCCTCTCCATTTCTGGAGGAACGGACGTTAACCCACCAAGCTTGTCCAATGCGGGTTGGCGGGGTTACCAGACTAGGAATAAATATTTGTAATACATACTTACATATATTTATTCCGATGCAGGGATCGAAAACGCGACCATTGACTCCGCGGGTGGAGGGCTCCGCAACTGAGCCAATACATATTTATTTCCATACAATTATAAAAATAAATAAATAAAGTTGGTTATTCCGATATACGGTTCCACAACCGCAGACACTCGAGAACAATTAGCTGCGAAGAGCAGGAACCATTGATTGAGTCAAGTCTATTAATTACGAGGGGAAGAAGGAGTCGAGCATTTAGGCTTCGAGTTTTAATTAGCAACGAGTATGAGAGTTGTGAAAAGTTTTTTTTTTTTTAATATTTACCAATTGATTGCCAAGTTGAAAGAACGTGATGGATAGAAGTCATAAGTTATTGGACGATTGGATCTAATAATTTCATACTGGAAATACGAATAGTTTATTAGATCAGTTTCACTATTTCTAAATTCATTCATTCATTCATTCATTCATATAGTCGCCTGTCTCCCTGTAGGGTTAGGCAGAGATCACAGATCTGCATCCGCTACGATCCCAACACACCTTCCTTGCTTTTTTCACAATCATCAATCTTTTTATCCATTCTTCCTCTCACATTCATTGTAGTGAAACTACCTCTCTCTCTCAAGGCTCTCCGTTATTCGCTTCTCGCCCTCGTGGCATTCAGGACGTGATGGGTGGCGAATTAATTAATTCATTAATTAAATTTATATTAATAATAATAGTTTTATATGGTAGAAAAAAAATTTTCTTATGCAGGATATAATTTTAGGAATAAATACCATCAGTGACGAAAAATCAAAAGTGATCGCTGGAAAAATGATAAGAATTAATTTAATTTTTTTTTATTATTTGTTTTTTTAAAGAAGACTATCAATGTTTTTAATATTACTATAATTCTTGTTAACTGTTCCAACTAAGCTATTAATGCTTGTGCTATTCAGATTGATATATAATATATTTTGTTTGTTTGTTTTAAATCTTGCGACGGATTGTAACTACTTTTCCTAATCATATTCTTATGAAAACTCTTCACACTCATTAAGTTCTCGTGAGAATACAAATTATGGTAATTTTGACAGTGGAACTCTTCTACCATTATTGGTAACCCCCTTATGTTTTGGAGTCCTATACAATATAGTCACCGATAGTCTTTCGAATAAAGAAAGAAGTTTTTAAGTTCAGAAGCTCAGTCGCCCAGAGAGCTATGCTCGGAGTTTCTCTGGTAGATATGATTCGGAATGAACAAATCCGTCAGAGAACTAAAGTCACCGACATAGTCTTTCGAATTAGCAAACTGAAGTGGTAATGGGCTGGTCATGTTTGTCGGAGATCCGACAATCGTTGGAACAAACGAGTGCTGGAGTGGACACCGTGTCTTGGCAAACGTAGCGTGGGACGACCCCCGGCTAGATGAATGGCCGCGCAGGGCGGCTGGAAGAAATTGGATGCATGAACCCGAAGATCGGGCTAGGTGGCGCTTTTTGGGGGAGGCCTATGTTCATAAATTATAATTAAACTAACAAGGTTCCTTATTATTATTATTAATGGAGTCAGACGTTACTTTGTGGAAATCCATCACTATGTGGACAGTTAAAAGTTTTACTTAGCTAAGATCCGCGACAACACACGGAAGACAACTGAAAATTTTGACTTTTCGGTTGTCTTCCGTAGAATCCACTATACCTGAAGATGCACCGTGTTGGGGCGAAACACGTGTCGTTTAAAAGGTGGAAAATTGGTATTATGTGTTTGCTGTTGTGTATAGTGGTTGGTGGGTGGAGAATTGGTGGCCGATTTTCGGATTAATTTTCTGTTATTGTTTTGCTTGTCGCGGATCTTAGATAAGTAAAATTTTTTGCTGTCCACAAGGTTCCTTATCCTAAGTTAAGGAACGCGTCTGTAGTGCCCTTGCTACTACAGATGTTGGTTGGCGTAAATTGCTTACCTTCTGGTAACGTGTTTCCTCGTTTGCCTATCTATAAGATAAAAAAAAGATACCTCTTAAATATGAATAACCAGAAATGAGTAAAGTTATAATTTAAAATGTATTCTCTCCCACCAAATCAATGTTGAAATCAAATTACTATATCATTGTTAATAATTGATGCATTCAAATATGGCAATCCGATTCAACCACATAATATTCCATGCTCCTCGATTTGTATACCATTTAATATCAAAAGCGAATATATTTTTCTTACATACAGAAATATATTCCAATAAAAAATACTTCACACTATCGCCTGACATTAAAATTGTTTTTGGTACGTACGCGATAGTCGCCTGATATTAAAATTCCTTATATGACATTATAAAATATAAAATTTATAATCACAAACATTCATACTTAAAATAAATTTATAAAGGCTTAGAAAAAATGAAGATAAAATGAAAATAAATTAGTTGGCTGGGCCCCGTGGAGAGGATGGGGGAGGATCGCGCAGTCAAGAGAGCGTATGTGAGTCGCCCAACTGGACGACGTCTTGTAGGGCGCCCCAGGTACCGCTGGAGAGACATGATTGAAGATGACTTGCGCAACCTTCAAGTCTGTAACTGGCAGGAGGTGGCGCAGGACAGGGACGGTGGCATAAGATCTGTTCGGAGGCCAAGATCGATTTTGGGTCGCTGCACCAACAAAGTTAGTTTTTGTTTTAAATAAATTAAGACTTAGAATAAACATCTGAAGGCTTAGAAAGAAATTAAGATTGAGGTTAAATTAAGACTAGGAATAAATGAAGACACGATAAATATGCATTTAGTTATGTATTCTTTGGGTACAAAACTGATATTTACTGAGGCGGACTATATGCGGGAAGGCATTCTCTAGCAGTCGACCGTAAAAGACGTAAAAGGTATAGATAATTCAAGTAACACAGCTCAGCTACCGTGCCTCGTACGGTGAGCGACTGAGTTCCAGAGGCACAACACCATCCCCCGTCCCCCTGCCACTCCTATAATGACACTTTCCTTAAGGTCGACAACGCTTCCGCACTGCCTATGGCGCTGTGCTTTTCATCAGATGACACGCCTGCTCGTTTGCTTTTTATCCCATAAAAAAAACTAGCCTTGGATCAAAGAAAATGGAAATTGGTACATTGACAAGCGCTACGCAATTTACTTATGTATGGATAGAAAAAATACTAGAGTGTAGACATAGCTTTACTGTATCAATGGAAAATGTTGGCATACTGAATGTAGAAGTTTTTAATGACTTTGACAAATTTAATTTCGGCGAGTTTCCAACCATTGAAGGAATGATTTCACAAGTATTTAGTAATATATTAATTCATGCCATATACCTACTAAAGACCTCGTGTTGAACATTACGCAATATGACGTGCTAGGGGGTGCCCGGGGGGTAATTTGTCACAAGTTTTGGATGAGGGTGTGACAACAGTAGAAAGTCAAGCCCGATTTGTGCTTGACAAATTATAAATGCCAAGAAAGGGTACAATGGATTGCAACAATTATAATTGTCTTGTGCTAAATACCATATTAATAATATATATTATATAATAGGTCGGGGCAAAAGTATTTTCGTATTTTGAATGTATTATTAGTAATCAAACCTTTTTGGCTGTACTGAATGTAACTGGCTGGTTTTTAATACCATGAAATGTGACATTCTGAAGATGCAAAAAATAAAAAAAAACTAGTTCCCGCCATTTTTCAATTGTTTTTCAAGCAAGCAAAATGAACATAAGTGCCGAAGAAATTCGGTTCATTTTAAAGTTTTATTACAAAAAAGGTAAAAATGCGACGAACGCCGCGAAATTTTTACGGTTTACGGACCTAATGCGGTATTAATAAGAGTAGCACAAATGTGGTTCAAGAGTTTCAAGTCTGGAAATTTTAGTGTGAAAGATGAGGTTCGCTCTGTCACAGATAAAATCAGTGCAATGACAAGATGGCAACAAGTTTATGTTTTATTATTAGTTTAGATGGCAACAATATTATAAATAAATAAAAAATTATACATAAAAAAATATTTTCCTTTGTATGAACAATAGGAAAATACTTTTGGCCCTATCTAATATTACGTGTGCGTATTAGATTTAATATCATTATTTATTTATCTTATGTAATAGACAAAACTAAATTTTATATTACTTGTAGCATCATATGTTGGCAGATGATGTAAGAATAATTTTTTTTATGGGAGAGGAAGGCAAACGAGCAGGCGTGTCACCTGATGGAAAACAATCAACGCCGCCTATAGACTTCCGCAGCGCCATAGGCAGTGCGACCTTTAAGGAAAGTGGCATTATGGGACTGAGAATGGGAGGAGGAGGAGTAGCACTCCCTGATGATCCGCCAGTCGGGTCGTTTTAGACACACTAATTTTACATAATTCTAAATAATTTATGTTACACAAATTACAATTATTTTGCATAAATCAACTATTATTTTTTTAGTGATAGAGCCACGCTGCAGACAAATACTTTGTTAAGAATAGCGTAATATTTGTCTGTAGCATGAATGGGCCGGCTCGCCCGGGGAAGTCCCACACTCCCGCAGAAAACCGGCGTCTGAGTGGTAGCTTAGCTACCGCGCTTCGTGCGGTGAACGGTTGAGTTCCGGAAGTCCAACCTCCCTCCTCCTTCTCCCCCACCCATAACAACACTTTCCTTAAAGGCCGGCAACGCTTTCGCGCTGCCTATGGCGCTGTGGATGTGTATAGGCGGCGTTGGTTGCTTTTCATCAGGTGACACGCCTGCTCGTTTGCCTTCCTATCCCATAAAAAAAAGCGGATATACAGTCGGTTTTAGGCGGTCGGCATTCTAATTACGACCGTCGTCGTCCAAATATATAATAAAACAAAAGACATTTGAGTTTCCCACACACGTAGTACTAAACGTATTTAGAGTTACCCTAAATCTTTCTAACGTCAACTTATTGTTATTTACGGCTTCCCGCGGCACTGTCATGAACATACAAAGAGCGAAACTTTTTAGAGGGTATGATTTAGCGCGAAATGTGGGTACTTTTAAAATGTATGAACCCTTGTTACCAAAAAAAGTACAGAACAAGGTATTATTACATTAATGTCGCATGACATTACTTTGTAATGTATCCTTGAAATTTATTAAATACCTTTATTTTCAAAAAGTTTACATACGTTACAGGACACTATATCCCACACTAGGATTCCCTGTGTTGTGGGAAACTAGGCTCTTCCCATTCGTAAATAATACAATGTTATAACACATTACAACAAATAAATATCAAAACAATAGAGAAAAAAATAAAATAAAATCAAACAATAATGTTGATGGTTTCGAACAATAATCGAATTAATTTATAATAAATATCAAAATATGTTATATTTAGTATATACACGATACGTATCATGTTTATGAAACACAACAAAGAATAATCCGTTGGTTTGCTTTTCGGGGATTTTAGCCAAGTAAAATTTTGCCTGAATATATATCGCAAAGTAACGCCTGACTTTATTAACAATTTTGTATGACTTTAAGAAAAATACTGGGACCAGTGAGGAAGGAAAACGGATTTTGGAGAATTCAGAAGAATCAGACAATTGGAGACCTGAAGAAGTGGCCGAACCCAACATCTAAGCGAGATTAAGACACAATGACCGCTGGCTGGACCACATTATACGCATGGGAAAGGATCAAGCCGTGAAATGCATTATTTGGGGTGGCCCAAGGGTCGTCGCCTGGTTGGTCATCCAGGTGTCGCTGGAGTGATCTCGTGGATCGAGACTTGAAGGAGCTCTAAGTCGAGGATTGGCAGACGGTGGTGTAAAATCGATTCATATGTTTTTAATTGGTTGAGGCCAAGACACATTTTGGGCCATTGAGCCCGCCAAAGTAAGGAAGTGAAGTAAAATTATGTGTATGTGTAGGGTTATATATGGATGTATTTGTATGTACGAGTGTGTCAGTATGAATGTCGTCACTGTGGTCCGCGATCTGACAGAGTTGGTTCTTGCTGAAAACCAGCGCCGGGTGCTCCAATTAGAGCGCCCGGCATATGCTGAGCAAGAACCATTTTATGACACTCGTTAGATTAAAATTATTTTTTTTTGTGTTTTTATTTGTATATATAATATTATTAAGGATTTAATTTTAGTTATTGTAAAAAAAGGTGTCATAAATAAAGTTTTTCTATTCTATTCTACCTGCGGCAGTCCACCGCTGGACATAGGTCTCCCCCATGAAGCGCCACATACCCCGGTCTTCGGCTTCACGCATCCAGATCTCTATCCAGTTTCTGCCTGTCGCCCTGCGCAGATCGTCGCACCATAAGTTGGGGGGCGTCCCACACAACATTTACCGAGACATGGTTTCCACTCCAGCACTCGTTTGCTCCAACGATTGTCGAATCTCCGACAAATGTGACCAGCCCATTGCTACCTTAGTGTGCTAATTCGAAAGGCTATGTCGGTAACTTTAGTTCTCTGGCGGATTTATTCATTCCGAATCATATCTACCAGAGAAACTCCGAGCATAGCTCTCTCCATAGCTCTCTGAGCGACTCTGAGCTTATGAAGCAGACTAACTGTCAGCGTCCATAAGTTTTGAAGTAAAATATATATGATCGTCCATATCTTATATGCGGTCATTGCTGATGATAAATAACTAACATTAATTAGTAAATTACTAAACTTTCTCATAGTGAACGTCGTTTAATTGATTTCCTGAAATGACTCGTTGTGGGGTACTTATAAGAAAGCTTAAACTTACTTTGGAAATTTTTCAGACATGTTATTACTTATGTATATATAACAGGGACTTCTATGCTACTTTAATTTCCTACTAACTGTATTTTGTAACAACCGATATATTTCCCACTGTTGGGCATGACCTATCCATTTCTGCATATTTAATTTACAGGTGGCCCCTAATGTTAACATTAAAAATAAAAATTTGCGGTTGACTCTAGATAAAATGTTGGAATTCACAACCTTCGGGCCCCTTTGTGTGGATGGAAATTCCAGAAGTCCGTTTTGTGAATTTGAACTTCGTTCCTAATGGCGGGGTTTCATTAAAACTTTGGAATTGTTTCAAAGCGGTATATAAACATGTTTGCATTTTTCACCTTTTTTTGGTGTAAATAATATTAAAATGGTAGAGCATAGCGACGCCTATAGAGTCTCGTCATGCGAAACACTAATATTCACTATTATTTCCTGTTATTATTATTGTATGTAATGTATATTAAAATTAATGCTCTGAAAGAATGAAACCGTTCGATATATTTTAGTATGTATATAATGGTGGGTTGGCTAAGGTATTTAAGGTGGTACACCCCGAAACTACCACCCTTGCCTACGGCATGCTTCTCATCTTTTTAATGTTGTCTTCCACTTCCTATTGCCACACCATAACCTTAAGTTAGGCAACGTACTGATCTATATTGGTCTCAATATAGCAGCAACATAGATCAATATAGCATAGACAAGGATAATTTCTTACCATTATGTGAGCCATTTTCGTGTTTGCCTATCCTTTCTACAAAGCTTATGCATAACCCACTATTAACAACAGATCACTTCTAGAAAATATAACTAGATTAATCTTATGCAAAAAAAATAAAAATACATCAATTATAGCGATCGCTCCGTGATATCTTTGGCAGGCGATAGATCACAAAATTATTGTTAATCCTACTTTTTTATATTTCTTTTTTTTTAAATTTAATTTTATCTCTTCAATTTTATAGTATTTCATCATTACATAAGTAAATCTATTGTCAAAATGTAGCCATGCTGTACGCAAATTTAAAGACTTATATTCCGGGCGGGGCGGTTTTTAAGGTCACATTATATTGTATTCTTTAAGACTGTGACTTGTTTTTGTGCCTAATAAATAAATAAATAAAAATTTGGCATCCTGTTTAATCCGATGTCCCCTGTAATCCCACACGCCTATAACTGTTAATTATACATAAAAATTTCGGCAAATCTTCACTAATATAATACATAATTAGACAGGTAGTATCTTGTACGCGCCACAATTACTGTTTTTGTAAGTTCTATAGCACTGACGATTATATTTTATAATAAAATATGAGCTATAATTCACTGTGATGTTTAATTTAGTTAATTCCACATTCATATTATTTTACACACTTCAATTCAAAAATATTATTCTAAAAATTCCGGACTATAATGCGACAAATTCAATAATCCATTGGTCGCTTCTCACCCTCGTGAGAATCAGGACGTGACAGGTGGCGAACCACGTCGCCGTCATTTTTAACAAATTAGGTATATTAAATTCATCTTAGTGAATCCCACGAGCCGCAAGGGAGGATGGAGGTCAGCCCCAGCAGAGCCCTGCATGCTAAGGTAAGGCACCATACCAGGCAAGTATTCGGGGGAGCCCGATCCCGGGACGGTCCGACACCGTTCGCTGTAGTTTTTCCATCTTCTAGTCAAACAACTCAGTAAACTGTTTTGGACTTAATCGATTCAGTGACATAGCTACCGCTTTTGGAATTAGTGGTACAGGTATATTTATTTTATTCTCTCTAGTTGCCCCATTACTCTGCATTGGACAAGTGGTCGCTTAATGACTATTCCTCCATTAACGGAGAGATCCCGAACCATCAGTGGATCATAAATGGGCTGTAAAAAAACCTTATTTTGGAATTGAAATTGACTTAGTCACTAAATTAACCGAATAAAGTTTTTATATTAATTTCAGTTGTAATATCGTGTTCTAAAATGAAGTAATTTTCACATCGTATGTAAACCTTTTTGTTGCTGACGGTTGGGTTTGGAAGTTTAAATTGTTTTGGAAGGATTTCAAACACCGCTATGTGGGTACGTATGTTGAAATAACATTTTCATGAAAAATGTTTTATATTCACATTATAATTTTGTTTACGTTGGTATTTTTTTCAAAGCCTATATGTTCATATAGGCTTCAGGGTTACCCATTTATAGATTAATTTACATTAACTAACCACACTAGATTGAAGAATTGACGGAGTACTTAAGCTCGGAATATGTAACCAGGGTAAATACCTGGAGGCATATACCCTGGTTCTTTATCCGATACGAGAATTGAATCCGTAATAATTAACTCCGAAAGCGTCTTTGCTATAGTAATAAGTTATTAAATAAAATTCCAATAAAAAAATTAAGGTGGTCTCATCCAAAATTAAGAGGTAATCAATACCAATATAAGCCCACGGCAGTCCACTGTTGAACCTAGGCCTCCAAGGCGCGCCGCCTAGTCCCATCTTCGGTTACATGTAGATGCAGAGACTGGGTAGGGCCCAGTCTCTGCCGGCCGTCTTAAACTACATTTGCCGGAACACGGTGTCCACTTCAGCACTCGTCTCCTCCAACGGTATAAACCTGGTCAATTTGTAGACAACCAAACATATGCAGCGTCTACCTAAAGAATAAGAACAAATCTTCAACCACCAACCTGCCCATCACGTTTTTTTTAAAAACTAATGCTCAATTATTGGTAAATGCTGCGGTAACGTAAAAGAAACCAGCTCAGAAGAATTTTGTGGTATCTCCCTTATTTTCAGTTTCACTTGATGATAATGATACAAAACCTTCTCTTGGTGGATGAATCACAACCATAACCCTTGTTCAGAAAGCGAATGATTCGCCACTGTGCCATTCGGGTCATATGTAAACATGAATACGCAAACATCCATTGACTTAAAAACATGAAATAATCATAAAGATAAATTTCCTTTTAGACGCACTCCACTGGAAATGTCAGTGAGAAATATATTTAAGAACTATAAACTCAATTGTACAAGTATCGCACTCTTGAAATTGAGTTAAATTAGTTTCACTCTATTATCCCTACAGCGAGCTCTCTTCCGTTGAAATAAGTAAGCTATTTTGCTCTTGGATAAATGAGTTAGTGCACTATACTTACGTAACAAGTAACAAGGATTTTTTTATTAGAACCAACGCTTTTACATAGGTTTGGTTGAATTACGAGACATTATTTTACAGTCAATGTCATCATTATCATCATGAACAGCATGCGGTAGTTCACTGATAGACATAGGCAAGCCCCAACAAGCACCACCTAGTCCGGTATTCGGCTTCACGCATCCAGTTTCTGCCAGCCACCCTGCGCAGAACGTCTTACCATCTAGCCGGGGGGCGTCCCACACTTCGTTTGCTAAGAGGCGGTTTTCACTCCAGCACTCGTTTGTTCCAACGTTTATCGGATCTTTGACAAACGTGACCAGCACATTGCCACTTTAGTTTGCTAATTCGAAAGGATATGTCTGTGACTTTAGTTCTCTGGCGGATTTGTTCATTCCGAATAATATCTACCAAAGAAACTTCGAGCATAGCTCTCTCCATACCTCATATCCTTACCCTTACGAGCCATTAGCCACCCTACGAGGATCGTCGCACCATCTAGCCGGGGGCGTCCCACACTACGTTTGCCAAAACGCAATCTTCACTCCAGCACTCGTCGGATTTTTTGAATATTCTGAACTGGTGTTATTGAGAAGATAAATGATTATTCAAAGGTATTAATCTGTCTACTAAGTGTGTTGTAATTTCTACTTGGGAGAGGCCTCCGTCAAAAAAATAATTAGACTGATTGTGTTATATGCACAGTACAGACATATATTGTTATCCTTGTCTCGAACGCACGTGTAATGTGACTGCATGGCGATAATCAGTTGATCGCAGATCGCCATCTAAGTAACACATCGTCTCACTAGTATTGACGAGCCATGTTATGTGTTTGTATGTATATATACATTTATATAATATGTATATACATAGATATATAAATGATCAATACAGTGTTGTATATATAAAATACACTGATATTACTTTATGAAATTTTAACTGTGATAGAAAGGTAGAAATAAAAATTCATTCAAAGTCCCATCACGCAAAATTTATTAGAAACTCTCTTACACTCTATGATAAAGATATGCAAATTTAAATATTACACATTTAGACTAAATCCCAAGTCACAAATTGTCTACCAAATTACAAAGTTAAATTACCTAATGAATATTTTATTTGGTACTGGCCTTTCTTTGGAAGATGTAAATCTATACTAAATACTATAACATATTTTTCAAATACTCGCAATTTGAAATTATCAAAATATATTTCAACCCTAACTAAATTTTGTTTCTTAGCTTAACAATAAATTAATGTGAATATACTTAACACCTTTAAAATCATCAGACAAAGAATATTAACAGACCCCACACACTTAAGAATCTTTCTGTCTACCAGACTTTTCTACCTAAAGTCGAGAATAAGTCTATATTACTATTTTTCCCCATTCGCATGTGATATGGAACATATCAACATGTCTTTGTTATTGTATTCTTTTGTATAACATTATGTATTTTTAAATAATTATAAAATAAATGTTTACACTTATAACCTTACACTGGTGTTTTCTATGCTGTAAGTGCAATCGCGAATATACAAAGATTTATTATTATTATTATATATTCACGCCTATCCCCCGCAGGGGTTGGCAGAGACCACAGAGCTACATCCACTGCCATTCATCGCAGCGAAACGGCTCGTTATTGGTCGCTTTTCGCCCTCGTGAGAATCAGGACGTGACGGGTGGCGAACCACGTCGCCGTCATTTTTCGACAAATTAGGTATATTAAATTCGTCTTAGTGAATCCCACGAGCCGCAAGGGAGGATGGAGGTCAGCCCCAGCAGAGCCCTGCATGCTGAGGTAAGGCACCATAGTCCCCGGGGGAGCCCGACCCCGGGACGATCGGCACGCTTTCGACTAGGCTCGCCCCTAGCCACGCATCCATTGGCACGGCAGATCGTGGATTGGCGGAGAGGAAGGGAAAGGATAGAGAAGAAAGGAAGGGGCAGGAAAGGAAATGCGGATTGGGGGGGTTACCAGACGCGGAATAAACATTTATAAATCCATATAAATATTTATTCCGATGCGGGAATCGAACCCGCGACCATTGACTCCGCGGGCGGAGGGCCCCGCCACTGAGCCAATCGGTCGGTCCACTGAGCCAATCGGTCGGTCAATATACAAAGATAATGGATAAAAAAGAACCAAACGATGGTGAGTGACGCAAAATAGTAAATGTAAATGTTCCATTAAAAGCTTATTTTCCGAGCTTTCGGTTGAATATGTTATTTTAAAATTTGAAAAAAAAAAAATAAACAAATTCAAATGCAGTGGCAAAATGACTTATCACTTCAAAGAGTTCATACGTGAGAAAGTCACTCGAGAAAGCACTTTTAAGTTGGCAAACACGACACCGAAAGCAGGAACAAGATAGGAAATAAATTGTTAACACACGTTCTCACGTGTTCCGGGGCTTATCAAAGAGAGTCTATAAGGGTCTTTATAATGACTTAACATTGAACAATATTTATATTCTTAATGAGAAGTGTTGTCTTAAATATTTATCAGGGTGCAAGATTCGAACGTCTGTGATCATTTATTTTGAATGCGGTAAATTCCCTTCTAAGCGGTCTAGGTTATTCTTTTTTACAAATTTAAATGAAAATAAATACTTTAAGTATATTAATTCAGTAAATTTACCTTCATTCTCTAAGGCTGCTGCCAATTTTAAAGTTGGTAATGTTCCAAAACTGTAGCCGAGTAGAATGAAAGGTGCTCCAGGATTTAGACGTGTTTTTATGAAACGTTTATATTTGATCGAATTAGTTGCGATTTAGACCTCTACTGAGCGTTGATTTTCAACCATACTCGTGAAAATATTTTGTGTAGTTTTTGATAGTTGTTTATCTTTATCAGCTAAGACTTTATTTATAATGTTGGCACAATCCTTGTTTTCTATAATGCTTGCGTGATTACCCTCTAAATAGTGGACCGTTACTGTACTCTCTGTAAACTTATCGAGACCATAGTTTTCTTCGCCGTTTATGTGCGGTGGGTTCTCTTTTGGTCTGAGAAGTATTATGGGTGCCTTCAGTTTCTTCTCATTTGGTTTAAAGTTGATAATTGCTTTCACGCGATCGTAGCTCGACGTTGCTAGAGCAGTGATGTACCTTTCTGAATATTTGTGCTGAACTGGTGCTGTTTTCAAAACGTATTTTATTCTTTCTTCGTACGAGTCGATTTCGTTTAGTTTGCCCATTAGGTCCTTAGTGACTTCATTGTTAGGCGATATGACATCAATGGTGTGACATAGAAGACTGTTTTGCAGTTGCGTTTCGTTCTTACAATCCATAGTCATGGTTAGGAGGGCGTACAAAAATTCAGGAGCTCCGTCAATGCAGAATACTACTCCGTTATGACCTGAAAGCAGAGGTATTTATTTTCTTAACGGAGTAGGCAAGCAATCAACGCCCATGGACATCCGCAATATGAAGGGCATTACACATGCGTTGTCTACCTTAGGGTAAGGATGTAAATAATACAAGTGGAAGTAGGAAAATAATTGGCCCTTCGGAATCCAACTATTACTGTAAATATAGGTACATAAAATAAATGCCGAGAGGGATTTAATTTTTTTATGGGATAGGAAGGCAAACGAGCAGGCATGTCACCTGATGGAAAGCAATCAACGCCGCCCATAGACATCCAAAGCGCCATAGACAGTGCGGAAGCGTTGCTGACCTTTAAAGAAAGTGTCATTAGGGGAATGGGAGTGGGAGGGTAGAGGGAGGGGGAGGGGGAGGGGGAGGGGGGAGGGTGTTGGGCCTCCGGAACTCGGCAGCTCACCGTACGAAGCGCGGTAGATAAGCTACCACTCAGACGCCGGTTTTCTGCGGGAGTGAGGTACTTCCCCGGGCGAGTTGGCGCATTCATGCTACAGACAAATATTATGCCATTCTTGACAAAGTATTCGTCTGCTGCGTGACTCTACCCCTATCGAAAATATTTGTTATAAAAGTTTGAAATAAATTAAGTTATAGGTACGTGTTAATCTATCACACTTGTCCAAAGAGGATTGGCAAAATATGATTTCGAAATAGATATTTATAGGCTATACGTATATTTATCAGGGTGCAAGATTCGAACGTCTGTGATCATTTATTTTGAATGAAAATAAATACTTTAAGTATATTAATTCAGTAAATTTACCTTCATTCTCTAAGGCTGCTGCCAATTTTAAAGTTGGTAATGTTCCAAAACTGTAGCCGAGTAGAATGAAAGGTGCTCCAGGATTTAGACGTGTTTTTATTGTCTGTAAAAATAGTAAAATAGGTAATAATGATTTCGAGCATTGTGTAAAGTAAAGTATAAGTGGAAAACATATTATAGATTCATCATCGTAATCATCATCATCAACAGCCTGCGGCAGTCCACTGCTGGACATAGGCCTCAATCATGAAGCGCCCCCTAGCCCAATCTTCGGCTACACGCATTCAGTTTCTGCCAGCCGTCCTGCGCAGATCGTCGCACCATCTAGCCGGGGGGCGTCCCACACTACGTTTACCGAGACGCGTTCTTCACTCCAGCACTCGTCTGCTCCAACGATTGTCGGATCTCCGACAAACGTGACCAGCCCATTGCCACTTTAGTTTGCTAATATTTCTATAGCTCTCTGAGCGACTCTGAACTTGTGAAGCAGACGGACTGTCAGCGTCCAGGTTTCGGCGCCAGAAATTATATTATAGTTTACTTATTTAGAATGGATGGAACAATCGAACTCACGATCTTCAATCGTAAGACCCTTACCGATTAGGTTACTACCTCTCAAACCAGTTACCCAGACAATCCAAACAAGTTACTAATTGAATAAATATATAGCAACTGATACTTGTTTTTCACTGATATTTTTAAAGCTATCTATTTTTTTTTATTTTTTATATATTCACGCCTATCCCCCGCAGGGATTGGCAGAGACTCCATTCGCTACCATTCATCGCAGCGAAACAGCTCTCCATTGGTCGCTTCTCGCCTTCGTGAGAATCATGAGGGCGAGAAGCCTATCTATTTTCCAAAATTTATTTTAATTTTTTTCATTTCTTTTTGGAATTTTGAGGAGCGTAAACGAGAAAGCGTGTCGCTTGTTAGAAAACAATCAACGGTATTTATGTTGCTGTTATAATCCGCACGTTTTGCTGGTACATTGGCGATCTTAAACTGTTTTTTATTACTCTATGAGACACTGATATCTAATAAATAGCTAGAAGTACATACTGCCTGTTTACTGATATTTGGGAAATCGTCTCCTACAATAGCCACAAAGAAACGGGTTAGATCTATCCTATGCTGGGTATTATTTAGTAAATTATGTGTAGGTTTAAATAAAGTAAAAATTTACCTTATGTAACCTGCTGACCATCTGTTCCAACGTCTCGTTTCTATATTCCAAGCCGAGCTGTAGAACGCAAATTTTAATCTTAAGCCGACGACATAAAGGCTCCATTGCCGAAGCACAACCCTCTAATCCGGGCAGCATAAACATGACTGGTTCCGATTCGTGGATCGGCACCTCTCCCTGTAATATAACATAATCGCATATTTACTCAATTTTTTTTACTGTCTTTTTTATTTTTCATTTCTCTCCACTAACTGAGAAACATCCACGTTTTCTTTTTTTTGCAATAAAGTAAGCGTAATTGCATAGTTCTAACAGTTTTATATATAACTTCGTCGAAAGGACTTCTGAATGAAAGGCCGTGGTATAGTAAACTATAGCAGCTTTATATGTAACTTCGTCGAAAGGACTTTTAAATAGAAGGCCGTGCCATAGTTAGCTCTAGCGGCTTAATATTCGTCGAAAGGACTTCTGAATGAAAGGCCGTGGTATAGTAAGCTATAGCAGCTTTATATGTAACTTCGTCGAAAGGACTTTTAAATAGAAGGCCGTGCCATAGTTAGCTCTAGCAGCTTAATATGTAACTTCGTCGAAAGGACTTCTGAATGAAAGGCCGTGGTATAGTAAGCTATGACAGCTTTATATGTAACGTCGTCGAAAGGACTTTTGAGCAGAAGAAGGCCATGGAATAATTAGCTCTAGAGGCTTTATATGTAACTTCGTCGAAAGGACTTCCGAATGAAAGGCCGTGGTATAGTAAGCTATAGCAGCTTTATATGTAACTTCGTCGAAAGGACTTTTAAATAGAAGGCCGTGCCATAGTTAGCTCTAGCGGCTTAATATGTAACTTCGTCGAAAGGACTTCTGAATGAAAGGCCGTGGTATAGTAAGCTATAGCAGCTTTATATGTAACTTCGTCGAAAGGACTTTTAAATAGAAGGCCGTGCCATAATTAGCTCTAGCAGCTTAATATGTAACTTCGTCGAAAGGACTTCTGAATGAAAGGCCGTGGTATAGTAAGCTATGGCAGCTTTATATGTAACGTCGTCGAAAGAACTTTTGAGCAGAAGAAGGCCATGGAATAATTAGCTCTAGAGGCTTTATATGTAACTTCGTCGAAAGGACTTCCGAATGAAAGGCCGTGGTATAGTAAGCTATAGCAGCTTTATATGTAACTTCGTCGAAAGGACTTTTAAATAGAAGGCCGTGCCATAGTTAGCTCTAGCGGCTTAATGTGTAACTTCGTGAAAAGGACTCTTGAACAGAGAGCCGTGACATAGTTATCTCTAACAGTTTTATATGTAACATCGTCGGAAGAACTTCTGAGCACGAGGCCGTGCCATAGTTAGCTCTAGCGGCTTAATGTGTAACTTCGTGAAAAAGACTCTTGAACAGAGAGCCATGACATAGTTATCTCTAACAGTTTTATATGTAACTTCGTCGGAAGAACTTCTGAGCACGAGGCCGTGCCATAGTTAGCTCTAGCGGCTTAATGTGTAACTTCGTGAAAAGGACTCTTGAACAGAGAGCCATGACATAGTTATCTCTAACAGTTTTATATGTAACTTCGTCGAAAGGACTTTTAAATAGAAGGCCGTGCCATAGTTAGCTCTAGCGTGAAACTTCGTGAAAAGGACTCTTGAACAGAGAGCCATGACATAGTTATCTCTAACAGTTTTATATGTAACTTCGTCGAAAGGACTTTTAAATAGAAGGCCGTGCCATAGTTAGCTCTAGCGTGTAACTTCGTGAAAAGGACTCTTGAACAGAGAGCCATGACATAGTTATCTCGTTAGAGATAACTATGTCATGGCTCTCTGTTCAAGTCTCTGTGTTCAAGGCTCTCTGTTAAACTGTTAAGTTTTATATGTAACTTCGTCGGAAGAACTTCTGAGCACGAGGCCGTGCCATAGTTAACTCTAGTGGCTTAATGTGTAACTTCGTGAAAAGGACTCTTGAACAGAGAGCCATGACATAGTTATCTCTAGCAGTTTTATATGTAACTTCGTCGGAAGAACTTCTGAGCACGAGGCCGTGCTATAGTTAGTTCTAGCGGCTTAATATGTAACTTCGTCGAAAGGACTTCTGAATGAAAGGCCGTGGTATAGTAAACTATAGCAGCTTTATATGTAACTTCGTCGAAAGGACTTTTGAATAGAAGGCCGTGCCATAGTTAGCTCTAGCGGCTTAATGTGTAACTTCGTAAAAAGGACTCTTGAACAGAGAGCCGTGACATAGTTATCTCTAACAGTTTTATATGTAACTTCATCGAAAGAACTTATGAGCACGAGGCCGTGCGATAGTTAGCTCTAGCGGCTTTGAAACAAAAAGGACTCCTGGCAAGTTGAGGGCTACTCCTTAATTTTGGAACTCCGCTGATACCGATGAAGACATCATAACAGCAAGGAAAGAGTTAGTAGATTTGGACTTCTATTGGTCCTACTATTATTTATTCAATTTCTACTATTAGTACACACTCATATATATATATATATATATATATATATATATATATATATATATATATATATATATATATATATATATATATATATATATATATATATATATATTTTTTTTTTTTTTTTTTAATAAAATAAAATACTTTTTATTCATCCACTGAAGTTCAAAAACATTTCTTTAAACTTGTGTGGATAACATTTGTTATATATTAATAGGTACAGCTTTTCCAAATATTAATTCATTAATTAAATTGAATTAATAGTAGGAATTGATTTTAATATTTTTTATATTACTTGTTTATTTTGTTAAATTTATTCCTGTAAAATGTTACTTACATCAGATGCATCGCAGACCATTGTCGACATATAAACGAGGGGTTCTGACGCAACTTTCTCGTCACCAAAGTTCCTCATAAACACTCGGAAGCCAGCGTTGGCATCGACCTGAATTGTTCGGGTTGCTGAAGTGGATGCTGCCGCTTCTTTTTGAGCCGTTAATTCTAGTAACCTGTTCACAAAAATTTCATTTATAAGAATTGAATTATGCCGTATTGTTAACGATTTGTTCTAGGAATTTATTATATACCTATTTATTGTAAAAAAGTATTGATGTATGAAAGTATATTATATATAAATATATTATGACGAAGTATGTGTGGTGTAGCTTTGAATGCTAGAATAAGAAGTAAAGATATAAGGGAGCGTGTAGAGTAAAAAAAGGTGTTGTGGCAAAAGTTGAAGAAGGTATGCTTAGATAGTACATAGAGAGGATGGATGAAAGACGAGTGGCAAAAAAAAATTGACGTTGCGAATGTGGATGCATGGGACGGTAGGGGAAGACCACGGAAAACTTACCTTGACCAATTTGCTTAAGTTTTTAAGAAAGGGCAGGTCCAGAGTACCCTTAAGCAGCGGGCTTGCATAAGGAGAGTAATGAGTGTGGAGCAAGAAAGAAAAGTGTGCCGATATCGTAGCAGATGAAGATCTGTGGTCTCTACCTACTCCTCCGGGATACAGGCGTAACGATATGTATGTAAGTATTTATGTAAGTATGTATATAATTTTGTATGCTTCATCAATGCACCATGGAAACGTGTTACTCAGATGACGCTTCACTGATCATCACCGTGCAGTCATATAACACTTATGCTAGAGAAAATGATGAAAATATATATCTGTAGCGTGCATACCCTTCAGATGATATAATTTATTGTAAAAAAAAAATATGTTTTTAAATGACAAATTGCTATATTATATATAATATTATATTAACACTTACCTAGCAAAAGTTAATGTTCTAATATCCTGAGCAGTTAGGAAGATTTCAAATTCTCTTTCTAGAGTTTGCTTAATTTCAACTGCCATCATACTGTCCATACCCAATTCGGCTAGCGAAACTTGCTGAGAGACTGTCTTCAGATCCTTAATGCCTAGAAAAAAATATGAAAAATTCTATCTAAATATCATATTTTATGTTTATGGTAATTATTTTTGTATTTTTACTTTTATCCGAAGTGTGGTGTTAGTCATTTAACAAAAAAGAGATAGATATATTTAATATTACGAAATACGGCAGGTAATTTGGAAGAAAGTTGATACTTTGACTGCTAATCTATAGGTGTGCGGTGGCAGAAATAGGTTATAGGCCTATAGATAGAATAATTCTTGTTTGAAAATATTAGTTAAGGTTGAAAGCTTAATTCTTTTACCGGACATTCTATACTAAATAACGGATTTGATGTGGCAAATCCATTATATAGGCTACATCGCATTGATGTAGTTATATTAAGACTTATTTTTAGAATTACTAGTGGCAGAGCCGCGCTGCAGACGAATGCTTTGTTAAGAATGGCATAATATTTGTCTGTAGCATGAATGGACCTGCTCGCCTGGGAAAGTACAAAATTCCCGCAGAAAACCGGCGTCTGAGTGGTAGCTTAGCTACCGCGCTTCGTACGGTGAGCGGCTGAGTTCCGGAGGCCCAATACCCCCCTCCTCCGCCTCCCTCTACCACTCCCTTTCTTAGAATGACATTTTCCTCAAAGGACGGCAACGTTTTCGCACTGTCTATAGCGCTGCGGATGTCTAAGGGCGGCTCGATTGCTATCCATCAGGTGAAATGCGTTTGCCTTCCTATCCTATAAAAAAAGACTAACTGGATATTGAAATGACGTTATATAGGTAATCTTCTGTGATTTAAGTAATTTTTTTTTTGCAAGAAAGAGATAACCGAGCAAATGGCGAATTTTGTAATAACTACCACACATTGACACTAGCAGAAAAATAGAGTATTGCAAATACATTGCGTATATTCGGGAACGATGAAGGATACTAGAATGAAGATGAGGAGGAAAGGAGAGAAGAGAGGTTGTGTTTTCTGTATCCAGCGTTGGTATTTTGCGAGAGTCTTATATCTTGCCGTACGAACTAACCAACTTTGTGGATAAAAATTACCCACAGTTCAGGTCTGCTACATTACGTTATTTGGTAAGCACGTACCCATAATTTGAGCAACAGTGTCCACGATATTTCCGCAGCCCGACCCACCAGCTTTCTTTTCAGCTACCACGATAGATGAAACTATCACGGCGTCTTGCTTCAAGAACTTGTCTAAAGCTAGGAGGCACGATGAGATTCTTTGTTGCAATGTACCACCGATTTCCAATTGGACATCTTCATCTTGCATATCGGCTACGAGACCAACCTAAAGATAATAATAATTAAGTTATCTACCTTCTTTTTAACAGCCTATATATGTCCCACTGCTGAGCAAGGGCCTCCATTTCTGGAGGAATGGATGCTAACCCACTACGCTTGTCCAATACGGATTGGCGGGGTTACTATTACTGTTATTCTATTATATATATTCTATATTCTAATATATTCTATTCATACTGTTGTGATGCGGGGATCGAACCCGCGATCTTTGACTCCGCGGGCGGAGGGCCCTGCCACTGAGCCAATTAGTCGTCGGGTTATCTACCTTAATGATTATATATGTATATAATGATTACATTATCTTTTTCTACTGGCATTACAATCCAGGGTGAGTTTTGGCCTCCTCTCTAATTTTTTCCCATATATCTTCCTATAGCTATATTCTTGGCAGCATAGGCTCCATAATAAGTCAGCGCATGTCCACTTCCATGCAATCAAATTAATATATCACATCTAATGAATAAATAGCCACTAAAGCTATTGAGGAAATGGCCTTAAAAAGATTAGCATTTATTTGTTACCTTTACTATAATTTATTCTTATTAATACAGTAAAATAAAATAAATAATACAAATAAAGAATTATTATTATTAAAGAATTATTATTAAAAGCGCCTCATTCGCGCTTCCTTCATTCGCGTTTTCACTATTCGCGGATTAAATAAATGCGACCCAATTCCAAATATTCGCGGCTAAAAATATCTTTATTCGCGGATCTAATAAGTACATACATAATAATAAAAGGATTCCAATAGGTATCCAACTCAATATCCTTTGTAAATGCCGTCAAATGGACTAACTAATAAGAAAAGTAAAATAGATCTTATTACAACTTTGCCTGAAGTATGTTGTTAAATGATATGAAGGTTTAAGAATGGCAAATGAGCTTTGCGATTTCTTTATGAACATTGATCCGTCTATGGAACGAAGTCTTATTTTTAAGAGGCAAATTGCTAATGCGACTGCTGCGTATCAGTCTGAATTGAAGGAGCTTTTAAAAACTGCCAAGCAAGAGAAAATTACAAAATTCTTCAAACCATTGCTTAAGCCTTAAGATAATTAATCAAAATGTTCAAAAACTTCAATTAAATTGATTTTTTTATATATTTGTTTTTTTTTTCATTTTGTCACGTAGGAATGTATCCCCTATAATCCCATATGAATTACCATTCCGTATTCACGGTTTCTGTATTCGCGGCATATTTATGGAACATATACCCCGCGAATAAAGAGCTTTTACTGTATTTCAAATATATCAGTCCTTACAGATAAAATAGATGAATGAATAAACACTCACGTCACCAACTGCTCCCCACTGTACAGCTAACGCTGGAAGACCAAGTTTTTTCCTGCACTCGCAAACCCTTTCCATAACGGAGTTAGATAGACCATAGTTGGTTTGGCCAGCATTACCTCTACCACATGATACAGACGAGAATATCACGAAGTCCCTTTAAAACATAAATTAATGAAATTTAATTTTAAATGACTATTTATTATCTGCATCATCTGACACCAATCTCAAATATCAACACCAATATAAGGCGCAGGCTACACCGGGAATCAAGCGAAACGAAGTTAAGGCTGTTTAGCTTCCCTTAAAAAGATAATATATGTGTATAAAGATAAAGATAATATATAACTTATATATGTGTATTCATTTATATAAATGGTATAGAATTTATTACGTATAAATATTTTTTAAACGACTATTAATTATCTGCATCATCTGACACCAATCTCAAATATCAACACCGATATAAGGCGCAGGCTACACTGGGAATCAAGCGAAACGAAGTAAAGTCTGTTTAGCTTCCCTTAAAAAGATAATATATGTGTATAAAGATAAAGATAATATATAACTTATATATGTGTATTCATTTATATAAATGGTGTAGAATTTATTACGTATAAATATTTTTTAAACGACTATTTATTATCTGCATCATCTGACACCAATCTCAAATATCTACACAAGTATAAGGCGCAGGCTACACAGGGAATTACGCGAAACGAAGTTAAGTCTGTTTAGCTTCCCTTAAAAGGTAATATACTTATATATGTATTCATTTATATAAATGGTGTAGAATTTATTACGTTTAAATATTTTTTAAATGACTATTTATTATATGCATTATCTGACACCAATTTCAAACAAGTATAAGGCGCAGGCTACACCGGGAATCAAGCGAAACGAATTTAAGTCTGTTTAGCTTTCCTTAAAAAGATAATATACTTATGTATGTGTATTCATTTATATAAATGATATATTTTATTAAAAATGTTTTTGTTTGCTCTACTTTAAATTCGGAAAAGAACGAAGGATAGTTTTTATTAATTTTAAATAATTCCAATTCTTCACAATGTAAGGGAATGATTAGTTTTTTATGTTCGATTTTGTGTTAAAAATACTCACTTCAGGTCAGGACACAGTTTCCTTGACCATTTGTCTAAATATATTGTAGCGAGAGCTTTGGGTCCGAACGACGTTCTGAATGTTTCCGGAGTTTGATTTTGGAATATAGAATCCTTGAGAATGACAGCCAGGTTAAATATGGCTTCGACGGTACCCATAGAGTTCGCCATCTTCAACATTTCTTCGCAACCTGACTCCGTTGTTATGTCATGAGTTGAAATTCGTACGTCAGCCCCATAACATGCCCATGCCCTAAAATAAAATATACAGATTATTAATGAAGTCAGGCGTTACTTTGCGGAAATCCATCACGATGTGGACAGTCAAAAGTTTTACTTAGCTTAAGATCCGCGACTCTACGGATCTATAGTATATATATATAGTAGTAGTATCTATAGTAGACTCTACGGAAGACTAGACTTTTCGGTTGTCTTTCGTAGAGTCTATTATACCAGAAGATAGCTCGTGTTGGGGCGAAACACGTATCGTTTACAAAATGGAAAAGTGGTAGTGTGTGTTTGGTGTTGTGTATAGTGGTTGGTGAGTGGAGAATTGATGGCCGATTTTCGGTAATCTACTTCATCCAGCAGAAAAACACACATTATTAATTTTCTGTTATTGTTTTGCTTGTCGCAAATCTTAAGCTTAGTAAAACTTTTGACTGTCCACATAAAATATACATTTAAGCCGGGTTTAATAAAATGCGAAAAAAATTAAAGCACGAAAATAAAATACGGAAAAAGATCTAAATGTCTAATACCTTAATCTAGAAGACTGGTATCCGTTCGTGATTCCCCTTCGAGAGGTAAGCAGAACCTTCCTGGCACCTCTCAAGATGAGCCAGTCGGCGAGTTCGAGTCCAAAGCCTCCAAGACCTCCAATTACCACGTACACCAGATGCTCTTGACACATGTAACTGTTAGAAAATTAATAAATTTAAATGTATTCTTAAAGTCTTCAAATCTCTTTTGTTTTAACCTGTCTGTTGGCTAGCAACACTAAGCATTCGTTCATTGACGCATTTACTCGTCCTTCCTCTTTCTTCTTTTCCCTGTTTACGGTATCGAGTATGTCTAACTCTATAGTTAGGAGATGATGGTTTTGTTCGAGCTATGAAGGTTAAAGCTTCCTCTGGTAAAAACCCTTATTCGTGCTATATCAAAAGTTTGTGTATTGCCCTAAGAATAGAATAAAGTAGAGCTGTCTTGTAAGATACTCTTATAAGATAATATATAGTTTTTTGTAAGGTCGCAGCATGTTGATCAGTTTCCCTTATGTAGACCGTGAATACTAGCAACATTAAGCATTTGTTCATTGACGCATTTACTCGTCCTTCCTCCTTTTCCTTCCTTTTCCCAGTTCACGGTTGGATGCGTTATTGGACTCTGCCCTAATTAATTAAAATACTACCGTTCATACTATACACTGTCTAAATTTAAAATTTTTGCTATAGGCTTCTATAATTTCTTTTAAACGTAATTCAGCGAATGTCGAACATGATATTAAGGATTTGGTAGTTGGGATTTTTGAGAAATAACATAAAAATTATTTATATATATTAAATAGCGCTATTTATAATACTGAATTGACATATTGTAAACTGTTTTTTTTTGTTAATATTGCTCTTTCACTGTCTCGAAAAGAAAAATGGCGGAAAGAAAATTTTTTCTTGGATAAGAAGGCAAACGAGCAGGCGTGTTGTATGGTGGAAAGCAATCAACGCCACCCATAGACGTTCGCAGTACCATACGCATTGTAGAAGCCTTGCCGGCCTTTAGGAAATGTGTAGGCCTGTTTTTTTGGAGGTTTTTAAGGTCGTATCGGCTCGAAAACACCGCTGGAGGTAGCTGGTTCCACAGCGTAGTGCTGCGTGGAAAGAAGTTTTGAATCCGTACTAGATCGCCACTCATCCAGATGGTGGGGATGAAACTTTTCCTTGTAGCGAGTTGTACGGTAGTGGAATTCAGCGGTCGGAATTATCCAGTAAATTTCCTTGAAGTATTCCCCATTGTAATATCGATAAAAGATGTTGAGAGATGAGATATGCCTCCTAATTTAGCCATTCGGCGAGATCTTGGTCATCAATATGAATAGGCCGATGTTGTATGTATGTAAATGTACGTCTAATCGTTTTAAAATCTTCTGTCACACTTGTTCAATTATTGAACATTATCTCTTGTCTTATTGTAACTTAATGTATAATAACATTTTAATAACTTATTTTATTGTAAGTTTAGTTTTTAATAAATCAATTTAAGTTAAGTTTCTTTTTTTAGAATTATTACTACTGCCCTTCATAAGTCATCATCATCATCATCAACAGCCTGCGGCAGTCCACTGCTGGACTTAGGCCTCCCTCATGGAGCGCCACCTAGCCCGATCTTCGGCTACACGTATCTAGTTTCTGCCACCCGCCCTGCGCAGATCGTCGCACCATCTAGCCGGGGGGCGTCCCACACTACGTTTACCGAAACGCGGTCTCCACCCCAAAACTCGTTTGCTCCAACGATTGTCGGATCTCCGAAAAAACGTGATCAGCCCATTGCCACTTTAGTTTACTAATTCGAAAGGCTATCTAGTCAGTCAACTGATAAATTGGTGTTTATTCACTTACCGTGGCATAACTTCCATTGGCAGGTTCGAAGGTTTGACTGGACGGTTGGTACGTTCTCCGTCGCGAATTTTTATAATTACCTATTAAAAAAAATAATTACAAAATTAACATATATTTTTTGAAAAAATACTAGTAATAGTTTGATATTACTAGAATTTTTGTTAATATAACTAAGCTAATAGTTATTTTTGTTAACTTAACTAAGCTAATAGTAATTTTTGTTAACTTAACTAAGCTAATAGTAATTTTTATTAACTTAACTAAGCTAATAGTCATTTTTGTTAATTTAACTAAGCTTATAGTATTTTTTATAAAATTAACTAAGCTAATTGTCATTTTTGTTAACTAAGTTAAAACTAGGAAAATACGTTTTGATTGAAGTTGAAGTTGAATAGAACTCACGACCGTTTAGTTGAAGAAAAATAGAACTCACGACCTCAGATCGTAAGCACAATCTTTGCCAAGTGAGCAATTTTTTTTAGGAGCACTCAAAATACAATATAATTATTACTAACAAATTTGACCAACATTTATCTACCTTATTGCACTTCACAAATAACGCGACAGCCTTCTTTTATGTAAACATCTTCATTATGTATTTAAGTAGATACTTTTATGTAAACATCTTTATTACGTATTTAAGTAGTTTAGGTATAAACCTTAACAACATCTTAATTGTTAATATTTATCATAGATTTTGAAAATACTCATTACTTTCTTATTTTCGTGAGAAAATTTACCATCTGTTCGAGAATTGCTCACGCTTAGAAAAACGGGAAAAATTTAAGGGGCTTGTTATATTATTAAAATATTAACGGGGTTTGTTATTAATTTATATGTATAGAAGAATTAACTGTCAGTATATACACTGACTCATTTCCAAAGATTAGGATTGTCTAAATTTTCTTTTCATACACATACGATCTTGCCTGTTTCCCATAGGGGTAGGCATAGATCACAGACCTCCATCTGCTACGATCCCCGATTTTCTTTAGTTTTATAATGACCCTTATTTACTTAGCGTTGAAACTGAGTGTTTTTAAGTGATCAGATACTTTTTATACCTTTTTTTAGAAATTTTCGGCTCAGGCAGTAAGTTTTCATTTTGCAATTTACTACGTGTTCGTTTTTATGCGTCAACACGTGTTGAAATTTGGAGGAAGATGTGGCTTCCTTCACTTGTTTGGACCATCATGTTGACGACCGTCTTCGTACTCTCTTCCCTTCCAACAATGACTAGCTTCTCCAAGTCAACATCTCTTCTTCGCGTGAACATTATACGTTAAATGAGATATACATTTTTATGTCTTAGTATATAGGCGAAGGAGGAGGAGAGTTGTGCTGAAGTGCCTGTCAACCTTTGCAAGTCGGAGAGACACTTTTAGAAGAAGAATGCATACCTTTCCAATGTGTTTACCGGCGGCCATATAGCGGAAAGCGGCTTCCACTTCGTTCTTCTGGAAGATGCAATATGTGAGCGGACGCACCGCCCCACTTTCGATACCGGTGAGAAGAAGGTCTTGTAGTCTCTGAATTGAAAAACAGACTCATTTAGAGGGAACATTGAACTAAATATAAATTTCTTACTAATAGTTCATTTTCTTAAAATGAGAATGTAAGATTAAATAACATCCAAAATTGGATATTGTAGGATCAAAACCATCAACATCTTGTGTAGGAAGTAAGAAGATTATATATGTATATAGGATTTTGTGTGATGTGTGTGGAGTGGATCATATAGATTATACGTGTATATAGAATTGTGTGTGATGTGTGTGGAGAGGATCATCTAGATTATATATGTATATAGGATTGTGTGTGGAGTGGATCACCTAGATTACATATGTATATAGGATGAAATAAAAGCGAAATAAATAATTAAATACTTATTTACAATAATTTTAACAGTAATGATTCCCAATTGGCTAGAGGCGAGGCCGTCGCTAAGGATTCAGTGGTTGCGGGTTCGCTTCCGTATATATGCCGAATCTGATTATTCCGTCAACTCGCATTGTGGTGGATTAATGTCCGTTCCTCTAGAAATGAAGAGGTCCATGCCCAGAAGTAGGACATACGTACAGACATGCGTTACCTTTATGAATAAAAAAGTATATATGTGGTAACACGCTAGTCACCTAGTCACCGCTGTCAGAAATCTGGCATCTGTTGAGGTACCACATTGGAACTTTCAAAAAAAAAGGCTATACATTTCTTAAAGGCCGACAACGCTTCTGCAATGCTTATGGCACTGTGGATGTTTATGGACAGCGTTAATTGCTTTCCATCAGGCGATACGCCTGCTCGTTTGCCTTCCTTTCCCGTAAGAATAAGACGAGTGTTGGAAGTCGCGTTTTGGCAAACGAAATCTTCACGACCTCATAAAGCGACGATTAGTGCAATGCGGCAGAAAGAAGAAGAAGACAGGAGAACTGGATGCATTTAACCGAACATAGTGCTAGGTAGCGCGGCTTAAGAAAGGTTTATTGCCGTAGAGCGATGATGATGAATGGAATTTTGGAATATATAAAAAAAGAGAAGTGTCATAGGACCCTTGGTAGATGTGAAACATTGACGACGGCTCGGTCTCTACCGTATGCTCACGGGCACGTGTAAGTGTCTCTGTATAGAGTCGAGTGGAAGGGAGTGTAGCCTGAATCGAGATAAGATGTTTCGCATCAAAAATGGATTAATATTTTTTTATCTTATCTTTTCCAGTCGATGACTATATTTATTCTATAATTATACGGTCCTAGGTCATACTCTGTTAGACGTAATATTAATACTTCTTGGTTGGAACATGACGTTAACCTAAATTAAAATGGTACAAACCGTTCTGAACTCGAAGCTTTGGTCAAAGATGTAGTCCAACATAATTCCGTGGAAGGAGGTCTCTTTTAAGAAGTTATACATTCCGATGGGCGTGTTGTTGCTGATGTCGAATTTGCCAATCTCCAAGAAACGTCCCCGGTAACCGAGACACCGCACGGAAGCCTAGAATTGTTTCACATTAAAGAAATATTAACATCTGAAATTTAATGAGTAATTCCATTAAATTCCAACGTCTTCTACTTGTATACTAGAGAATGTACGCATATAAGCAATTTTTTATGCACCCACGATACCATTATCAATAAATTAAAATAATTTTATATTATTATTTCAAATTATAATATAATATAAAATCAATAAGAATTAAAGTTAAAAAAGCAAAAAATATAATAGACATAATATATTTATATATAAATAATATAAATAAAAAATAATGATACAATTATAAATGTATATGTTAGAAAAGTATAATTAAGATATAAAATATAATGATAAAATTGAGTATAATGAAATAATACACATATAATGCCATTACAACGCTCGATTCATACATTAAATATTTAATCGTGCCCTTGCGCACAAAAAGTTTGGGTACCCATCATACTAATGGTCATATACAACCCGCAATGATCAAACCAAATAGACCGAAGGATCAAACCGAATAGGCCAAAAATATTAATTCTCAAAATTATTTGATCCCAAGAACAATTTAAGAGACGCAATTTATTAATGGAGTCAGGCGTTACTTTGCGGAAATCCATCACTATATGGACAGTCAAAAGTTTTACTTAGCTAAGATCCGCGACAAGCGAAACAATAACAGAAAATTAATAATGTGTGCTTTTTCCGTTGGGTTTAGTGGATTTATTTGGAACTTAAACCAAAAACTTACCGAAAATCGGCCATCAACTCTCCACCCACCAACCACTATACACAACGCCAAACACACACTATCACTTTTCCATCTTGTACACGACACGTGTTTCGCCCCAACACGAGGCATCTTCAGGTATAGTAGACTCTACTTTTCGGTTGTCTTCCGTAGAGTGATAGTGTGTGTTTGGCGTTGTGTATAGTGGTTGGTGGGTGGAGAGTTGATGGCCGATTTTCGGTAAGTTTTTGGTTTAAGTTCCAAATAAATCCACTAAACCCAACGGAAAAAGCACACATTATTAATTTTCTGTTATTGTTTTGCTTGTCGCGGATCTTAGCTAAGTAAAACTTTTGACTGTCCATATAGACGCAATTTAGTAAAAAAAAATTATTGGTTGATTGTTGACAATAGAAATGTAATTTTTTTATCGAAAAAAGAAAGAATTTGTATGAATAAAAAATCGTCTAAACTAATATATTATAAATCACACCTGTAACTTTTCATCGGACAATGAATTGAGGACCATATGCACTCCTTTGCCATTAGTTTCTCTTCGTATCATGTCTTCGAAAGACGTATCTCGAGAATTACCAATATGGCTATCTGTGAGGACGAAGACAATAAAATTAATATCTATATGATTTTTTTGCTATATGATTTAAATAATGTATCACCAACCTACACCAAATTATATTTTTAACACTGTGTCCATTTTACGGTTGTCTGGAAGGTACGCTATTCGCTATAAGAACGCCATTTGTATATAAATATTACAATCAATAAGTGTTTATTTTTTTGGTGTACAATAAAGAATATATTTATCTATCTTTTCAAATTGGTGGCTATGCCTTGACATCGATTTGTGATATTATTTATTTATAGAGTAAGTTGTCCACCTAATTGTAAGCAACCACTTTCTGCTTGCCTGCATCACCATTTGTAGGACCAAGAGTACTGTAAATGCGTTGTTTATTTAAGGGATTTCCTTCTTCTTCTTCCTTTGGCGTTACAACCCGGTGTGGATCTTGGCCTCTGCACACGATTCTTCTCCAGCTAACTCTATTCAAGGCAACCGCGCTTCGGTAGTATTTCGGATGTCCTCCCTGTTGATTTATTATGTTTTACCTCAATAAATCACCAGGGAGGACATGGTATTTTTATATTTTTTTAGGTATTTAAATAGTGGTAGAGCCACGCTGCAGACGAAAGTTTTGTCAAGAATAGAATAATATTTGTCTGTAGTATGAATGGGCCGGCTCGCCCGGTACCACACTCCCGCACAAAACCGGCGTCTGAGTGGTAGCTTAGGTACCGCACTTCGTACGGTGAGCGACTGAGTTCGGAGGCCCAACACCCACTCCCCCCTCCCTCACCCATTTCTACTCCCATAATGACACTTTCCTGGTCGGCAACGCTTCCGCACAGTCAATGGCGCTGCGGATGTCTGGCGCTGCGCGGGCGGCGTTGATTGCTTTCCATCAGGTGACATGCCCGCTCGTTTGCCTTCGTATCCCATAAAAAAAAACTCGCTATGTATAAATTGTAACTATCGTTCACAATTCGACATTGATATTCTAGGTTCAAAATGTTTGAAAAATCTTTATTCTCGGTTACTTCTTTAGCTACTGCAAAACGAAAACTGCCTTCTTACCTTTAAGTTGCGGGAAGAGTTTCTTGATGAATGCCCTCTTCTCCGCGGTACCGACTGTTGTGAATATTTCACAGCCGTAATGCAAGGCTACGTTAATAGCTGCCTGACCAACACCGCCCGATCCAGCGTGGATAAGAACCGATTCGCCGCGCTCTATCTGACCAACCATTACCTGTTTGGACAACACACAATTACAAACAATACGCAAATATAAAAAGAGATTAACCTCTCAGCAATGTCAAAATAACTGCATCTTTTATGAAATCGGTAGGCAAAAGTGTATATGAGTCATCTGATGGTAAGCAAGTTGCCATCGGCCATAAAAATTCACACTAAAGGCACTGTAGATGCTTTGCACACGTTAGGTAAGGATGTGAATAATCGGGAAAGAAAGATTCAATGAGAGGAAAAGAATGAAGTAATAATGTAAGAGTGAAAAAGAAAATCAAGAAAAAAAATAGGAAAGGAATTAGGTCTCAAATCTGTTTGATGTAAAAAAACTTTGGTACCATATACTAAATTAGTAGAAACATTGTACTTGTAGTGAAGGAAAGAATTAATCAAAACAAGTGACAGTAGATGAAGAAAATTTGGTATTTTTTATGTAATAATGATTTCTTTGGTAAACCAACAAATTGAGCCAGAACCGACCACGATCGATGGTGAAGTTCTCGAAGCTGTCCAGGAATATGTCTACCTAGGCCAAATAGTGCGATTAGACGGAGACAACTTCGAGAAAGAAGCCGACAGAAGGATACAGCTGGGCTGGGCAGCGTTCAGGAAATTCCGTCAAGTCTTCTCGTCGCCCATACCACAAAGTCTGAAGACAAAAGTCTTCAACCAGTGCGTCCTGCCCGTACTCTCTTACGGTGCCGAGACGTGGACACTGACAGTCCGTCTCCTCGCCAAGCTCAAAGTCGCTCAAAGGGCTATGGAGAGAGCTATGCTGAGAGGGGTTTCTCTGGTGGACAGAATTCGAAATGAAGAAATTCGCCGGAGAACCAGAGTCACCGACATTGCTCTTCAAGTTAGCAGACTGAAGTGGCAATGGGCTGGACACGTTTGTCGGAGAACCGACAATCGTTGGAGTAGACGAGTGCTGGAGTGGAGACCGCGACTCGGCAAACGTAGTGTGGGACGCCCTCCTGCTAGATGGAGCGACGATCTGCGCAAGGCGGCTGGCAGAGACTGGATGCGTGTAGCCGAAGATCGGGCTAGGTGGCGCGCCTTGGGTGAGGCCTATGTCCAGCAGTGGACTGCCGCGGGCTGATATTGAATGATTTCTTTGAAGTAAGTTTTGAAAGTAATATAAGAAAAAGGAAGAGATCACGGAAAACCAAGATAAAAACCAAAGTAAAGAAAAAATTGTTTATGCCCGCAACTTCTTTCCCCTTTCCTTTATTTTTCCTTGTCTCCTTTACATTACTTCCATCTTTCCCTATCGTTAAATACATCTTCCACTCCCATTATTCACACCCTTATCCTAAGGTATCCTTAAACTCTACTCTAAGGTCTGCAATGCTCTTAGTCCTGGAAATTTCCATAGGCGGTGATTGTTGGTTACTATGAGGTGACTCACTTGCTTGTTTACCTATCGCTCCTATAGAATCTTACCATTGCATAATAGACGGTGCCGTAAGCTACTGGAACAGTAGCTGCCTCTTCAAAACTCCACTCATCAGGAATGCTCCACATGAGAGCTCTATCTCCTTCAACCACGTTCGCCATACCACTGTTACGAACCATGGCCATGACACGGGATCCACTGAAAATGTTATTCGATTTTATTATTGAGGAATGAATTACAAAATAAGCATATTATTTAGCATTTAAAACCTAAAGAATTTGTTTGGAGAAGGGTGCGATTTTTGAAACGTATGGGGACTGTCAAGGATGCAAGAGAACATTATAATGAAAGCGTTAAATGACATTATTTTGCAGTGTTTAAATCAGTAGGAAAAATGCTAAAGCTATTACAGTGTGATGTTAAAAAGACTAACCTATTGTGGTACCATATATCAGAGGAAATAGCTACTTGAAGAGAAATTTGTTGAAAGTAGTAAAGTAGTTTTATTGAAAGTAGATAATACAAAATAGGCGAACCACGTCACCGTCATTTTTCAACAAATTAGGTATATTAAATTCGTCTTTAGTGAATCCCACGAGCCGCAAGGGAGGATGGATGTCAACCCCAGCAGAGCCCTCTCTGCTGAGCTAAGGCACCATAGTACCCGGGGGAGCCTGATCCCGGGACGGTCGGCACGCTTGCGACTAAGCTCGCTCTTAGCTATGCATCCATTGGCACGGCAGACCGTGGATTGGTGGAGAGGAAGGGAAAGGATAGAGAAGAAAGGACAGGGAAGGAAAGGAAATGCGGATTTGGGAGGGAGTACCAGACTCGGAATAAATATTTATAAATCTTAAATATTTATTCCGATGCGGATGGGGATCGATCCCGCGACCATTGACTCCGTGGGCGGAAGGCACTGAGTCAATCAAAAATATTGAAGAAACCTAATTTGTTAAAAAATGATTCCCACCAGGGCGAGAAGCGACTAACAGACAGGCGTTTCGCTTCAATAAATGTAGCGAACCGAAAGAAGGATGGAGGAAAAGACGGATGAGTGTGGAGGAAGCAAGGACGGTGTGTCAGGATCGTAGCGGATGGAGATCTGTTGTCTCTGCTCACCCCTACGGGAAACAGGCGTGACGATATGTATGTATATATTGAAGATAGAAGAAGAAGAGCTATTAATATTTTTTTAAAGAATGACGATTTGTTTAAAGTAATTTTGTAAGTAATATTAGAAAAAAAAGACCAAGGAAAACCAAAAAAATTAAAGAGAAGAAAACATTTTTTATGAGTGCAGGGATCCAGTAACTTCTTCCGTTCTTTGCTTTTGTTCTTCCCATTATTTCTATCCTTATCCTAACGCAGGCAAAGTCTCCCAAATGAAGATGGGCTTATAAAAGCTGCGCTGTCGGGATTACGGATATGAGCCAAGCGTCCCCGTGATCCCGATAGAAGTGACGCGTTGAAATACCCGAGGGGTTTTCGTCGGTAGAAGTAGTCCGACACAACTCTCCGGCCTCCCCAAGGCTGAAGAGGATTTCCCCTGAGTTAAAAAAAAGCAATGCTTCTGCAGTACATTTAGTATAGCATATATCCACGCGAGGCGGTGATTACTTATGATCAGGTGATCCGCTTGCTATTTTGGCCTACCTTTCCACTCAAGGGATATTGTACAGTATCACAGTAACTTTCTTGTTATTGAAAAAACCAGGATGGGTAAAGTGTCATAACCAGGATGGGTAAAGTGTCATAACCAGGATGGGTAAAGTGTCATAACCAGGATGGGTAAAGTGAGTGTTCTCTGATATTTTTTTTCTCTTAGACTTACTTTAAAGATCTGCCAACTACTTCGAATCCCTGTACACACTCCTGTGCTAATCTTCCTCGAGCTACAGCATCAATTGTTACACGACCCGTGGCTGTCATTACATCACGGAAGTTCAGAGCGGAACAGTACACCTGCATGATAAAAAATATCAATCAATCAATCAACAGCCCGCGGCAGTCCACTGCTGGACTTCCAATCCGATCTTCGGCTTCCCTTAATTAATTTTCATAAAATTTGTAAATGTATCTTTTAATAATAATTATAATATTTATTTAAAATAATTTTTTTATCCATACATTTGTGTGTTAATATTTACTACATACAAATACCTTAAAAATATGTTAGTGAATTATATACATATATTATTTTTTATTATAGTATTTATTTTAAATTAAAGTCAATTGAGTTCTTTTATAAGGTGCGATTTAAATCTAGCATCAACTGTTTTCATTATAGAGTTGGGGATAGTTTCAACTAAGTCCGCTATGAAGCAACGAGGCTGTTCGTTTTCTCAAAAAGCCATCGGTGTGGGCTTCAACGAACGTGCCTGATGCACTGCAGAAACAGAGCAGTCCCAAAAATATTCTGAAACTGTTGTTATAATGCTCCTGTTGTTACCAGTGGTAGAGCCACGCTGCAGACGAATACTTTGTCAAGAATAGCATAATATTTGTCTGTAGCATGAATGGGCCGGCTCGCCCGGCGAAGTACCACACTCACGCAGAAAACCGCCGTCTGAGTGGTAACTTAGCTACTGCGCTTCATACGGTGAGCGGATGTAGTTACAGTTCCAGAGGCTCAACGTTGCCATTTGTATATAAATATTATAACCAATAATTGTATAACTTTGTTTTTGGTGTACTATAAACAATATATCTATGTATTTATCCATCTATCTATCCTAACTATGTGGTCAAAATATCATAGGGCGCGATGAATAACTGAGGTAGTCTTTCGCAAAACCTCACATTTTTAAGGAGGGATATAAATGTGTGACTGCACATTATAGTTTTGAGTCTAACGCAGTCTAACATGCGTTTCTAACTTTTCGAACGCATCAGTAGGCTTCTTATAAAGCTTTTTTTTTTCAATTTTATTTTGAGAAAAGTGACACACAATAACTTTTTGGTGAAATTTAATCGACAAAAACCTCTAACAAATCGGGCTAGTGAACTCATACAACCTATATTTTAGGCAACCTATATTTTAATAAACAAAGATAATATTAATATATTCAAGAGTTACTTTGCGGAAATCCATTACTATGTGGACAATTAGAACGTTTTTTAAGAATTTACTTATCTAAGGATCCGCGACAAGCAAACAAAAACGGAAAATTAATAATGTGTGTTTTTTACTGGAAGAAGTGGATTTACGGGTAACTTAAGCTAAATCTACTCTATAAATCTAAATCTATACTATCAACAACACCACACACACACTACCACTTTTCCACACTTTTCCAAAAAAGGCAGACCTTATGATACCTCGCGTCGAGGCGAAACACGTGTCTTGTGCATCTTTATTCCATAGATATGTCCGACTTACGTGAATAAGAATTTTCTCGGGATCAGTGAAAACTTGGTTCTCCCTAATAGGACCTTCCAGCCAACGCAGCGAAGACAGATCTCCAATTGTTATGGTGTTCACGTATCCGTGGTTAGCACGTACCACTTCCAGATCTCCGAGTAACAAGTGACGATAAGTACCCCATTGACCCTGAAATAAAAATATTACGATAGTTATATTATCATCATCTTCTCTCGATTCCGTTCAATCTTCCTGAAATATAAATGTAACTCGTGTGCCTGACAGCCTTAAATTGGCACAGTACATTAGGTCACCGGAATCGATTTTAAATCGTGGGTACTAGCTGGTCCTATCAAACTTGTAATAAATTTTGTTCTGATTCAATTGAAAATGTATTAAAAACATGTCCTTTAATCATCATGGTCATCAACAGCTCGCAGCAGTCCATTATGGATACAGGTAATTTTAAACCGTGCAAGCTCAATCTTCGACTACACGAAGTCTCTGTCAACTGTCTAGATAGAGCACATCGTTGCTTCATCTATTCGAGGGGTACCCCATACAACGTTTACTGAGATGCGGTATGCACTTCAAGATTCGTCTACTCCAATGGTTGTCGATTTTTCTCCTAGACGTGTCCAACACGTTGCCAGTTCAATTAGGTAAATCCAAGAGCTATGTCCTTCACTCTAGTTCCTTAAAGAATTTCTTAATTCTGAATCATATCTACTAGATACTGCAAAGCTATATCATCATAAACATTAACATTGTTTACAAGAGAAGGGAATTGAAAAGAATAAAAAAGAGTCCTACACATTTTACGAATGCCGGCAATACATTACCTATGGTGTTGTAGTTGTGTTTTATGGGGTAATAAGGGAAATGAAAAATGTTTAGGATATACTCACATCTTGATAAACATTAAGCGCAAGATCTTTGTCAAGTTGTTCCTCATAGAATTCTAGATCAGGATTAAAGGGTGGCGCTGATGGGTCCTGGATAAGTAGTCCGTACACAACCTCGCCGCCAGGTTCTTTCCTAAGGCAATTGACCAAACCAAGAAGACCATTGATATTTTCATCTTGTGTGTAAAGTACAAGCTTTCGTCCTTCTTTTTGTTCCTCTTTGACTTTATCTACCCAAGAGAATGATTGATCTGCCGCTACTATTCTGACGAATTTAGCTGGTTTCGCTCCTATCCTCTTTCTGAACAATACGACGTATTCGTCACCTGTATAATGTATCGATACAATGTCATATTTATCACTATAGTCTTTAGGATTAGGGCGTTCTTTTTCTCGGCTAATGATGAAACATTTATCTCTTAAAGTAGTCACTGCTTGTTGGAGTACCTGTAAAATTTAAACAATATTAGTACCTTAAATACAAGATTACCTATTTATTTTGTAATTATATATTCAACCGATATATAATTTGCATCATAGTCATTAATGTAGTTGTGGAACCAGCTAACTCCAATGGTATTTACAAAATTGATACCGTCAATACATTAAAACCGTCCAAAACAGGCCTACATAGCTCTTAAAGGCCGGTAACGCCGTATGCTTATGGCGATGCGGATGTCTATAGGCGGCTTTGTGTGGTGGTGTGACACACGCTTGCTCGTTTCCTTCTATACTATAAAAATATTAAATTATAAATAAAGTCATTGCGTACTTGAGCAGCAAGCTTTAGACTTGTCATTGTAACGCAATTATACTAAACATAATAATGTGTTAATAATTCTCTACTCACTGTTGGTCTATTCAATAAGTTAGCTCCAATAAATATTACAGTGTTAGTTTCGCCAGCAATTTTTTTATTTTCAACTGTTATATGCGTAGGCATTTCCAACGCTTCCTCCGAAATCACTAGTAGTTCAGCTTGTACGAGTGGTAAATCTCCGAGTACATCAGCAACGGTTTCCATAAGCGGTTCGAGGGCGTTTTCTTTATAATCCTCGTCCACTACCTCTATGGTCTTGACTTTGTATGTTTGTATATTTTCCAGTATTAATTGGATATCGGCTCTGAGAATGTCTTCAATCTATACAGAAGTAAAAACATAAATAATAATAATTGTTAAAGAACGCTTGATACTCATAAAATAATTGTGTCAAAAGTGGTAAAAATACCATCATTATCAGCCCACGGCAGTCCACAGCTGGATATAGGCCTCACCTAAGGCGTACATCTAGATTCTATAGAGACGCCTTGCCCAGATTGTCACTCCATCTAGCAAGCTACGTTTCATGTCCACATTACATTAGTCGAGATGTGGTCTCCAATCCAGCACTCGTATACTCCAATGCAGTAGATAAGAACCATGCTCGGGGTTTTTGTGGTAGATGAAATTGAGCCTATGGCAGTCCACTGCTGGACATAGGCCTCAGCCAATTCATCCATTACATTGTTTGTGAGCCACTTTGCACAGATTGTCGTTTTATCTATTAGGGGGACGTCCTAAACTACGTTTTGAAACACGGTCTCCTCTCCAGCACTGGTCTACTCCAATGCAGTAGATAAGGACAATGCTTGGAGTTTCTCTGGTAGTAATGGGCAGGACGCTTGTCGGAGAACCTTCCCTCCCTTTAATTCTTTCTTCCCTTTGTGTAGAGTCTTGGACAGGTGAATGCTTAATGTTGGTAGCCAACATGCCGTGGTCTCATAAAAAAACTTCAAGGTATAATATAACTGATCATCACCCTTCCCATTACTTCTTTTTAATTTCACAACCTTAAAGTACAGTATATTTATAGTGTCCTTGATGTTGTAGAAGCGATAGCAGTGATGATTATTCACCGTTAGGTGATCCGCTTTTTCGTTCGCTTGTTCTGCTACAAAAACTCGCTTACCTTCATCTTATTTTTGCCAAAGTTTGGAATAAATTCATTTTTCTCAAGAACGGGAACGCCGAGCGGTATTTTCTTGGAGATTGGTGTCGCATGTAGACCACGTACTTCCACACCACCAGCCCTGTATCACGTTTTGAGTGACATTTTTGTACATTAATAAAAATAGTGATGATTATTAATAATACCTAAACATTTGGACAAATTTCATCGATTTCTCGCTAATTTTACTTTTTGTATTCATTTATTTCTTTTTTATTAAAGTATAAATCGTTTGTAATCAAGGTACCGCTTTCGAAATCAATTGACATAAATATATTTATTGTAGCTCATACATTGTTCTTATTCAGAGCCTTGATGCCCCGCTATCTTCCTTGGACAAGCAAGGTAATTAAGTCTTATGGGAATAGGAAGGCTTATTGTCAGTAAAGTATATATGGGCTGCAAAAAATAATACCTTATAACGTCTACATCCGGATATACACGAATTTCAAACGACTGCCTGGTAGAGTCCGGATTCATTTTCGATATGGCGTCATAGTGCATGTTTGCGTCGATGGACAGTTTCTCGATCCTAGTTGGTACGAAGAGACCGCGCGTGTCTTGACCCAAAATTTTGAGTTGGAGCATGCAGTCCATAAACGTCACCCAGTTGTTGATCCAGGCCAAACGGCCGCGAGTGCCCTCAACATTGCAACCAATAATACCACGGAACAGTCCTCTGCAAGATAAACTTTGATTAATTTCTACGATCATATAAACATCAGGGCGAATGTCTTTCTTATATTACGCACAATCAACTTCTGGAAAATAAACTTTGATTATTTTCTATGATGATGCAAAAAAAAGGACAAATCTCTTTTTTCATCTCTTTCTTTAAATCTCATCTACGTCAACGGTAGTTAGTTATTCCACGTAACTAGCCCCATTCCCTTTAAAAAGTCTGAAATTTGTGGAGACTACGTATCTTCATCATTGACAACAACAGCCTGCGCCAGTTAACTGCAGGACATAGGCCTCTACTAAACCACGCCACTTAGTCCGATTTTTCATCCATTCAATTCTTAGTAGATGTCTTGCGCAGGTTGTCAGCTCTCTCTAAGCCGAGGAGCGTCACATCCTATGTTTGCCAAGACTCGTTCACCACTACAGCACTCGTCTACTCCAAGGCTTATCGGTTCGTTGGGAAATTTGTCCAGCCCCTTGGCCACTTTACTAAATAACGTTACTATAGAGGACGCTTATTTTTAATATTTTCCATTATCTGGGATTCCCAAAGAGGTCGATATCGACGCCCTAGTGGATCGAAATTGACCACCAACCACAAAGTTTTTAAATTACTAAGTATTTTGTATCAATAAGAAAAACACTAGATATAGGTTTTTTAAAGTAGGTCTCTTGCTCAAAATAGTTTGGGATGATAGATGATTTTCGTTTTACCCGTATTGATAACCACGAAGACGCAATTCTTTATAGAAGTCTTTTGTCAACATGTGTTTGACGTTTGGACCAGTAGCTTCGGGCATGGGAGCAAGTACACGGTAGTCTTTTCCAACGTTCTTCTTGGCATAAATTCGACCCGTCACTATTGATGCTCCACTTTCAACAATCTGAAAAATGGAACATAAATTATTAGAATAAGAATTTTAGAAATTAATGCATGTCACGAACTATGCAACAAGGTTGACTTAATAAAAAGGTTTTATCGGAATTTATGTTGGGATTATTTCATACAGACTCACCTCAAAGTTACCACTTCCCTTCTGAATCATCACAATAAACTCAAGGTTTCCTTCTTTAGGTATGTTTGTAGCCCTTTGGAATCGGACATTTTCGAATACAACAGAAACTTCTGTGTAAAGTTCTCCCATCATCATACCAAGTGTTTCCCACACGAGCACTAGATATCCAGTCGCTGGGTACAAATTGCGACCTGTAAGTTAAATAACGATAAAAACATATATAATAATGATATTTGAAGAATATAATAAAATGATATTTCAACATATAATAATAATGATATTTGATATAATAATAATGACATTTCAAGAATGTATTCACCAGTTTTATTTTGTGGTATCTAGTTTACCTGAAGAAGTAAAAGAATTATGGAGAGGGTTATGCTTGCAGAAACTCTAGTAAATATGATTCAAGATGAAGAAGTTCACCGTACAACCAGTCACCCTTTGGATTAGTAAACCGAATTGGTAATCTACTGGTTAAGTTTATCAAAGGACTGATTGCGTTTTGTTTAACATAGTGTGGGATGCCCTTCTAAATGGAGTGGCAAGTCTGGCAGATAAGTTGGCAGAAACTGGATGCATGAAGCCTAAGAACTGAGCTAGGTGGTGCGATGTTACTTGAATACTATCTAGCATCAACCTGCAGCATTGGACTACGTTGATTACTTTCCATTAGGCAACAGATTTGCTCATTCGTATTTCATTCATAAAAATTAGAGTTTTAGTTATGACATTAATAAAAATTGAATGCCAAATAAAAAATATTGTTATTATAACTGTGATAGTGATCTTTGATTTTTCATGCTCATAATATTAATGATCTGATACAAAATGTATTTTTTTGATCGTTATAAATAAAAGTGGATTACCATCTATGACGTGTCCAGCCATATATTCACTATCTTCGTCAACGATTGACATTCTCACAGTCCTTTCTCCAGACTTCATCTTCTCTTGTGCCTTGTATGATGTTACGTACCTAAGTATCAAAATATTTGGATAACGTGGACTTTTACACAATTTTTTTTTGTAATTGTAGTAATTGAAATATGATAGATAGATCTTACCAATCTTCGCTGTGCTCCCATTCAACGAGATGAGCCAGCATCGGGGTACCTTGTGATACAGGGAACGGTATGTGTGGATACACGTTGGCTAGCTGAGGATTTAATCCTGCTTCGTATAGTCTGGGAACAATTTTACATTTAATTAACTAACTAATTCCATATTTATTTGAGAACTGACAACGGTTTGAGTAGAATGAAGGAATGGAAGTCGCGTTTGAATTGAAGGTCATGTCTTGGCAAACTCAGTGTAGGATATCTCACGCGTGAAAGGTAAGTAATTCTTCCAAATGTCCAAAGTTTAATCAGCTTAAATAGACTGGTGTATCAGGATCACACTTTACCTCAAGTAAGATTTTTGAGTTGTATAGAGTTATTACTGCTCTGGGTTTCGTTGCATTAAATACTGGAAGCATATCTATCCTCTTTAACTGCGTGCTTCCATATTTAACTTCTTTTTTCATTCTAATTTTTAATATTTACTAAAATGTTTGAGGAGAGTGATGGCTGCCACATGGGGTAACCTGTTTAAGAGGTTTGTGGAAGGAAAGCTGCCTCCACAAACAGTTGAAGACGACAGTTGTTTACGGATTGACGTTGGATTAAAAATTTAATTTATCGAAGTACTGCAACATTTTACGAGTGGGGTGGTTTTCTTTCTTCCTTCGTTTTTTAGATTTTCTTCCGTAAAAATTAAATAATTATACTTACTTGCCCAGTGCCGTAAAAAGAACTTGAACATTGTCTTCATGTTTTCTTTGTGTGAGAGCAATGTTCGTGACATCTTTCTTGAGGGATCGACGCAGGATGGCCTGCAGGAGGCCGTGTGGAGCTATTTCTATTGTGATTGCGTTTGGATGGATGAGGCGGGAAGTTTCCTCAAACAGCACTGGACTCTGCATTAACATATAGTATAAGCTTAAAACTGAATTAAAAAGAGAAAAGGAAATAAAGAAATACTTTATTTAATAACCCACAAAATAGTATAGAAACAGTAAACAAAGAATATCTTTATATATATAAAAATATGATTAATGTTGCCTATTACTTCATGCATAAAGGAAATAACACAGAAATAAAAGATAAAAAATTATAACAAACGCTATTAACATAAAACAAACATACAATCATAATTATAATATATTATGTTTCCTAGACTGCAGTATAGATTACGAAAGGGTCGACACTCAGCATACAAGCCGTGCCATACCACAGCGCTTTCTATATAAAAACATATTTTTTTGATTTTTTCATCATTTTTTGTGTTATGTTTTTTTTTCACATCCCATATCTGTCAGACGCCTTGCGCAGATCGTCGCACCATCTAGCCGGATGGCATCCCACACTACTTTGCCGAGACGCGGTCTCCACTTTTGTATTAAGCTTACCATAACTTAATGCAATTAACATAGCAGAACGACCAATTGGCTAAGTGGTGCGGCCCCCGTCCATGGAGTCAATGGTCGCGGGTTAGATCCTCGAATCGGAATAAATATATCTATGGCCTGCAGATATTTATTCTGAGTCTGGTAACACCGCCAATCCGCATTGAACAAGCGTGGTGGGTTAACCTCCGTTCCTCCTAAATGAGGAGGCCCGTGCTCAGCAGTGGGGCTTTAACAACCAAATAAACTGCTTATTCAGCCAGTAGTACATTGAAAAAAAAGAAAGCAGATTAAAGCAAATCTTACCAAGAGGTTGTTAGTGTGATATTCAGCAGACGACAATTCAGCATTGGCGTCCTTCCACATGGATTGAGGAATCGATGTTGAAACCCACCGTTCGGAGCGACGTTTTGGATTCTTGATTACTTCCCGCAAGTATTTCAGTAATTTGGGACCTGTTTTGAAATTGACAACAACGAAAAAAACTGTAAATATAAAAACATCGATAATATATATCGAGATAAATAAAATTTGCTTTTTTATGATAAGCTAACTGCGCCATTTATTGTCTACAGACAAATAATATAAAAAAAAACAAAAACTAAAAAAAAAAGAAAACATTGCTTTTAATAACTGCCAGCATGAAACTGGTGTTCTAAGCTGCCAGCTTCGAACGCCGGCAATTCAACATTGTATACAAGCATGTATTGCTTAATTATAATAAATAAAAAAATACTGTCATAGTTCTCGTAGACATCCACAGATATAAATGGGATGGTCCTCTTCTAAGCCGGATATGACACTGCTAAGTTGAATTGAAAAGAAAAAGAATTTTTTTCAATTTTTTTTTTAACTTACCGGCTTCTTTGATATGTTTCGAATGGTACGCAATATTGGAGCAAGGAACTTCTTTGGCAAATACGCCCTTTTCCATTAATGATGCGACGAATTGCTTCATGACATCAGCCGCGCCGGATATGGTGCTTGAATCGGGGCCGTTATGGCAGGCCACTTCTATTTCCGGCGGGCACATTGGTTTGATCTGTACAATATTACGGTGTTAAGATAGATAGATACATATTGAGATATAATATATATGTACATAGTAATCACTATCTATCCTTATAAATATCTATGTACAAATATTTTTATTTATTCGTTAATTATTTATGGTTAACTCATATTTATATATACTTATATTTTTGCATGTGGCTGTTAAATTTGTTAATAAATAATTTTTTCTATGATCCTGACTATAATGTATCACCATTCACGTAAATGCTATAGATAATTTATTTTAATTAATGAAAATCGTTTTTTTTTTGGAGGTCTATGGAGTTTTAGAAAAATTATATACGGGTCGATGATCAAAAAAGTTTGGCAACCTCTGCCTTAGACTGATGGTGATACCGTCTTCAGTTGGTCGTCACATCTTTTTTTTTTTGTAGGTGATTAGCCAGATAAGGATGTTCTGCTATCTCTAATCACAACTCGTTGTAACACCTTAAACACATACTTGATTGTATCCAAGACCCACTGCAGCCATTGAGCCTTTGATGAACGGAGTTTCGATGGACGCGAGACCCCGACTGTATGCAGACAGGATCATTTCTTCAGCCGTCAAGCAGCCATCGGCGTATGCGCACCCAAGTTCACCAACGCTGTGCCCTTGGGATAATTACAAAGCTTTGTTATATGATGTTCTCCTAACCCAATTCGGCTAATGGGACATCTTCCGCAAAACTTAAACAATACGCAAGATATATTGCCTAAACTGTATGCAAAAAAATAATATAGACAGAATCCTTATCTAAGAACTTTCTCAATCTATGGAAGAGGCTAATTACAATAGAATTGCGATTTAAAGCTTAACAAATAAATTATTATTAATATACACATTTGCATGACTTTCTCAGTAGATGGGCAGTAGTCGATGTGAATAATAAAAATCACTCTGTTATCCCCAATCCAACAACTATGTGATTTTTAGGGGCCATTCATAAATTACGTCTCACAAATTTCATGATTTTGTGGCCCCTTCTTTGTCACATGTAGAATAAGAAGGAATTTAGAACCCTTTGATCGGAAGTCACGTACGCTCACCACTGAGGCAAACACCAGTCATTTATATTCCAACGAGATGAGTTTTAAAAACTACAGTAGAATATTGTGATTTTTAAATTCAACTATTATTGTTATCCTGTCGCTTGAGTTTTTGATTGACTCTTGACAATTTTCTTCACAGCCCACATATATTCCACTGCTGGGCAGGGCCTCCTCATTTCTAGAGTAATGTATATAAACCCACCACGCTTGTCCAATGCGGATTGGCGGAGTATCCCGATTCTTATATACCCGAGAATAAATATTTGTAGGCCATACATGTATTAATTCCGTTTCTGGGATCGAACCCGCGACCATCGACTCCGTAGCCGACATCCTCGCCACTGAGCCAATTTGTTGTCATACCTTAAGAGCTTATTACTAATCGATGTACCTATTTCAATTTCAGCTCAGCTCTTTCAATTCCCTATAGGTTTCTTACATCGCTTTTTATTTTAATTGGCCTTTAAACTTTATTCTTGAGCTTCCTTTGTGCTTCATTCCTTCCCTTCATAATATTTAAAATAAAATTGTAACAAAAATCTCAGAGGTTTGGGGTATCTCTGTAAACACCATTAGTAATTGATAACTAGTCTGATCCCGCGACCATTAACCTCATAGGCGGCATTCCAATCGCAAATCATGTCAAGTTAATAAAATGTATATTTAAGTTGGAACTGTTGTGGAAATGTTAAACTATAGAAATTTCCTTTCATCTTTTTATACGTTATCAAAAGATGAAAATTTTTTTTCGCTATGTATGTCAGAGACTTTTGTTCTTACCAATAATATGATCCGGCTCGATGCCGACTGCCTTCAACACATCAGTCAGACCAATCTGGACGGCAGCGATGCCAATGAATGAATTCAGAATGTTGTCGTATATCTTGGGATCGGGGTCAGTGACGATTTTGGTAAGATTGATACCCTTCGGCTCCAAGGCTTTGTGGCATCTAAAAACAAATCGAAAATGGATCTTAAGTAAAATGTCTTACAATTTATATATACATCTATATGTATGTGCCCCTGCTTGTCAAAGGCCTTCCCATTTATAAAGGAACGAACAAATCATCACACTTGTCCAATGCGGATTGAATGGGTAACCAGACTCGCAATAAATATTTGTAAAATAATTTATTACAATTTAAAATACTAATTTTACGCACGCAAGTTCAGATATTTATGTTTCATGATGGTATCATTAAATAAAGAAATAAAAATAAAACGTCAAAATAAGTTTCGTAACAGAATAAATATTCCCTATTCCAGGGGTGTCCAACTGGTCGATCGAGGCTATTTATCCACTAGATCGTGGCAAGGCAAAAAAAAATATGACTTTCGTGTACCTACTAAGAATATTTTTATTTTGTTGTTCTCCTTCTTAATACAATAAAAAAATCATACTTAACTATTGTTTATGAAGTATATGTACTGATATCTTAAGTACTGATTGTGTTTAAAGTTTCGTATCCACCATCTGGATAAATTAGGATCCAGGGCGGTGCATTTTCCTCGAAAATTATTTTCATGCACCACCAGTCTGTTGAACCAGCTACCTACAGCTGTATTTCTGAACCGATACGAAATTGGAGCCTTCAAAAAACAAACCTACTCATATCTCAAACGCCGACATTTGCAAGATCATAGGCATTATATATGCGCTATATATAATGCATATAATCTTGCAGATGTCTACGGACGGCGTTGAATGCTTTTCATTAAGCGACACACTACCTCGTTTGCCTCCCTATCCCATACAAAAAATGTAATTGGTAGATAGATCACTCCGCGGGCTCCAAGTCCGTAAATGGGCTAACTAACCAGTATTAACATCTTCGAATCGAATAGATAGATCGCACTGAACCCAGTTAGTACATAGTAAATCTTGATCTTGTCTAATCGAGTTGGCAACCCCTGCTTTATTCACTAGCAATTGCATTTCAAAAAATAAAATATTATATATAAATACGACTTTTCCCGCCAACTTACACCAATGACATTGTGTTTTTATTTCATTTTCATAATCTTATATTATTATCAGTTATATTGTTTAATTGCGGTGGTGTATTATGCAATATAGTTCGATTAAGGTGTATAAGTGGAGTGATAATAATAAGTTGACTGAAAAAGTCCATATAAGGTTTTTGGTAAAATTGCCACCATTTTATCAAGATGTAACGTGATGAGCTGACTTGTTACATTTCAAGAGATTGGAAATTATTGTATATTACTTGACACTGGCATAATAGTTGTAACTAATTGCCATAAAAAAAAAGAAAAAAAATATATAAAACAAGCCTATACATACCTAAAAGGCCGGCAACGCTTCAGCGATTCTTGCGATGTCGCGGTTGTCTATGGGCGGCGTTGATTGCTTTCCATTAGGCGACACGCTTGCTCGTTTGCCCTCCTATCCCATAAAACAAAAATATTATTATTTTTCGATTTATTAAAAAAAAAGTTACCTTTTTATAGCAGCAGCGAAGATAGGTATCCTCATGAGCTGAGTAGCCATGCCGGCCCATTGTGAACCCATGCCCGAGTACACGAACCACACAGGCCGTTGGACCCCGGAGAAGTATTGGATTTCACGTGATAGGCTCACGCTCTTCGTTGGTTGCGAACCTGGAATGTTCTTTCGTTGTATTATGATGAACTATTTCGTTTCTTATTTAAATTAAGGGCCACTTGGCTCAGTAGTGGAGGCCCACATCGGAATAAATCTATGTATGGCCTACAGATGTTTATTCCGAGTCTGGCAACTTTGTCAATCCGCATTGGACAAGAGTGGTGGGTTATAGTCCGTTCGTCTAGAAATAGGGAGGCCCGTGTTCAGCAGTGGGACATTTATGGGCTGTGAAAAAAAAATAACTTGAGAAACACTATCAAGTACTGGACAGTCAGAAGTTTTAGTTGGCTAAGATTAGTGACGAGCAAACAAGAGCAGAAAAGTAATAATGTGTGTTTTTTTTACTGGAGGAAGTGGGTTTACTTCGAACTTAAATCACAAATCTCCACCTCCTAACCACTGTCACTAACATAAACACACACCATCATTCTTCCATAATGTAATTGACATGTGTTTCGTCTCCACACGAGGCATCATCAGTTATAGTAGATTCTACGGAAGACTATCGTTAAGTGAAGCAGTAAAAAACACACATTATTATTTTTTGCTTTTGTTTACTACTTGCAGATTTAAGCCAAGTAAAAGTTCTGACTGTCCATATAGTAATGGATTTCCACAGTCACATCTGACACTATTAATCAACTGACAAAAAAGTTAAACCATGAAAGTGAATGTTTCTGCGTTCGTTCCTGTTCAATTCGTACAGTTAATATTGGTATTTGCGTGGTAATAAGGTTCCTCTGAATTTGAGGTTATTGTCTTAGCTATCCTTCGGAGAGTATGGCCTATACAAGTGGACTTGGATAGGTCATACTCTCCGAAGGAACCTTGATTACATTCCCAGACAGGCGCTGGAATGGACTCCTCAAGGAAAAAGGAAGTGAGGCCGACGCAAACACACTTAGAAGCGCTCCGTAGCTGCCGAGATGAAATCGATCAGGTTGACGTGGCCTGAAGTGAAGCGCGTCGCTCAAGACCGATCGCAATGGTGAAGCACTGTGGACGCCCTCTGCCCCACCTTGAGGACATAGAACCATAAGAAGAATCTTACCCAGCAATGTATATCCTCTGACTACATGGCCTGTGATATCGTCGCTGTGAATGGCGTGCAGTAATCGAATCAATTCCACGTCGACCGTCCTCGATTCCAAGTCGTCCAGAATCCTGGCCACAGCCGATTCCGTTCGACCGGACACGCATACAAGACGTGGGAGATCATCGAAAGGCATTCCATTGTTAACCTGTAAAGAAGTTTAGAAGTCTTTATAGACCTTCCAAGATTTACAAATTGCCGAGGCAACTATGAGAGCCAAAATCAAATATCATATCTTTTAGTGGTAGAGCCACGCTGCATAAGAATACTTTATCAAGAATGGCATAATATTTGTCTGTCGCATGAATAGCCCGGCTCGCCCGGGGAAGTAACACACTCCCATAGAAAACCGGCGTCTGAGTGGTTCCAGGAGTTGCGGAGGCCTCCCGTCACCTCCCCCTACCGGTTCAGAAACACCGCTGGAAATAATTGATTTCACAGGGTAGTGATGTATGAAAAGAAATCATAGAAAGGTATTATTATACTTTACTATTATGTATAAGTTTATCTTGTTAGATTTAACACATCAGTTGTCCGGTGTTTCTAATTTTAATTAGCCATAATTATTACTTTTAAATAAAGAGTATTCGACCGTATTTATATTACGTTATAGGTCGAATGTTCCTTGTTTGAAAATAATAGTTAAGGTTGAAAAACTAATAAAATTATTAATAAATACGCAGACCTTGTCTCGAGCAACGTTCTTCAACAGGACGTGAGCGTTCGCCCCGCCGAAGCCGAAACTGTTCACGCCAGTCATACCCCGATTCCAGGGCTGCTTTTCCGTGATGACCTTCAACCGACCTTCAGCTAGAGCTGCCACACCCTCACGTGGCGTTTTAAAGTTCAGATTCGGTGGAATCAGTCCCGTAGTATAGGCTATGCAGAGCTAGAAACATTAATATTATAAATCATTACTTATATGTTTTGCTGAACTGAGACTAAATGTCTGGGGTCATCTCTATATGTATGGGCCGTGAAAAAAATACCATTCTCAGTATTTATATTTATTTTAATATTAAAAAGTTTTTTATTTATTGTTTTATTTTAATTTTTTTATCTAAAAAAATATGACCAATTGTATTATTAGTAAGTTATATCCAATACAAGCTCAAAGTCACTCACAGAGCTATGGAGAAGGACTATGCTCGGAGTTTCTTGCTAGTAAATTATGAAGAATTTGCAATGCAGAAATTCGCCGGAGAACCAGTACCGTCACCGACATAGCTCTTGAAGTTAGTAGAATGAAGTGGCAATGGGCTGGACCCGTTTGTTGGAGAACCGACAACCATTGGAGTAGACGAGTGCTGGAGCGGAGACCGTGTCTTGGCAAGCGTAGTGTGGGACACCCCCATGCTATATGGAGCGACGATCTGTGCAAGGCGACTGGCAGACGCTGGATGCATGTAGCCGAAGATCGGGCTAGATGGCGCAATTTGGTTGAGGCCTATCTCCAGCAGTGGACTGTCGTGTGCTGATATTGATATAAATACATTAGCAAGTTGTCTTATTATTTTGTATTTAAAATATTATTTCCAGAAGATCCGGACAAGCGAGCAATATCTAATATTATGGGAGTATATACAGAATGTCCAGTGAATTCAAAAGCAACTTTTGTTTTACATAATCTGGTTTTTACAGGAAGTTTTCATACAAAATTATGAATATTGTTCCACAAAACTACAAACGTGTGGACAATCTGTCAATGTTTACGTAGATCCGTATGAGTGGATGACGTTATTGCATCAATTGTTCGTTGCGCTTAAGGTGACTTTATATTTTATATTTATGGATTAATTTTTAATTTTTTTTTTAAATAATAACTTAGAACAAACATTATTGCTGTTAACTACAATTTTATATATGAATTGTTTTTTATACGATGAAACAGATACTCTGAAAAAGATTTCAAAAATTAATTAGTTCTTTCAAATTATTTATTATACTCACCTTAGCAATTGAACAAAGCCCTGAAGCGGGTTCACTGTGCCCCAAGTTCGATTTTATAGATCCAATCATCAAAGGCTTCGATCGGCCGGTACAAAACACTTCGTCGATGGCTTTCAATTCTTCTGGATCTCCTACTCTAGTACCTGTTTTTATTAATTTTATTTAATATTAATTTAATTTTTAAAGCACACCTACTACTTAGGTATTATTTGCATCATAAAAAATGTATACATAGATATCTACATATATCGGCACAGTTAGAAAATAACTGTTTATTATTACATTAACAAACAAATAGCATGCTCTACTCTATTCTTGTTTATGTAAGTTATCTTTGTTGCAGGATATAGCAGCTGTTACACCTGTTACGGAACATGATTTTATCTATTCTTGCTTACCGAAGTTATCTTTGTCGGAAAGAGATAGCAGTAGGTATTGTTATGCCTGTTCTTTATGATTCGAATCAGGAATGCTCCTATGGAATGGTTAGTTCTACTTATTTAGATATTGCAGAATCTTTGCCCGCTTTTAAGAATTATAATAGATAGACTTGATGGTTCCAATGATGAGTAAATACTGTTTCTTTTGAAATCCTGTTAAAGTAAAGTTTCTAATAAATACTCAGTAATTACCTGTGCCATGCGCTTCCACGTACTCCAGGGTGGAAGGTGGGATAGAGCATTCTTCGTAAAACTCGTTTAGAAGGAGTTTTTGGATTTGACCAGCGGGATATGTGATGCCCTGCTCCTTGTATCCATCGCAATTAGTTTTGGCGTGAAGAAGTTGAGCATAAACTCTGATAGAATGGAAATAAGGTTGTAATTTTATAAAAATTTAATTTAAAATAAAATTATGAGAAGAAAGTGAAGAAGTAAAGAAAGAAAACTTACTAATCACATTTTTAAATAAATAAAAATGGCAATCGAAATGGGTTAGAGGTTTCGCTTATAACCTGGGTTAAGTCTATCTATGTATCGTTTCTGCGCAAGAAATCCGGCCGAAGATCGGACTAGGTGTCTAGTAGTGGACTGCTGCAGGCTGTTGATTGATTAATAAAGAAACCGCACAAAACCGTAACCAGTGATGACCTTGATTCCAGATCGATTGTTTATTAAGTAAGTGAGGATCATGAGATTTTTAAAAAAGAATCCTAAAATCCCATTGCCTTATAAGCATGTAATATAGCATGTGTATATAATACTTACCGTCTAGAGTCTTTGGCTTTTTGCAGGAAACAAACGACAATGGCTTCCGAACGCGCATACCCGTTGGCGCTGTTGTCAAAGCTCTTGCAACTCCCATCCGGTGATAATACTCCTAACCTGTATAATGAAAAGTATTGGTTATATTCTTTATTTATTTTATAAGTGGTAGAGCCACGCTGCAGACGAATATTTAATATTTGACTGTAGCATGAATGGGCCGGCTCGCCCGGGGAAGTACCACACTCCCGCAGAAAACTGGCGTCTGAGTAGTCGCTTAGCTACCGCGCTACGTACGGTGAGCGGCCGAGTCCTTTTACCCCCTCCCTCTCCCATTCTCACTCCCATAATGACACTTTCCTTAAAGGTCAGCAACGCTCCCGCACTGCTTATGGCGCTGCGGATGTCTATGGGCGGCGTTGATTGCTTTTCATCAGGTGACACGCCTGCTCGTTCGCCTTCCCATCCCATATAAAAGAAAACTTTTGCACAAAGTGCACATCAAGCGGACTTAATGCCATTGGGCACTCTCTAACAGTCAAACTTTGGGCAAAAAAAAGAAAATTGGTGCAGCTTGTACAAATAAAAATTAAAAAGTAATTATATAAATTTAAATACAACACACACACACATCTAGCGAAGCACTAGAAGGCGGTGACAAGTAATTCCAAAAATTAATTGATAATTTTGTTTTTAAAGGTTTCGATTTATTAAACTAAAACTTCTTTAGGGACTTTTCAGCCAATTAATCTCAGTATCGTTTATATTTCGTTTTATTCAGTTATAGTTGTGGTGGCGTATTATATAATATAGTTCGATTAAGGCCTATAAGTGATATGAAATAAATGCGTGTATCGCGACTTTTAAATTGACTGAAATCACCATCATCCATCATCAATACGTAACGGGATAAGCTGCCTAACTTCACTCGACACTGGCATAATAGTTATAACTAATTGCCATCAAAACAAAAAGAAAAAAAATTATTCAAACATAGACAAATTATATTCTCACCTGGAAAACTGGAGAGATACGTATGGATGTAGACACAAGTTGGAACCGCCCACGATCGCAGAGTCACAGTGACCATCGCGTATTGCTCTGAACGCGTGTTCCAAGGCGTAGAGGGAGCTGGAGCACGCCGAATCCACGGTGTAAGAGGGACCGGTCACTCCGAGCCAGTACGATATTCGATTCGCTAACATAGCACGTGAGCATCTGCGGAATTATATAACCTTTTAACTGAAGTGTTATTTATATACTTATGTTCTTCAGTTATATCATCATAATATCTGTATTAGAATTAATATCATTATCGAAATATGTAAAGCAATCGACGATACTAATTTTTATATGACCTGTGGCGCCATCTGTTGGCAGACGATGTAAGAATGATGTTGGTTTATATAAAAAAAATAATATAGGTAATTCGTATAAAGTAAATTAATTCGTATGATGTAAAATTATTATAAATATGTATTTTATTAATATTAAGCTGTATTTTAAAAATTGTTTTAAGCAATTTCATATGTTTGGTAAAAAAATTGTTGTTGTCGTTCCTATGTTGGAGCAAATTTATTTGTATATTGATTGCCAGAATTTTTGTTTGTTAACGTTACACTAAAATATACCCCACAAAAGATAATTCTAATGTATAAAATGTAATATATCTAATTATCATAAACCGTAATTCCAAAAAAATGTATTTTCTCACTTCTCACTTTTGATTTCGTCTTACAAATAATCTTAAAACGTGTCCGAAGGAATACTTCGTATATACCGAAAAAAAAAACTCTTACCTAGAGCAAGATTGAATTTATATTATAAAAAATTCTTAAAATATTATATGAAGGAAATTCAGTTTTCTCTACTGCAGTAAATGTGTGGTGGAAAGTATTAAACGTGTGAGTAAGTGTGAGACGCAGAAGTTGGTTGACTTATGAATTCTGATAATTAGATCATTGATATAACAAGTAAGGCATAACTAATATTGGTAATTTTTTTGGCTCAATCCAATTGGCTCAGTAGCGCTGTCCATGGAGTCAATGGTCGCGGATTCGATCCCCGCATCGCAATAAATATATGTATGGCATACAGATATTTGTTCTGAGTCTGGTGATCCCGCCAAACCGCATTGGACAAGCATGGTGGGCTAACGTCCGTCTCTTCAGAAACGCTATAAGGGAAATGAAATATTTTAGTAAACTGTTTCAACAAACTTATATACTCACCCAGTGACACCAAAACCGTTGACTTGCATTTTTTCATAGAACCAAGTCTTCTCCGATTCGGAGAAGCAAGCACCGATGAAGACGCCAGTTTTTGTGTTACGCAGTTCCTTTGGATTGAAACCTAAAGGACAAATATTATGTTAACGTATTCATAAAATCCTTGCCTGTACCAGCATCGCATTTTTTGAAATGTAAAAAGTATTAGTGGTAGAGCCACGCTACAGACGAATACTTTGCCAAGAATGGCATAATATTTGTCTGCAGCATGAATGGGCCGGCTCGGCCGGAGAAGTACCACACTCCCGCAGAAAACCGGTATTCGAGTGGTAGCTTAGCTATCGCGCTTCGTACGGTGAGCGGCCTGAGTTCCGGGGGCCACCACCTACACCCACCCCCTCTCACTCCCACTCCCATAATGTTTCTTTCCTTAAAGGTCGGCAACGCTTACGCACTGCCTATAGCGCTGCGGATGTCTATGGACGACGTTGATTGCTTTCCATCAGGTGACACGCCTACTCATTTGCCTTCCTATCCCATAAAAAAATTCCTTTTTTTATATTCTGAAATCCTTCCCAGTAATAAGATCAAAATTATTGTAATAGGATATATGTATAGTAGTATAGTATAGTTTCCTAAACCGGCGAGATTGTATAAGTAGAGTGATAAGTGTGAACGAAACAAAGAAATTGTGCCGAGATTGTAGCAGTGTGTGTGTCTCTGTCTTCCCCTACGGAAAACAGGCTTAATAATATGTACATATGTGTATCATATTCATTCGATATTATATTCATATGACAAGAATCGTCGGCGAAAGGAAGATATCCGATAGGCTCGATACATTATCTGTACGTAAAGATATATCATCTTGCGTACCATATCAAATTTATTATTTTGAATTTTCTGATCAATTCTTAAACTTCCTACCAGCCGTATGGGTCCACAATCGGACTACGCCACATGAAAAGGTTTCATCTCCATCACCTGAATGACTGATAGTCTACCACCGAGCGATTTAATCGCAAATTTCTGCCGCAAATTGTACAACTGTAGAACGCTCTACCATCTGCGGTGTTTCTGATCTGATACGCGAACGACACGGGAATATTCACTCCATTAACTCGCGCAGGAGTGTGGAATCGAGCCTTGGGGATGAACCCCACTACTCACGCAGCAACTCAATGGGGCGACCGCCTCCCGGCCCTAGGTACCGCTGTTTCCAGCAGTTTCTGGGCGTCGTTTAACGACTTCGCGTTGTCGAGATATATCGACCTATTCTTACGTTGGGTCCGTCGCTGGCCTTCCCTTCGCGGGAGCCAGGCGGCGATAGGAGGATTTCGCGTGGTAACGGAGAACTGGTACGCATTTTTCATCATTCATTAGGATAGTCAAAAGACATCCCAGGAAGGATGGTTACCCATTTCTAACAGCTCAGTTCCAGTTGTCTTTGGGTGGGGTCTAATAAAATACCATCAGGTTAACTGCATGCTCGTTTCTCTCTTTCTACTCTGTTAGAAATAAGGTCCATAGCTCTCATAATCATTATTATAGAGCCTTTTATAATGATAATATTAAGGTGACTTTATATAGGGTGTCCGGTGGTAGAATTAAATAAGACGAAATAATTAAAAGGAAATAAAATCCGCAATTATTCGTAAAATTTAAATTACAATAAATTTTATTTACATCCTAGCTAGCAAGACACCACAGATCTCCATTCGCCACGATCCCAGCACACCTTCCTTGCTTCCTCCACGCTCATCAATCTTTTCATCCATCCTTCCTCTCACATTCATCGTAGCGAAACGACTCTCCGTTAGTCGCATCCAGTCGCAGTCGCAACCACGTCGCTGTAATTTTTTAACAAATTAGGTTTATTCAAATTTGTCATAGGAAATCCTACGAGCCGCAAGGGAGAATGGAGGTCAGCCTCACCAGAGCCTCGCAAGCAGAGGTAAGGCACAATAGTACCTGGAGGAGTCCGATCCCGGGAAGGTCGGCACGCTTGCGACTAACCTCGCTTTAGTTTTTTATTATTTATGTTTGAAAACCTAATTCTAACACAGAACACCCTATATTATTAAATCCACGTAGACAATCTCACGGGCACAGCTTGTAAAATATAACGACTACCCTCCTACATTTTAAACAATGTAAACGGATAGAAATTAACTTTGTGCGCTTAAGAAGAATTTGAATTTTAGGTACGGTCTCTGTGACAATACTGAAGTGTAATTACTGTCACAGCGAAAGTTTTAATGGATTTGGCGATAAGAGAAGGTTTCTTGGAGAACAGTTAGGGTGGGTTCTATGTGTAGTAAATGGATAAATTTGTTAAGATATCTGATATTAATTGGTACTTCGTTTTTTAAATTCCTAAATGGATTGGTAAACAATGAAAGAAGACCAACTATCTCAAAGGCGGGGCTGTTGCCTATGGAGTCATTGTCGCATCAGTATCGATATATATATATATATATATATATATATATATATATATATATATATATATATATATATATATATATATATATATATCGTAGTGGATGAAAATTTGTGGTCTCTGCCTACTCCTACGGGAGACAGGCGTGACGATATGTATGTATGTATGTATTTCTTCTTAAGAATCGGTCGAGTAGAAATAAATAAAACAGTTTAAAAAATATATTTTTTGGGTTTTTTAGGTTAAAATAAATTTATACTTGCCACACAGAGCTTCAAGCGTAAGGATAAAAGTTAAAATTAAAACGCTCTATGTCTAAAGACAGGCGAAATTAGATAAGACATAGTAGTCGAGCTGACTTATCTTTTATGATGCCGCCAGTTGAGACGCGAACTTACTAATTGCAGGAAGATTACTTACGAACAAAAATACGTTCTTTTAATATTTAGGCTATGTGCACATTAATTTTATATATTTTTTTTAATTATTAAAGCACTTAATGCTACTCACTGTTGTACTGCCCAATGATCTGACCATTCAACAATTGAAATAATCAAATTAAACATACTATAAAGAACAACGCAAAGTATATCCACATAGAAATATCCACGTAAAAAATTAAACTTTATTTGTATAGATGTACATAACACTAATATTATATAACACGTGAGGGTGATAACTACAGATATGCTGCTATTACTACAGCATGTTGCTGACGTGATTCACAAAACTTTATCCATATATGAAGCGTCCAACGTACACACATACATTCGGGTACATACAATGTGTTGGCGTGATGCGTGTACGTAGGCAGTTGCGCGCGCATTAACTGTGTTTAAAGTATGTGTATAGTTATACTCATACCTTAAGCATTAGCATGTTTTCCTAACGCGAACTCATAGATTTACCCCTACCTAGAGTCGTGTAACGCGGCTATAGAAGTTATATGTAGAAGATACTTCAAAAAAATAAGTACAGAAAATATTGAAAGAAAAAGAAGAGTAGTAGAGCCACGTATGGATAGACGTAACTAGGGAAGTACTCTCTTATTGTGTTATTGCGTTTTGTATATGGTGAGTATTGAGATACGGTGGTAAACTTTATTCGTCTTTCTATACCGCCTTCTTGCCCTCCCGTTATTTACACTTTAGCCTAGGGTAGCAACGCATCTGTTGTAGTCTTGGTTTAACAGCTGTCATGCTTACATTTTCTCGTTTGCCTACTATTTCCATAAAAAAGTTGTACATCTCATTCATACATACTACATACATATGTTATGTATATAATAATTAAAAAATGTACACTTGTAGTTAAGGTTTAGATTATTTATTAATTATATATTTATTTTAATTTTTTTATATGGGATCGGAAGGCAAACGAGCAGGCGTGTCACCTGATGGAATGTATTCAATGCCGCCTATAGACATCCGCAGTGCCATAGGCCGGTTTTCTGCAAGAGTGTGGTACTTCCCCGGGCGAGCCGGCCAAATTCATGCTACAGACAAATATTATGCCATTCTTGACAAAGTATTTGTCTGCAGCGTTGCTCTACCACTACTAGTAGAGTGTAGACATAGCTTTACTGTATCAATGTAAAATGTCGACGGACTGAATATTGACGTTTGCAATGACCGCGACGAATTTAATCCTCGAAGAGATTCCAAATTCCCTTGATCAGATAAATTTCGTTTGTCACAAAGGAAAATTATTGGGTATTTCAAATATTTCTTTTTGTGTAAAAGTACCTTTTTGTTGTAAAACGCTTTGTTTCAGAACTAAACATTTAAGTTTGATATTTGGGTATTAAATTTGTTTGTCTTCTTCGTGTTAGAATTACTGTCTCTACCGTCATCATGCACCGGAAACAACGTGTTTTCGTGACTTTCTCGTCTTATCTTTTAAATCCGCTCATGTCTTTTTTATATCCGACGAGCTCCAAAAATTGTGGCATAGGGGCGTCTAGAGAAATCAAAGGTTTTCTTCTTTTAAACATTCTTAGATTTTATTCTCCTTCACACGCGACTCACTGACCCATAATCTGCCATACTCATTTTTGTTATCTAAACCAATCAGCAAGCTTTATTTTAAAACAACATATTATCCCTTTCGCACATCCCTTTTATGCTAATAAATTGTCTCATTCACAATTCTATGCATTCCATTCAACGTACGTATGTAGGATACGTACATGAAAAATAATAAATAATTTGGATATTCATTACGATAGTATGTTACAATCCACGCATCATATTAAATCTTGTATGTAAGCTGACATTTAATCTCTAATATGGACAGTCTGGCTACATTATATGTAAATGTTGTATCCATCCATAATAAGGGTTACATTTTGCAATGCACGCTGATGGACGGTCAGCCATCCAGGTGATGGGGATGGAAACTATTTTTTAGGTGCGCGTAGAGCGATGATGAAACTTTGATTCCATGTTTCAGATGGTAAGTCCATTAACCACTGAGCCAGCGAGATATATTTTTGTACATACCAGCATCGATTACGGCTTCGTAGGCTTTCTCTAGCAAGATTCTGCACATCGGGTCCATGGTGTGTGCCTGCTTGAAATGGACCCCGAAGAACGAGGCGTCGAATTTGTTGACATTGTTGATTTTCCCGGTACGCTGCGGTATCTCAGGATGAGCGAGTTTCCAACGTCTTCCATCACTGGAGATCAAGTCAACCTGGAGAAAAACATATATATCGGGTACTTGACTTTCTTCATACATAGTCACGTTTTTTTTTAACAGTTCATATATGTCCCACTGCTGAGCACGTGCCTCTCCATTTCTGGAGGAACGGACGTTAACCCACCACGCTTGTCCAATGCAGATTGGCAGGGTTACCAGACTCGGAATAAATATTTGTATTCCAATGTGGAGATCGAACCCGCGACCATTGACTTTTTCGCTCTTTAATAAAATTATTTATGTTACCTTATTAAATAGGTTCTCTTGTAAATGTACAACCGAGTCCGAATCCGGGAAGTAACCAGAGCAGCCGGTGATGAGCACCTCGTCACCGGGTGGCGGATGTGAGAGCCTATGTCCTGACGTCAGCCTGTCCTCTGAGATTGTGGTTGGTGGCATCTGCGAAAATGAAAAGTACATGTATACAGAACACATGGTCAGGGTACGGTCAGGACGTAGAGTAAGATTTACAGAGTTTTAACGCACTTTCTGGAGGGGAGTGATGTGAGGTGTACTGTATTATACTTTCCTTGTACATACTCACGTACATACTCACGTACACACAAACGCGCAACAGCCTCCGGGCGTCGACTATTGAATTGTCAAAACACTTGTCACGCGGACGCACTCTTTCTTTATTTTTTATTGTTAATAATTTATTATTATTATACATTTTGTTTGTATAGGCGCCACGCCAGTCATATCTCAAAACAAGCACTCTAATGGAATCCGCAGGGGAAAAAAATTGTGAGCGGCCAAAACAAGCTTGGCGACGTACTGTGACGGCCGAAATGCAGAAGAGGGGTCAATCCTGGAGCGAATTAAAGCGTATGGCATCCGACAGGTTGAGATGGAGAAACGTCGTGTCTGCTCTATGCCCCACCAGGGGGGACTTAAGACTCAGAGAGAGATACATTTTAATCGTAAGATCGAGTATTTATTTTTCTGGACTACAAATGATAAATGCATACACAAACCACAAGCATATTTATGCCGCGGCATATTAAATAGATATTTCAGCGAATATTCTGAGTTGTTCAATCCTCTATCAGCCGCATAGTTTCGTCATTAGACTACACGCCCCAAATAGATATCATCTCTATCACCTGGATGGCCGGCAGTTCACCACTGTAAGATTCAGTGGAAATTTTCTGCCACGGAAACTGTGCAACTGTGGAACGAATTTCACCTGCTGTGTTCTCAAGTACTAGTGGTAGAGCCACGCTGCAGACGAATACTTTATCAAGAATGTCATAATATTTGTTTGCAGCATGAATGGGCCGGCTTGTCCGGGGAAGTACCAAACTCCCGCAGAAAACCGGCGTCTGAGTGGTAGCTTAGCTACCGTGCTTCGTACGGTGAGCGACTGAGTTTCGGAGGCCCAACACCCTCCTTCCTTTCCCTCCCACTTCCACTCTCATAATGCCACTTTCCTTAAAGGTCGGCAAAGCTTCCGCACTGCCTATGGCGCTCCGGATGTCTATGGGCGGCGTTGATTGCTTTCCATCAGGTGACACGCCTACTCGTATTCCTTCCTATCCCATAAAAAATGTATACATACATAAAAGCTATCCTAATGATGTTATAAGTCGTGATAGATAAAAATTGTTGCAAGTAATCATGATGGGAGAAGTCGCGGGCATAAGACGTGTTGATTGGCGAAGGAAATCTTGGCTATGCAATATCAGGGAGTTTATAGGAATACCGAGGGACGCCGAACTATTTCAATCTACAAATGGTAAATCGCACAGAATCAAGTTAGTGATCAGTTTATCTTCGATACACTCAAGTTGGGTACCTGGTATCGACGGATGCGTGGTGCCACCTGGACTGAAAAAGTGGCCAATATGGAAGTTCTCCGATAAGTCAAGCAAAAAAGTGAACTATTGCAGACCGTTATGAGAAGAGACCGGTAAAATTGTAGCAAATAAACACGATGGGAAAAGTCGTGGGCAAAAAGCGGGTTCGAAGTCAAGGCTATGTAATATCCAAGAGGGCACAGGGGTAACCAGTGCACCTGAATGTCGCGTCGCTGAAGACAGTGATAGTTGTGGTAAGTATGCTGCTAACTTTTGCTAGTTGGAGAGGCACTACAAGAAGAAGAAATAATTAATCTGAAAGGTCATTGATGGGCAGCATTTCTAATGCACAATTTCCGGCTCCACATTCATCTTTTCATTATCCAGTTGGACCTGTGATGGTTTACGGTTAGCTGAATAAAAATTCTCAAGTGCGCCAGAACGAGGAAGGGTTGTCTACTCCATTCCCACCACTGAAGTAGGTATAATAGGTCTATACCCCATCAGCCAGGTTTCAATCAGACGTTCTGCTTCCCCGTCTGAGGTACGTCCTCGTGGCTTGCTGGGTATCAGATATTTGATATCATATCTAGACTGGGCTTAAACTTCGATCAAATTAAACTTTTTGCATTCTTCGATACTTAAATCGAATACTTAACCCTTGTAAATTTTTTAATAAAATCAAAATAGGTTTTAATTAATTTTATTCAAATGGTCAGAAATTTCATTAAATAATGTTCCCCGTTGAATATTCCAGAGACAACAATGACATTTTCCATTTAAACAACAGCTAGATTTAATGTTGAAAAAAAAAATTTGAATACAAAAGGTTTTTAAAATAATTTGCAATTCCGATTGTTGTTTATTACTTTAATGACGTTAAATGGCCAGGATTAAAATACATATTCGGAAAGACAACAATAAACAGAATATATACATAAGAAAAATAAATACAGGGGAAATAACACTTTACTTATACGCCTTAATCGAACTATATTGTATTTATAATACGTCACCACAATTAAACAATATAATTGTTAATAATATAAGATTAAAGAAATGAAATAAAAACACAGCGTCACTTATATACGTTGGCGGAAAAAGTCAATAAGTGTGTTTATTACTTGATCATATTTGTCTTATTTTTTATATTAACCGTATTTATAAGTCATTTTTACCACTTAAATGTATGTTTCAATTCAGAGTGATTCTATAAATCTAGTAAGATACAATTACAACAAAATATATAATAAATGGTTTTTGCATTATCATAGGTCACATCATTATTGATGTTATTCCCGAAATGTGTAAAAAGACCTTATGATTTTATAACTGAAGTATCTAAAAAAGTATACATTCTAAGAGAAAAATGTAAATAACTAACTTATTTTAAGCTGTCACGTGTCGTGTAGATTTTAAAATTGTACAGCATATCTTGTATATATAGCTTGACTAACAAAATAGCTTTCCATTTTTGGAGAGCTATTTTGTTAGTCTCCTATTTTTTAACTGTGTAAACCTGTAATTAATCAAAGAAAGATATATTAAATTAGTTTTGAATCTCGTGGGATTCACTAAGATGAATTTAATATACATAATTTGTTGAAAATGACGGCGACGTGGCTCGCCACCCGACACGTTCTGATTCTCACGAGGGAGAAAAGCGACTAATGGAGAGCCGTTTCGCTGCGATGAATGGTAGCGGATGGAGATCTGTGGTCTCTGCCAACCCCTGCGGGGGATAGGTGAGAATATATATATGTATATATATATATATATATATATATATATATATATATATATATATATATATATATATAAAATATAAAAATTGTGATATAAATTTGTAGTTTTTGGGAACATGTTCTAAAAAAGTTGCTAAAATAAATGAATGATGAATAAATTCCACTTAATAGGGAATATTCTTTGAATTGTTATGGTTTCTCAAATATATTTTGTCAAAGATATAAGATCGTATTATAAAAGATCACAAAGGGCAATGACGTAATATAAAATTCAAATCACGCTTCGGGCCACCGTAGTGCAACTTGACCTATCATTTGAAATGCAAAGCGTTATGTAAATGTCTCAAGTCACATGTTTTCCTGGTTTTAACGTTGGGTTTGTAGTTATTCAAATTACTATTTTTAATTTGATAGAGGTTTTCTTTTTTTTTATTTATGAGGTAGGAAGGCAAACGAGTAGGCGTGTCACCTGATGGAAAGCAATCAACGCCGCCCATAGACTTCCGCAGCGCTATAGGCAGTGCGGAAGCTTTGCCGACCTTTAAGGAAAGTGTCATTATCGGAGTGGGAGGCGAAGGAAAGGAGAGGGTGAAGGGGGGAAGTGGGAGGGTGTTGGGTCTCTGGAACTCTCGCTCACCGTACGAAGCTCGGTAGCTAAGCTTCCACTCAGTCGCCGGTTTTCTGTGGGAGTGTGGTACTTTCCCGGGCGAGCCGGCCCATTCACGCTATAGACATATATTATGCCATTCTTGACAAAGTATTCGTCTGCAGCGTGGCTCTACGACTAACGTACAATAAGTAAGCGGGTCATCTGATCGCGAGCCATCAGCACTGTTTGTGGAGATTTAAGTTATTTAGTTTTATAGTTTTTATTTATTTATTTATTTTTATTGATTTTATCTTTTTTATTTTATCTTTAAATATAAATAATGCATTCATGTCAAAGTTACAAGTTATGCAGGTTTGTACCTGCATAACTGTAACTGTTAGATAATTATATAGCTTTATATTTATACATATATATTTTCATACAAAATTGAAAATATTGTTTCATACAATTACAAATATGTGGACAATTTGCGTTATTTTTAGTTTTGGATAAATGGCAAGAGTGAGGTAAGATAAGATAGTGGATCTCCACTATCTTATGGATGGTAGGATAGAGAGGTTAGGTCACTAGTTCCAGCGGTAGAACAGTTGCTACTTATAGTCAGTTTTATGGGGGAGTATGGTAATTCCCTAGAAGAATAGATCCAATAACAAAAATTTACCAAAAACTTTGGACATTTGTTGACTTTTTGTATAAAAGAAATAAACAAAATTTTAGGGCAGTGTTGGTGCGTTTTTAGGGATATAAAACGAACGCGCTAGTGTATTGCCTGATGGTTAGCGATCGGGGTACTCAGCAGACATTAAATCACCATAGGCGTTGCACAAGCGTTGATGGCTTTTGTAAAATATGAAGGTTCGTTTTTTGAAAATTTCAATGTCGTATCGATTCGGAAATATGTGTGCTATGTCAAACGACTTTGACGATCAATTGGCTCAGTGGCGGGGCCCTCCGCCAGTGGAGTCTTCGGTCGCGGGTTCGATCCCCGCATCGGAATATATATAAGACATCCGAGCAACGCCGGCATTATCATTCAAACTTATGAAACCCTTCTCTCAATAAAGAAAAAAAGTCGTTTTTACAATTACATAATAATATATGGCCAGTACGAAACAAGAAAAAATTGCGTTCCCCCAACTATACCATTCCAAAGACGATAGCTTCGCCACTGAGAAGTGGTAGAGCCACGCTGCAGTCGAATTCTTTGTCAAGAATGGTATATTATTTGCCTGTAGCATGAATGGGCCGGCTCGCCCAAAGCATATACAAAAAAACGACGTCTAAATAATAAAATGGATTTGTAATCCCCTATTTACCAGCATAGCAAGGGGATTGCAGCAACACCCCTCACTTTTTGACGGGTTCAATGTCAACGGGGTGAGTTTCTTCCTTGCAGAGCAAATATTTTAGTAAATTATTAATAAATAGAATTAAAGACCTAAAAAGAAGTGGAACTACTGTATTGAAGAGGACTAGTGTATGATTAATGGAGTCAGGCGTTACTTTGCGGAAATGCATTACTATGTGGACAGTTAAAATTTTTACTTAGCTAAGATCCGCGACAAGCAAACAATAATAGAAAACGGAAGACAGAGACTTGACGGTTATCTTCCATAGAGTCTACTATACCTGAAGATGCCTCGTGTTGAGGTGAAACACGTGTCGTTTGCAAGGTGGAAAAATGGTAATGTGTGTTTTGTTTTGTGTATAGTGGTCGGTGGATGGAGAGTTGCTGACGGCTGTTTTTCGGTAAGATTTAATTCAAGTTCCATGTGAATCCACTTCATCCAACGGAAAAGAAAAAAAGACAAAAAAAAACACACTTAGCTAAATAAGAATTTAAGCTGTTCACATAGGACTAGTGTAGTAGAGGAATAGTGTTGCGGATGTCTATAGTCGGTCCCCGGACCCAGACGGAACGGACCCCCATACTTGTTATATTTTAATACTTATGCTAGAGAACAACGTCTATCTAGTATATTGTAGAAGTATTATGGGCTTGACACGTTTATCGGAGAACCGACAATCGTTGGAGTAGTGTAGGACGCCCTTCTGCTAGATGGAGCGACGATCTGCGCAAGGCTGGCAGAGACTGGATGCGTGTAGCCGAATATCGGGCTAGGTGGCGTGCCTTGGGTGAGGCCTATGTCCAGCAGTGTACTGCCGCAGGCTGATATTGATATTGATTATGAACGTAATAAAACAATGCAATCACCTTTACTTACCTTGGTATATTATGTCACAGTGAAATGACTTTAAAGTCAATATAAGTCGATATGTATTCAGACCGAAACCGTTAGGTGGACACCAGAGGACAAGCACTGCACATCTGACCGCGGTAGCCACCTGAACGAAGTTTATAAAATGAACAATGTAAAAATATTTATACAGTATGCTCTTTTTTTACGCGCAAGCTATTCAATTAAATGTCTAATGTGTCGACTGCATAATAAAATGTAATAAATACTACTAACAGTTCAATGACTATATAATAGCGCTTATATTTTGGTATTAATTTTTTTTCATGGGATAAGCAAACGAGCAAGCATGTCGCATGTTATGGAAAGCAATACACGCGTCCCATGAACATCCGTAAAACTAGAGGCATTAGAAATGCGTTGCTGGCCTTTCAGGTTTGACATTTTCCTACAAGGTACGCAACTCTTCCGCACTGCCTAGGGTGCTGCGAATGTCTATGGGCTGCGTTGATTGCTTTTCATCAGGTGACAGGCCTGCTCGTTTGCCTTCCTGTCCCATAAAAAATGCAAAAGCGCCCCATGTCCTGCGAATCGCCCCGTAAACTGATAATGATAATAATCTCTGTTAAATAAATTGCACAATATATAGGTTTAAACACTTGATTTTATTCTATAAACTTTGGATTTGAAGCATAACTATTTCCTCTGTTAGGTAAGCAGTTAAAAGTAGGTACAAAATTGTATCGAAATTTACAACCAAACTAAACCTTGTTGCGGCTGCATTGGCACGTTTTAGAAAATCCGGTAACGGTTGGAATTATCCAAGTATAAATTAAATTGCTGTATTTCATATATTATTATTATAATATATAATAACATATATAATATAACATTTATTTATTTATTGAATATAATTTTCATACCTCTTATCGGTGACCGTTTGTCTGTATTTATTTCTATCCTGAGTCATAGGAATATATTTTTTTGTTATTTGTACCTTAAACCAGTCTTTGATATTTTTATACATATATAAACAATTGCTTAGGGATAAGATTTGTGATTACAATTTTATCTACTACAGAACTATTGATATAACATTTTTTCTAATTCAAGTAGTCTGTCAAGTATGATTGCATTTAATGTAGTGTGATATCTTAACGTTTATTTATTACTTATTTATTTATAGTCCTTAAATAAAAATTATTATAAGATTTATGGAATGGATTATAATCATACTAATATTATTGCGTCTTCTCTATAAAAGAAAATTTAATGATAGGAATGAATTTTCACTTCGATGTCACTTGAAAGACGACTGGCAAAAGAAATTTACCTTGCGAATGTGGATGGAAGGGCCGGAAGAGGAAGACCACGAAAAACGTACCTTGACCAGATTGCTGAACTTTTTAAGAAAGGCCAGGTCAAGAGTACCCTCAACCGGCGGGCTTGCATGAGGAGAATAATGAGTGTGGAGGAAGCAAGGGAAGTATGCCGAGATCGTAGCAGATGGAGATCTGTGGTCTCTGCCTACCCTTACGGGAGACGGGCGTGACGATATGTATGTATGTATGTATGTATGTCACTTTAATATAAGAGAAATAATTTGTTCAATATCCAGACACTAAGGATATTACAATAAAGTAAGATCATAGGTAGCCACGACAGAAGCAAATTTAAATATGTATGTTTTAACAAGAACAAAATATGTGAATAATACCAATTTTTGTCTGAATCATTAATAGAAAGGCTCATGATATGAAGTATCTAATTCACAGGATAACAATTTGTGAGTAGTGGCTTTGTTGCTGCTTTTCTTTCAATTGATGAGCTCTGAGCAGCGAAACATGAACTTCTATTTCTTTTAATTAGTTTTACCCTTTCCTATTATTTACGTTATGTCTGTATGTATGTATGTCTGTGTGTGTATGTATGTATATACTTTTATATTTACTTATGGCTATTATCTTTGTTTTATAATAATTTTATTCTTTTCTATCATTATAACGATAATTTATCACCAACCTGTACATTAAATTATCTTTTTTAAGTTGTGTCCTTCCTATGGTTCTCTGGAAGAAATCACTATTAGCGATAAGACCGCCATTTGTATATAAATATTACAATCAATAATCAATAATTGTATAACTTTGGTGTACAATAAAGAATATATCAATCTATATCTATCTACGTTTCCCCTCCAAGTACTCATATCTAATCCTGAAATATGATACGTATCTGTACTGTTCTTGTTTTTGTAAAAGTCCATGGGTGGCTGTGATTATTTTCAAATACGTTTGAATCTGTTAAAAAAAATGAGGATAAAAGTCAAGGTTGTATATTATATAGAGAAGATAGATGAAAGACGACTGGCAAAAGAAATTTACGTTGCAAATGTTGATGGAAGGGTCGATATGGGAAGACCACGGAAAACATACCTTGACCAAATTGCTGAAGTTTTTAAGAAAGGCCAAGTCAAGAGTACCCTTAACCGGCGGGCTTGCATGAGGAGAGTGATTAGTGTGGAGGAACGAGTGAAGTATGCCGAGATCGTGGCAGATGAAGATCTGTGGTCTCTGCCTACCCCTATGGGAAACAGGCGTTATGTTACCTACATATTGTATTTTATATAATGTTACATTGCCTTTTGCAAAAAATATTTAAATTTTTTTTTTGAATAAAGAAGTTTAACTTGTGTCTCATACTTCCATTACTCACTTTCCCATTCTCTTCTCATTATTCACATCTTATTCCAAAGTAGACAAGGCTTCAGTAGTGACCGTGGTGTTGCAGAATTCTGTGGGCGGTTGACTTTTTGTAAGGTAATAAATATGCTTGCTTGTCTGCCTAGGCTCCATTTCAAAAGTTCAGGTGATTCTAAGATCTCAGATTTAAAAAAGAATCAACCTGTATATAGTAACTGTCACGTTAATTTTATCGTTATGTTACAGTCGTAAAAATAATCTAGAAATACTAAAAATGGATAATATTTATATAACAATTAAACTATTATTTAATACAATATAATGTTTGTAACATAATTATTTTTATAAATAATTTAAATTGATTTGATTTGTTATCATTTTCAATGCTAATTTTTTTATGTGATAAATATACAGTTTCACAGTATTTAAGCTAATTCTTTAAAATAATACTGGTATAAAACGAAGTGACATTTTTAAAATTTTAACAAAATATTCCACTTTTTAAAATTTTATAACATAAATATGTTGGCTGGTAGAAAATGCCTCCTAACATTAATTCCTTCCTAATAACATTTAAATTAATGTGGTGTAAAATAAAGTTTTTCAATAATTAAAAATTAATATAAAGGATAATAGTTTTGTAGACGCGACTATAAATAAAGATAAATATTTAATACTCAATTCAATATTTTATTCAACACCAAAATTGTTTGTGAATATCGAAAAACTGGACAAATTTCATTTTGCCTGGTCGCTATGTTTTGCAGTAGCACATGTGGACTACTAGGATATTGTTTGTAAATGAAGTGTTTTCGTGTTGATGGAATCCCGTGACCCTGCCCCTTAGGTCGAATACATTATCGTATTCGAAAAATGCGGACGCTACAAGCACTTATGAAGTGGATCGCAAAATAACTGAAATGTAAAATGTATTCTTATACAGAAATAGAAAAAGCGAAATCGATTTGATACTAAAAATATCGAGTAGAACAGAGCCACCATTTTACCAAGACGTAATGTGATAAGTGGACTTGTTACATTTAAAATGATTTGATATTACTATATAGTATTACATACACTGGCATAATAGTTTAAACTTTCATCAAAGAAAAGAAAAAAGACTTTATGTATTTATTTATTTCATACAACATGGCAATTTCATGACTAAATATATGTTATATAGAAATAAGTTATAAAAATATAAGAAATAACTAACAACTGATAATGAAAATGAAAACAAAACGTCATTCATGTAAATTGGGGGAATTATTAAAAATTTTGTGATAAAAAAAAACTAACTAACTTTGTTGGTGCAGCGACTCAAAATGAATCTTGGCCTCCGAACAGATCTTACGCCACCGTGCCCTATCCTGCGCCACCTTCTGCCAGTTGCAGATTTGAAGGTTGCGCAAGTCAACCTCCACCATGTCTCTCCAGCGGTGCCACAGGACGACGTCCATACGCTCTTTTGATTGTGCGATCCTCCCCCATCCTCTCAACGTGGCCCAGCCAACGAAATCGATCAGCCTTAGTCTCTCCTATTACATTGGGAAACATTTTCCGAAATAAATTAAAATTAAACGCGTCCATTAAAACGTTTCTAATGGCTATCTTGTGTATACTAACTCCTTGCGAACCTTCTCAACATTCAAATCATTAATATAAATGTATCTCAACGGAAACATTAAATAGTAAATTTAGTACCCATTCTGGAACAATATGTTTGTGACTGTCACATGTTTTAATCGATGTGATCGTAGTGAATTAGTAGCAGTAGGTATTATTTCTTAAAGGCCGGCAACGCTTTTGCAATGCTTATAGCATAGCGGATGTCTTTGGGCGACGTTGATTACTTCCTATCAGATGACACATAGGGATTGCAATCCCGCAGCTCACTCAATCCCACGGAATTGATATGCGGTATTACTCAATCCCGCGTGGGACCACGCGGGGTCCCGCATTTTTGAAATTATGTTATAAAGTCAAATTGAAACATTTTTAAACAATTCTGCGACCAAAAATCTTTTCTTTTTAGATTACGTAACAAAGAATTGATTTCCACGAAGCACCGTTCCAAAACACATTGAAATATATCACGGATGAAACTGAATGTATTTAACAATATATATTTGAAAAATATGTCTATTCGAATCCCTCATTAATGTAATTTACCATCCGACATCTAACGGTCTTGATTTTAATACCCGGTGGACTTTTGTATTAGGCCAAACTGGAGCATTAAATACTATTTCTTCTCTGATCCAAGATTTCTGATAAAAACGTACTTATATATTTCGAGGAATACATTAAATATGTCTTTAATATATTAAGAAATACTTATGACTACATTTATATATCAAAAATATTACATGATTAGATTTACTGATATGTTTTGTGCGAGACAATGTAAGTTCATTTGTGATTATCGTATATTTAGTCAAATTTTTAATATAAAAATAAAATCGGCCTATAGAGAGATTTTTTTTATAAAATTTTATCGTTTAATTGCTTTAATAAATACGTACCGTATCTAACATAAAAAAATTAAGCATTCAAAACATCAAAATCCCCGTTCCTAATTTTAATTAGTAAAACGCAAAGTATGAATGCAAATAGACTCTCAATTCGGTTCAATCCCCGCTTGTCGAGGCCTCTAATCTCATGTTGAAATATCAATTTAAATCGTGTGCCTGACAGTTTACATAAGCGTGTAGATTACGTCATCGGAATCAATTTCAAATTGTGGATACTTGCTGGTTCTTTAAAAGATAATTAATTTCATCCCAATTATTTTCATAATTTCATAGATTAGCCCAAATATTCATATCGATTATAATTAATAGGTTGGGGATAAAGTTTCTTCGCATTTTATATTTATTAAACACTCAAGACATTTTTCTTTCAAAGTTCATTTAATTATAATATATTTAATTATAATATACTAGAAGGCCCGATAAACTTCGTTTCACCTACAATTTATGTCCCCTCTGTATTTATCTTCTCCTGGTATGTTAGTACATAGGTATGCAATACTTTTCAAAAACGCACAAAAAAACGACAGTTTTGTTAACAACACATCCGTTAGACGATACAATCGTCACGCACGCCATCTATAAAAAGTAATTAAAAGTCAAAAGAAGAAAAAAAATTTTCATTTTCCAAGCTGTTCTTTTATGTTTTCCCTATATATTTTTATTCGTAAACCTTCCTTGAATCAGAGCGAAAAAATAGCTCTCTATTTTTTATAGGTAGCTAGGCAAAGATACTCCCTGATCTACCCAGGGAGTATCTTTGCCTAGCCGCAATTCCTACCAGAGCGAGAAGCGACGAAGGGAGAGCCGTTTCGCTACAACTAATGTGAGAGGAAGGATGGATGAGTGTGAAGGAAGCAAGGAAGGTGTGTCGGGATCGTAGCGGATGGAGATCTGTGGTCTCTGCCTAACCCTGCGAGACAGGTGTGCCTATACGTATGTATATATAATAGCCATAACGTATAGTAATGGGTGGGATTTAGTAATAATTTATTTTGTTAAAATTACCATTACAAATAGTATATATATGCACGGTAGGGGTTGTTTATTTATTGCTATAGTAATAAAGTTCGTGTCAGTAAATTAAACCACAGGTGGGCTATTTTAAATTTTATCATTAAATACCTTTATTTAACTAAAGATTAAATTTACTTATGAGAGTATAAGGTAAACTTAGAATGGAACGCCTGCAGCTATATAGGTCCGTGTAATGTGACTAGCGGTAACTAGATACTTAAAGAAGATAGTGGGGTTAATTTTCACTCGCCGTTTTTTACAGGCCATATATGTCTCACATTAGTTAGGCAAACCTCCCTATTTTTGAAGAAAAGGACATAAACACTACCTACATGAACAGACAAATAATGCAGTGAGGCATTACTTTGAAATATATTATAAAGATGGACACTCAAACTTACTTTGCTAAGATCCGCGAACACAAATCAGAAAAATAATCTTGTGTGTTGCGAAGAAGTGCATAGAGAATCAATTAACGAGAAACGCCTGTCAGTAAATCATTCAATATCTTGCCATGGCGAACGTTCGAGTTTATTGTGACATTTCGTAGAGTTTACAACACCCGAGGATGCCTCCTGTCGAGTTGAAACGCATTGAGTTTGTGGTGAAAAGTGGTACTGTATGTTTGATGTAGTCAATGTTAGTAAGCAGGAGGATTTGCTGACGGCCGTTTCCACAGGCAGTGCAGAAACATTGCCGATCTTCAAGGAAAGTGTCATTATGGGCAGGGAAGGGGTGGAGGGCGGGGGATTGGGCCTTTGGAAGCGCTCACCTGACGAAGCGCGGTAGCTAAGCTACCATTCAGATGCCGGTTTTCTGCGGGAGTGTGGTATTTCTCCGGGCGAGCCGGCCCATTCATGCTACAGACAAATAATATGCCACTCTTGACAAATTATTCCTCTGCGGCGTGGCTCTACCTCTGCGAAGTAGTAAGTAATTCTCTATACACTTCTTCACAAACACACAATATTATTTTTCTGATTTGTGTTCGCGGATCATAAGAAAGCAAATTTTGATTGTCAATCTTTAACAAAAACAGAACAAGTGTGAAGTAAAGTTGACGGTAATCTTTCCTAAAGTCTACCATACCCGAAGATGCCTCGTGTTGAGGCGAAACACGTGTCGCGTACATTGTGAATGAGTGAAATAGTGTGTGATCGATGTTATTGATGTTAGTGACAGCAGTGAAGAGAAGAGTGTTGCTGATAGTTGGTTTTCCAATAAAAATTAAATTAGTTAAATTAGTTTGTATATTGTAATATCTACTTATTTTAGTAAACACACACTATTATTTTACTCTTTTTGTTTCTTTTCGCGGTTATTAGCTAAGTTTTGACTGTCGAGTTACTAATGATGGTGATTATATAGTCATCATCAGCCGCATCACAAGACGACGCGTCGCGTGAAGTACGCGACTTCGCGTAATAGATATATACTTAAATATATAGCCTCATTTATTATATAACTGTAGATTTAATATATAAAAGTATTTTCATCTCATAAAAATAAAAAATCATTTTCGAACTACTCTTTATTACTCGTCATAGGTATCAATTGCTAAATATGTTTCACGAATAATGTATTTTAAACTCTAGAACGTAGATAGATAGATAGACAGGTAGATATCTAGTTATAAATTGATAGTCATGTTTGTATACAAATGGCGGTTTTATCGCTAATAGCGATTTCTTCCAGACAACCGTAGGATAGATACACATTAAAAAGATAATTTGATGTATGTTATTATTATTATTATTATATTATATTTTTATTGTTATTGTAGGTTATTATTATGATTACATTATTAGGCTATTCTGTGATATGATAAAAAATTAAAACAACTAATTTATTTTTTATGTTGGCCATTTATGCAAGTCTAAGATTTTGGCTTCGCAATAAACGTGTTATAAATGAACAAGAGTGTATTGAATTTGCACGTAAAAAAACTAAAATGATCCGAACAATGGCCAATTCATAAAATAAATGATACAAACGGCCTAAATAAATCGCTTGCTCTTTGTTGGATAAACACGTCCCATTAATTGTTGTCAAATGTACACAATAGTGACAAAGGAAGGGGGAGTTTACGAAAATGCTTTTAAAAACTCCATTACTGGAGAAAGATAACGACATTAGAAATGATTTTTTGAAATTATAAATGTTTATATTATCAACGACTTAGCTTAGCTCAGTGATGCTTCTGCTTACGGAGTTCAACTCCAATTAATGTAGGAATGATCGCAGAGGCGCGTGTAGATTGCTTCTACACTGTGATGTGTAAGAGAAGTGCATCCCTGGTGCGCAGGGTGTGAGGCACTAACGAGATCCTGGCTCTTATTGCGAGTAGACTAGACAATGTTTATGTTAACCATTGCTGTGCTGTTGCCCATGGTTCTTTCTTTATGGTCCTATATCCCCAAGGTGGGACAGAGGGAGTCCACAGTGCTTCTCTATTGCGATCGGTGTTGAGCGACGCGCTTCACTTCAGGCCACGTCAACCCGATGGCTTTCATCTCTGCCGCTACGGAGCGCTTCCAGGTGTCGACTCAAACACACCTGGAAGTTGCACATGGTGTTACAGCTTGAAAATAATATATTTAATATGTTTTACAATTTAGTAGTGGTAGAGCTAGGCTGCAAAGGAATACTTTGTCAAGAATGGCATATTATTTGTATGTAGCATGAATGGGCCGGCTCACCCGGGTAAGTACCACACTCCCGCGGAAAACCGGCGTCTGAGTGGTAGCTTAGCTACTGCGCTTCGCCCGATGAGCGGTTGAGTTCCTGAGGCACTCTTTTCTTGAATGCCTCTAAGTCGTCAACATGTGGGAACACCACAGGAGGTAAATTGTTCCACATTTGCAGTATTTAATAGAAAACTGTGACTAAATCGCACTCACTTAACGGTTTGTCTAAAAACACACATTATTTTTGTTTGTTTGTCGCGAATCTTAGCTAAGTAAAAGTTCTAACTGTCCACATAGTAATGGATTTCCGCAAAGTGACGCCTGACTCGATTAATCATTTTTATTGGGTAATTTATGTGTCTTTTATATTAAACTTTCATTAATGCTATAATATGAATTTAATTTATATTTTAGCAGTAATAAAAGGGTAAATCGAAGGGCCTTTTGTGGCATCCGTCGCTCAATGTTTCATTGTTACAATGTCAATGCCACGTTGGAATTTCAATTCAGCCTGATTTCAACGGATCTAATCCGGGAGCGTTTGACAGTTCACGAACGAAGACCCTCAAATCTTAATTTAGACCATTAATAAGATAATAGAGTGCTTAGAGAAATTTCGATGTTTGTGTGAAATTATTGAAGTCGATAATCATTTAGTGAGACGCGATGATCTTTGGATCTAATCCCTTTCAATCTAATCGCTTTTAATCATGGACAGTCAAAAGTTTTACTTAGCTAAGATCCGCGACAAGCAAAACAATAACAGAAAATTAACAATGTGGATTTTTCCGTTGGGTTAAGTGGATTTATTTGGAACTTAAACCAAAAACTTACCGAAAATCGGCCATCAATTCTCCACCCACCAACCACTATACACAACACCAAACACACATTATCACTTTTCCATCTTGTAAACGACACGTGTTTCGTCCGAACATGAGGCATCTTCAGGTATAGTAGACTCTACGGAAGTCAACCGAAAAGTTTTCAATCAATCAACGGTCTGCCAGTCCATAGCTGTACCTAATTCCTTTCAGTCAATCAATCTATCAACACACACAACAGGCAAACGAGCCTGTTGCGTGGTCCACTTGATGGAAAGCAATCAACGCCGCTCATAGACATCCGCAGTGTCATAGGCAGTGCGGAAGCGTTGCCGGCCTTTAGAAAATTGTAGTATGTTCATCGATATGTATTTAAATATTTAATTTTTGTACCTTCTTTTATCTTCTTCTTTGATTGGCAAATATAGATAGCATATAGATATAGATGTAGACTTTCTCAGAACCAGGCTCAAAAGTTTCGTTTAGATGCCAAAATAGACCTCTAAAAATATGAACCCTTAATATTAAGGTTGTCCGCATCGCACTTTTCGGATTCCCATAAGAATAACATAGGAAAAACATTTTTTTTTCGTCTGATTTTTAAACCATAAATTGCTCTGCAATTTCCATTAAATATTTTTGTAGAGAATTGAACGCTTTACAAAGAAGTTCTAATATCATTTTTCGATGAATCAAGTAAGTCAAAAGTTATTCGAGGTCAAAGTTAAATTCATTATCAATTTGGCCGTTTGTTTTAATTTAACAAACAAATTCCATAACCGAACAGCCTGTACTGTGAAAGATGTATCTACATTGGTTTATCTATATGAAATCAAAGTTAGTGACAGTTCAACACACCTGTCGAAGCTTCATGTGAAATAACAACGGTGGTATCGGCACCAATTTCTGCACCAGGTGTGTGTGAAAATTGAAAATTTAGACCAACGTCGAAGGTGAATTCCTGTGAGGCTAGTTTAAATTTGATATTACACTTGTTACTATAGATAACGCCCGACGTTATTTGAATATTCAACATTGTTACAGATTCTCAGTTAAGGAGCAATGTGTAACCTCCTACAGATTTTTAACCCTTCTTTGCATAATGGTGGAAATTTCCATCATAACATTGAATGCCCAAAAATTATATAAAAGAACAAGTTCACTTTAAGTTGGTCGTGGCTGGATACCTTTTTAATGTCCATTGCATAAAAAAACAGCTGCCAAAAATAAACAAGTGCCACTATCAATAAAACGAGCTTGAAGTTGTCATTCCGCTGTTTGTATTGTAGTTGCAATAAACATATGATTTTGTTTTATTATATTTGAGTTTCTATTGCTAAAAAAGTGAAAATGAGTGGAAGAAAGGTTTGTAACATGTGTTTCTGTTATTTTTAGAGCAATTTCTGAAAAAGTTTGCGTTTAATTTAAAAAATACCACATGATAGAATTTTACATCACTATGCAGTTACTTATCTCCTAATGTATGGGAAAAAATACTTTTATTTTTACTTTTTAAATTTTTACTCATTATTTATTATTAATAAAAATAATAATTGTTTTGTTAATTATCATAAAGAATAAAAAATATCCAAAGATATCCTCTTTTATTTCCATATACTTTGCATGATGATGGAAATTTCCATCATATTGTTTTTTGCTAAATTTATACTATAAATATATACTAAGATTTTTTTAACCATTTTTCCTTTATTATTGAACATGAATTATATCACCTTGATTTATTTCACCAATAATGAAAAAATCATGCAAAGAAGGGTTAACATAATCCTTTTTGTATATTTTTTGGCGTTTACAATAAAAGTTGCTTCATGTCGATTAGCTTATTTTGTATATTTTTCTTTTCTTCTCTTTAATGGCAATTAGATATAACTATTATGCCAGTATCAAGTAAATTACAATAATATCAAATATTTTGAAATGCTTCTAGTCAGCTTATCACGTTACGTCTTGATAAAATGGTGGCTATTCTACCAAAACCTTCTATGGACTTTTTCAGAAAACTTAAAAAGTTACGATATACACATTTATTTCATATCACTTCACTTATACGCCTTAATCGAACTATAATATATTGTATAATAAGCCATCATAATTAAATAATATTACTGATAATATTATAATATAAGCTTATTTAAAATAAAAACACAACGAAAAGTCGGGGTTATTGTTACGTTCAGTGATATTTGCGAATTGATACCACACTAGAAACTTCAAAAAACAAACCTAGATATTTCTCAAAGGCTAGCAACTTTTCTGCAATGCCAGAACCAAACCAAACACCAGTCTCAAGTGCTCCAATAGAACGCCTGGCATATGTTGAGCGAGAACCATTCTGTGACAATTATTAGATTAAAATTATTTTCTTTTTGTTTTGTTTATTTGTATAATGTAATATTATTTAGGTTTTAATTGTAGTTATTGTAAGAAAAAAGTTTCAAAGATAAAGTTTTTATATTCTATTCTATTCTGGAAAAGTGTGAAAAGATTATTAAGCATATAATCGCTTCTATAAGAAAAATTTCGACAGATCTCCGTACTCAATAACGATTCATATTGTTAGTAACTAAGTTCCGCCTAAACGCAATAAAGGCTCCAAGAGACTAAATTAATTGTCAGCCATTTATCACCGCGCCGCAGACAAATCGCAAGCGTCTGATCTATCGCGGCCACTTTGTTCCTTGACTCCAATATAGTGCGTCGTTCAAAGCATATTTTTCACGGGGACAAGCATGAATTTATATCTCTCGGGAATTGGCTGCGGAGTGTGTAGATAATCGGCGAAAATTCTTATAGTTGATCCATTTTATATATCATCATTTATAATCTGAGGAATAAGTAAACACAAACTTCCCTAAAAACTGGGGGCCGTTGATTATAGCGGTAGAGCCACGCTGCAGACGAATACTTTGTCAAGAATGGCATTATATTTGTCTGTAGCATGAATGGACCGGCTCGACCGGGGAAGTACCACATTCCCGCGGAAAACCGGCATCTGAGTGGTAGCTTAGCTACCGCGCTTCGTACGGTGAGCGGCTGAGTTCCGGAGGCCCAAAACCCTCCCCTCACCTCCCCAAGGAAAGTGTTATTATGGGAGTGTAAGGGCTCTCCCCTTACACTCCCATAATAACACTTTCCTTAAAGATCGGCAACGTTTCCACACAGCCTATGGCGCTGCGGATGTCTATGGGCGGCGTTGATTGCTTTCCATCAGGTGACACGCCTGCTCGTTTGTCTTCCTATCCCATAAAAAAAAGAAGGTGTACTTTAGATTACAGTAAGAGTTGTAAACTATTCGTTTTCTGGTGTTAGTCAAAGCAATTGTCACGCCACTGCTCAGCTGCGTTTTGTGGTAATTAAATACACCGCAACCAAGTGTTGGAACAACTTGCCACCACCTCTTCGTGACCTGCATACTATAAATATATTTTAAAGAAATACCAAAATACTTATTTTAAGTATGTAAACAGGAACTTGTTGCGGTGGATTTATGACATGATTTACTTGTCTTTAATTTTATTGTATTGTATGTGTATATGAGTATGAGTAGTAGTATTATATATATGGATATATGTGTATGTTATGTGTGTGTATGTACGTATCAATGTCGTCACTGTGGTCCGCGATCTGACCACGTTAGTTCCAATAGAACGCCTGGTATATTATTCTGTGCAAGACCCATTTTGTGACGCTTATTAGATTTTAATTATTTTCTTTTTGTTTTGTCTATTTGTATAATGTAATATTATTTAGGTTTTAATTTTAGTTATTGTAAAAAAGTGTCAAATGTATATATATATATATATATATATATATATATATATATATATATATATATATATATATATATATATATATATATATATATATATATATATATATATATATATATATATATATATATATATATATATATATATATATATATATATATATATATATATATATATATATATATATATATACACACATATGTGTGTGTGTGAGTTTGAGAGCGTCAACACTTCTGTAATGCCTATGACACTACAGATGTCTATGGAGGCTCTTGATTGCTTTCAATTAGGCGAGGCACCAGCTCGTTTGCCTTCCTATCTCATAAAAAAAAAAACACAACACCCTAAGTATGCTATTACGATGTTTTTTGAACTTATCGTGTGATAAAATCGCTTTTGTGCTAACTTCTCTATTACGGGCTTCAAGCACAGTCTTATCTTTATAACCACGCACTACGTCTGACGGCTTCCGTTTATAATAGTTTGTTTACAAACTTCACCGTCTGGTTATGGCAGCAATCTCCATCTCTATTCGTATTTACTGTTCCGTTTACGTAGATTTGTATGGATATTGTTATTATAAATTACTAGCTTGTTACCGCGGCTTCGCTTGCGTGGAATTTGGTCTGCCACATTAAGTTTCATGACAGATCATTTTAAATAAAAATATTTTTTTTACTTAATTTATGGTTCACAATTTTGGTCACAGTGGCTTCCACATAGAAGGTAGAGTATGCTGTCGCAGACTTTTATTTAGAACTATTCAAGACAAACAATCCTACGGTTCATCATCTTTGTGTAACTCCAATGGTTTAGGCAGCGTACGCCAAGATAGCTCCCAGAAGCCAGATTTTTTTCCGACTTAATTTAGATATATCATTATATTACGACCAAAATTACATACAATCATTACAAATTGTAGTCTATATGTTATTCCGATGTATAACCTATATTACTGTACAGTTTCATCCAAATCCGTCCAGTAGTTTTTTCGTGAAAGAGTAACAAACGTACATCCGTACTCAACCAACTTTCGCATTTATAATATTAGAAGGATAGGATTATATAAATCTTCACTAATATAATGCACAATTGGACAGGTCGTAACTTGTACACGCTACTATTATATTACAACACTATTGTTTTAAGATCTATAGAACTGATGATGTTATTTTTATAATATTATAAAATATTAGCTCTCTATTGTGTTGTGATGTTTAATTTACTAAATTCCACATTTATATTATATATTATGATACGTAGTTACATTTACTCTTATTCTTATTCAAAAAATTCCGGACTATAATCCGACAAAATCGAAAATCCGACATCGCCCTGCAAAATATTTGTCGGATGTATTGTATTTACTATCACTTTAAAGTCCATCGCATTGGTTTAGGTTAAAATCAAACGGTTGATTGGACTTTCTTTTACAGCTCATTTTAAAATAAGAAAAACGAGAATGTCATCTACATTCTCTCTTTCCAAGTTTTCATCAACAAAATACTTTTAACTACAAAAATGTTTCCCGCAAAACGGCCGTTTTCGTCGTGATTGACAATGGACGCTCAAAGAGCTTCGTTAATGGAAACGTCAAAGAACTCATCCTCCAACGTTTTCCTGTTACGTAACAACCCATTAATTGTTGCCGTACAACAAAAGTTAATAAAAGAATGAAAACATCTGATACGACAAACGAAGATGAGAAAAAGCCAGGGTCGTCCCATATATATATATATATATATATATATATATATATATATATATATATATATATATATATATATATATATATATATATATATATATATATATATATATATATATATATATATATATATATGTATATATATATATATATATATATATATATATATATATATATATATATATATATATATATATATATATATATATATATATATATATATATATATATTTATATATATATATATATATAATGTGAATGAATTAGGATTTCAACCTTCTTTATTATGAAAAAAAATCGTTTATTTCCGTTACTTGGACAACAAGAAGAACCAGCTACCTCCTATTGCTAGTGATATTTCTGGACTGATAAGACATTGGAACGTTCAAAAACTATTCTATTCATATCTCAAAGGCCGGCAATGCATTTGAAATGTCTATGGTATTGCAAATGTCTATGCGCGACTTTTATTGCTTTGCAACACGTGTGCGTGACACGCTTGCTCGTTTGACGTATGTTTTGACTGTTAATAGAAATTTCTACCATCTGCCACTTTACATTTACCATCTACCATCTACCACCGACACCGAAAGCGATATTTCCAGACAGACTGAATAAGATCGTTTTCTTCCGTAGAGTCTACTATACCTGAAGATGCCTCGTGTTGGGGCGAAACACGTGTCGTTTACAAGATGGAAAAGTGATAATGTGTGTTTGGTGTTGTGTATAGTGGTTGGTGAGTGGAAAGTTGATGGCCGATTTTCGGTAAGTTTTTGGTTTAAGTTCCAAATAAATCCACTAAACCCAACGGAAAAACGCACATTATTAATTTTCTGTTATTGTTTTGCTTGTCGCGGATCTTAGCTAAGTAAAACTTTTGACTGTCCATTAGATCGTTTTTTTATAGGATAGGAAAGCAAACGAGCAGACGTGTCACTTGATGGAAAGCTATTAACTACGCCCATAAACATCTGCAGTGCCATAGGCAGTGCAGAAGTGTTGCTGACCTCTAAGGAAAGGTTATTTTGGGAAGGGGAGGTGGTTGATCTTCCGGAACTCAACCACTCACCGGACGAAGCGCGGTAGCAAAGATACCACTTAGACGCCGGTTTTCTACGGGAGTGTGGTACTCCCCCGGGTGAGCCGGACCATTCATGCTACAAACAAATAATGTGCAATTCTTGACAAAGTATTCGTCTGCAGCGTGGCTCTACCATTCTGAAACGTTATCTTAACACAAATGTACTTTCAACTTTCCAGAAAGTTCTTCACTCGCATTAGATACGCTTGAACTGTCTACCAAACTCACTTATTATTATAGGAGTTATAAGGGATCGAACTCATCTTTGTAACGTATTTGTCTATTCATTGAACCCTAATGTTTTTAAATCAACCTAACCAGTACTGTGAAAAATTATGTTTTCCTTTCAATATCCTTAAAAGGTATTAGTAACCAATCGGACATTTTGAATGCTTATATTATTATTATGTTTCTATTTTGTTTATTTTATTATTTATTTTATATAATATTTATATTATTTTTTATTATTTGAGTGGTGGAAGGTGACCAAGACGATGCCTCCGCAGCATTCTCGGCATTCGCTGGTCCGATTAAATAACTAACGAAGATCTGTTGAGACGCCGCAACGAAATCCCCATCAGCTTGAAGATCAAGCGTCGCAAGTGGAAGCGGATCGGCCACACTCTCCGGGATCGCTATCCGATCCGGGATAGGAATCTCCAAGGCAAAAGGAAGCGTGGCCCTCTCAGCACTATGGACGCCCTCTGCCCCACATGGGAGACATAGGAACATAAAAAAGAAGAAAGAATAAGAATTATTTTTATATTATTTTTTTAAATTAGAATTTTGACTTTCGAACGCCGGCGTGACTTTCACTGGTAATTTTAATGTTACGTTTTTTTCGTGTTATATTTTTTGTTATTGTTGTTGTTTAAATTATAGCTTTAAATGTTTTTTCTCTTTTTAGGTGAATGTATAGTTTTCAAGTTTATATATGTAGTGTACTTTTATTATTATATATTGTATAATATATAATAATACAAATCTCTCTTTTTAGAGCAATACATCCAGTCTTTATTTCTAAATATCAAAGTCAAAGAGTGTTTGTAACAAAAGGAGAATATTTATGCAATAAGATTAAAAAAGACATACACATACAAACTCTCACACACATAATGTACATCATACATACATACGCACGCTTTCATACCAACACAATGAAGAAACAAATGTTTTATGGATTAGTCGTCGTGACCCACGAATTTGTGTACCTATATATTTTTACTGTACGTTATGATAATTAAAATGTAAATCCGTTGTTGGCTTCAGACGTGTTCAATAATTTATATATTATAAGTGCACCATATTGTATGTTGTAGATTTTGTTTTGAATAAATAAATAAAATAACATGATCATAAAAAATAAAAATCATGCAATAAAATTTAAAAAATGTAATATTTTTATTTGTTCGCCATCATAAACAAAACACCAATTAGAGCGCGTAACGTATCAATGACGACATGCGATCTGAGTCCGATAATGCGACGTTTTATTTTTTTTTTCTTTGATGTCAATTAGCTTAAACTATTATGCCAGTATCAATTAAATTTATACTAAGATCCACTATAATATATTGAAATGTACTAGTCAGATTGTCACACTCACTTTACGTCTTGTTAAACGATGGCTATTCTACTAATACCTTCTATAGACTTTTGCAGATAATTTAAAAGTCACAATACGCTCGTTTGCTCATTTATTTTATATCACTCCACTTATAGGCTTTTATCGGACTTTATTGTATAATATGCCAGTACAATCAAACAATATAACAGATAATAACAAGATTATGAAATTGAAATAAAAACACAGCGTCACTGATGTAAGTTTTCGAGAAAACTCCCGCGCCATTTTTAAACGAATAACATTTAGAGAGTTTTGTGTAGGTAGGTAAATGCTTGGAATAGAATAATGTTTTTATGGTCGTATATAGTCATTACGCTTTATTCTGAAACTTTCTGAATAATTTTTTGTAATGGGTTTGTTGTGTTTTGTGTAATGGGCCGGCTTGTTTAAAACCAAGAACACTCGCATTTGTGAGCCTAGGATAAGGAGGATTTTGATCTTTAAAATAAAATACCAAATATAAGAGAAATATTAATTTATTAGCCTTTTTCAAAAATAAAATGTTTAAAATTAATAAAGTTAAAAATATCATAACATTTTAACTATTCGCACTCCGCTTCGTGCATCAGTATGGCGCGACGCACGTACCGGAAATGGTAAAAACTGAAAACGACGACGAACGAGAAGAAGTAAATAACTGTAAAATAAAAAGAAAATTTAATGAAATATATGTATTGTAATTATAAAATATCATTAATAAAACATATAGGTAACGATCTAATTGGGTCAGTGGGGAAAAGTTCTTGCTTACGAAGTAAATTTTTTGCTGGTTCGATTTGGTAAAATGAATGAATTATAGGTTATATTATTAGGTATTTATTTCGAGTCTGAGTACTTCGCCAATCCACCCTAAACAATCATGTCCATTCATCTATAAATAAAGAATCCTCTTGCCTAGCAGTGGAAATTATTAAGGATGTTAAAAATATAGCTATATAGAATATAGTAAGATGCCAAACTGTTTGAGTCTCTATAATCGGCTTAATTCAGACAAGTAGGTGATTAGCCCGCTGTCTGTTGGCGGGGCTGCCGCCTCAGAGTCCAGACTGACTCAGTTTTTTTCGGGTGTTCTCCCTAGTGAGTTAGTTCTGTTTTAGGGCGCCGAATGCTCGCTCTGTGCCCTGCATCCTTAGCATCTATAGCTCGAGGGAGCGGTAACGCAGTTGCGCAGCCGTAGAAGGTCCCGGGGTAGACGACGGGGACGTGGATGACTCGGACTGGCGGAGAGCAGACACTCTCCCTTGGTGTCCCGCAACTGACACAGCAGATGGATATTTGGCATTTTATATGGAGCCTCGACTCACTTAATCGGAGCTTCCACCAAAACCATACCTCAGCTTCCCACACCAAGAGCGGCCGAGATGAAATCCATCGGGTTGACGTGGCCTGAAGTGAAGTGTCGTGTCGCTCAAGACCGATCCCAATGGAGAAGCACTGTGGACCCCCTCTGCCCCACCTCGGGGACATGGGACCATAAGAAGAAGATGCCAAGCGTTTCTCGACAAAGAATTGTGTGGTATTGGAATTCAGCGAAAAGAATTGTTCCGAACAATTCCTTGAAACATTGTCCATGTCAAAAGCAATATGAATGCTGAGATATGACACATCCCCCAGCAACGTTAAAGAATGTAGCCGTTCAGTGAGATCTTGGTCATTTACGATTTGGACTGCCCTAATTTATGTCGCTCAATTCTACTACTACATGACTCGCTACAAATAAACTGATTCATCCCCACGATCGTAATGAGTGGCAATTGATTACACCAGGCCGGGGTTTTACCAAAACTTCTTTCCACGCACCACTACTATGTGAAACCAGCTACCAACCGCGAGATTTCCAAAGCGATATGTAGTTCATATTTTTTTGCAATGTGTTACTATTGGTCTGATATATTGGCGGCGTTAATTGCATTCCATCAGGCAACACGTTTGCTTCCTACCCCAGAAAAATAATACGCGACGCACAAAAACATCAAACAGATGAATTAAATATTCATTTTAATTTTGAGTATTAATGTTTATTATTGGTATAAATGAGTTAAGGTATTAAGTAATATGAGTATTAATTGAACCTTGACATACAATGACGTCAGAGTGACGTCGATCATTTCAATTGGAACTGTAAACTTTGTCTTCAACTGACTTCGAGGAATATGTTTTTAAATTGTTGAATAATCATCATCTTTATTTCTTTCACATTATTCACATTTACATGTATTAATTCACAAGAGTTTACAAGAAATGGAAAATGTGAAGGTGACATTAAAGGCGAGTGAGTAAAAACTGGTAATCAGGTTAATGGAACCCTGCAGTCCTTTATGAAAGTTCGAGATGTGTCTAAAAGTGCCCTGCAGTCCTTTATGAAAGTTCGAGATGTGTCTAAAAGTGCCCGATTGGCGGTTCATTCGGGAGTACTTGCACCGACTCTGACGTACCGCAGTGAAAGTTGGATATGGGAGGGAAGAGTCATGAAAGCAGACTGAATGCAGTGGAGGTAAGAGTGTTAAGAAGTATGCGTGGGGTAACTCTGACTGATAGAATAAGGAATAAAGTTATAAGAGAGCGATGAAGAGTAAAAGAAGGTGTCGTGACAAAAGTTGAGAAAGGGATGATTAGATGGTTTGGGCACATAGAAGGGATAAAAGACGACCGATAAAAAAATTACGTTGCGGATGTGGATAGAAAGGTTGGTAGGGGAAGACCAAGAAGAACATACCTTTACCAAATTGCCGAAATTCTTAAGGAAAACCAGGCTATAAGTATCCTTTACCGGCGAGGTTGTATGAAGAGAGTGATGAATGTGGATGAAACAAAGAAAGTATGACAAAATCGTAGCAGATGGAGACCTGCTTTCCGTAGAGGTAGGCAGAGGCCACCCTCTGCCTACCTCTACGGAAAGCAGGCGTAATGATATGTATAGATACATATATAGATGATATGTATATATTTTTTCACATTATTTTTACGGACGCATCAAAATCTGTTTTATTTTTACGCCAAGGGGTTTATAGGCCTAGCTTACAACTTGCACAGCGGTGAATACGTAATACGCGAATTTAATTTGTTTAATGGATTTGCTTTTATAACTTGCAATAATCACGCTCGAGTGTCAAGTCGCCTGCAGTTTTTTTTTTATGTACAGATATTTCAGTGGTGAAAGTAATGTTTTATCTATTCAACCTCGACGTGTGTTTCACACAACATCATGTGCTTCACATTGATGGAAAAAGTAATTTTTTATTTTTTTATAGTATATTTCGGCGTCGATGGCGGTGGTTGGAATTAGAATGAATCCCCCTCGACTGAATTGTGACTTTTATGCACAAAATCGAGAAAGGGAACAAAGACAATATACAGAGAACACAGAATAGCTAAAAGTAGATTTGCTTCGGCATAACAACAATATCTTTTTTAAGAAATAAATGAAATTCCTGCAAAATAATTCTTTAAATACAGCTCAGTATTCAAATTACATTTTTTTTATTAATTTTAGATAGTTCTAAATAATTTATTTCACACAAATTACATTTATTATAATTGTTTTCTAAAAACCAACATTCCTTACATAATCTCCCAACAGATGGCGCTTAAATAAATATAAAATTAGTTTTGTCTGACACATGAAATAATTAAAGGATATTAATTCTAACACGGCGACATGTACATAGGTAGACAAAACATAACAAATTTTACGGAATAGAGAGTGAGTTGGTCATCTGATGGTAAGGTTTTTTTTATGGAATAGGTAGGCAAACGAGCAGGCCGTGTCACTTGATAGAAAGTAATCAACGCCCTACATTGCACAAGCGTCGCCAGCCTTTAAGAAATGTGTATGCTTGTTTTTTGAAGGTTCCAATGCCGAATCGGTACAGAAAAATCGCTAGAGGTTACTTCCTTTAAAGAAAGATGTAGTAAAGTAAAATGTAAAATAGTAAGTGTAACATCCGAGGGACAAAAATCAATCGTATTTTTCATTTGGTATACTTACATTGCGGTTAATTTTCGTTTTGTTGAATTAAAAAAAAAAAACGGAAATTGCCTATGCGTCCTTGGAAATTACACCAATGTTACAAAAACGAATTAAATATAAAAAAAAAACGCACCTGCTCCTAAAAATGTGAATAGTCCACTAACGCACGCCAAATTGACTTGTCTATGATGTTCATCTTTTATTTTTGGCGCTGAAAATAAAAAAAAATACTATTGTTGTTACCAGGGCGGTGATTGTCATTTAATAAAAAAAATGCGTCAATGTACTTTATTAATGCTATCAGTATGCAATGATATACTCATAGCATCAATAAAGTACATAACGTGGAGTAATAAGTGAGTGGAGCAGCTTCTCAGCAGCAAACCCCTTGTGCGACTGTGGCAGAGGCACACAAACATGGCACACCTGACATCCTGCTCTCTGTGCCCTGTCACCTACTCAACAGATGACCTTATAAGGGCAACGGATGATTCAGTGTCAGTGGCCAAGGCCTGGACCGGTAGTCTGTGATCGCTGATTCGTAGAAGAAGAAGAACTTAAAATAACTCCCTCTAAAGAACTCTTTTTCTAAGAAATACACTAAAAGCTGTGGTTTTTCTCACTCACCGTCTTTAAATTGTACGCAAGCTCTGCTAATCTTAGTTACTGCAAGCGCAACTATGCCCAGAAAAACTAATGTCGCCACCAAAAGGTACACCTGAAACATTAAGGAAAATGTCATTATGGGAGGGGATGAGGAGGGAGGACGGAGGAGGGGGGGGGGCCTCCGAAACCCAACCGCTCCGATACGCCCGTTTTCTGTGGGAGTGTGGTAAATCCCCTGGCGAGACGGCCCATTCATGCTACAGACAAGTAATATGCAATTCTTGACAAAGTAATCATCTGCAGCGTGGCTCTACCATTTCAATAATTGCTACAATAATAAAAATAATATCGAGCAGACTTGTTAGTGTGGAACTTTATGATACTTCAAGAATATATTAAAATTATTGCTATTAGATATTATGAAGTCATAATTAATCACTATCACATTAAAAATATATTTACTATCACATTTATGTAGTTAATTTATTCAGCAATATCTATGAAGGGAGTTATGCTTTAATATTTTAGCACGCGTTAAATACAGTGAGAAAGACAAAAAAACCTTTATTCGAACAGGTACGAAAGGGTACAGAAATAGGAAACAAAGAATAAACTTTATGATGATATACATTAGATAATGTACTATATCATAAAGTTTAATATATACATATATATACATACATACATATCGTCACGTCTGTCTCCCGTAGGGGTAGGTAGAGACCACAGATCTCCATCTGCTACGATCTCGGCATACTTCCCTTGCTTCCTCCACACTCATTATTCTCCTCATGCAAGCCCGTCGGTTGAGGGTACTCTTGACCTGACCTTTCCTAAAAAGTTCAGCAATTTGGTCAAGGTATGTTTTTCGTGGTCTTCTCTTCCGACCCTTCCATCCACATTCGCAAGATAAATTTCTTTTGCCACTCGTCTTTCATCCATCCTCTCTATATGCCCAAACCATCTAAGCATCCCTTTTTCTACTTTTGTCACAACATCTTTTACTCCACATTGCTCTCTTATATCTTCATTTCTTATTCTATCATTCAAGGTTACACCACACATACTTCTTAATGCTCTCATTTCCACCGCATTCAGTCTGCTTTCATGCTTCTTCTGCCAAACCCAACTTTCACTACCGTATATTATTATATTATATAACAGGATTCATTCTATTAGAACTGGTCCTGCCAAGAAGAGTTGACCAAAATTTCAACCGTTCCTCTTCTCAGCCGCCACTTTTCGATACATTTCTGTATGACTTTACGTGGTTCAGGATAGGATATATATTTTTTTACATTGAGACATCTGATATAATCTCATCACATATATCATCATTATCATCATCATCTCATAAATTTCTTTGTAGTAGTAAATGAATAAATTAAAATAAATTCAACTGTTGTAAAATTGTAACACAGTACCAGCATCGCTCGACAGTTTTCTGTTAACGCGACAATGATCAGTAGAATGCCGGCACCTGTGACTCCACTCAATATAGCACCAGTTGCAATACTTATCACTGTAAAAAAAATACACACTGTTTAATAAAAACTAATTATCAAGGCTTTATACACACTTATATCACTGAGCATAGCATAGATATAATTAAATAAAGAAACAAGAACTACACAAAAATATTGTGATTTGTCATATCAACCACATCTTCAATGTTCATTATCAAAGCAATTTAAATATATAAACCTAAAAGTTGAAAACACAAAAATATAGACGCTTTAAAGAGTTACTATAATTTCAATTGTACGTTAAACCACAACGTTATTATAAAACAAATAAATATCTACAAACAACAATTCCCCTCACAATATTTATTCAGACTGAGCACAGCGCCTTCCAGTCATTAAGATCAAACTCCTGTCGTACAGCGTTAAACTAATATTTTTTATAAAGCGTTTTATCTAAAATATAATTACATTCACACTTGACATTCCACTTCTTTTAACATCAGATTTACATGTGGACAGTCAAAACTTTTACTTAGCTAACATCCGCCACAAGCAAACAATAACAGAAAATTAATAATATGTGTTTTCCACCTTGTAAACCTTGTAATTTACAAGGTGAAGAAGTGGTAGTGTGTGTTTAGTGTTGTGTATAGTGGTTGTATGATGGTAGTTGGTTTAAGTTCCAAATAAATCCACTTCATCCAGCAGGAAAACACACATTATTAATTTTCTGTTATTGTTTGCTTGTCGCGAATGTTAGCTAAGTAAAAGTTTTGACTGTCCACTTAGTGATGGATTTCCCCAAAGTAACGCCTGACTCCATTAATCATCAGATTTACAATTTCGTACTCTGTAGGCATTTTATTTACATTATTATATTTGTTAAGATATAAATCTATATACAAAATTATATAGTAGTATAGTTCAGATCAAAACAAATACAAAATTTACATAGAAGGTTAGATTATGCATTTAAAAACAAACGGGTAACAGGCTAATTCAACGGAACTCCCTCGTTTGAATGTGCGTTTACTTAAGTTTAAATAAAAATCAAAACCGAAATGAAATTGTATTCGGAATTAAACTAAGAACTGGCCGGTGGTTCATATACTCTAATCAGTAAACGATAGGTATATTTTAATTGAGCTGATTACTTACATTGAGAATCGGGCGTTTGATGCATTTTATCGTACAGTTTTCCATGAGTTAATATGAGAGTTAGGAGTATAGAACCGACAAGGACTTGGCAGAAGGCTATGAGAAGAACGCCCGGGAACAAGTTGCAAATGCCACAGCAGCTTTCAAAATGACATCCAGGCTTGTGGACGGCAAAATGGAGGGGAACACGAGGTGTATCGTTGCTTTGACTCCTTGCTCTGTTATCTGATGTCCTGGTTAAGTCTTCGGTAGTACTTTTTACCATAATTATGACTTCTTTATAAATATTATTGATCTATAAATAACCTACCAGCCTACTCCTTAGTAATGGCTATGGCAATAATTTGGCAGTTGATATATTTTTTCATATTGTGTAAGTTTTATATGACAGTATTTTTTATTAAAACCTCTTTAACAGTTTTTAAATTTCAGAGCGAAAAGAGATCAAGGAATAATAATGAATGCTCTCTCAAAATTTTATATTTATCATTATAGTGTAACGTTACACCATCGTACTGCAGCAGTTTATGGTCATTTACTTTCTTATAATAATTAATATATCATGGCCTTATTATCAGAATTCGAAACTAGGAAAACTACCTCACTACTTCATTTTGAAGCCATCGGACGGATAATCTTAAAACCTAATCTCGATTCAGGCTACGCAGTGATAAAGGTGCGTTTTTCCCGAAACTTTACTCAATGCACCACCAGTCTGTTGAAACTTAAGGGGTATTTCCGAACGGATAGGACATTGCAACATTAAAAACAAACAAGCCCATTCTTATCCCAAAGGCCGTCAACGCATTTGCAATGCCTAGGGTGTTACAGACGTCTATGGGTGGCGTAGATCGCTTTCCATCAGGAAATACGCTTGCTCGTTTGCCTATGAAACTATGGGAGAAAATATTTTCGTGTATTTTAATTTATTTATATATTTATTAGCACAAAACAAGTTATAGTCTTAAAGAGGTATATATTATATTACTTAAACTAAATAAAGAGTTATAGTCCGGGTATAACTCTTAAGATTTGCGCACAGTATGGCTACATTATAACAATAGGGTTACTTTTTCATACTTTTCTTTTAACACCCATATATATCCCAGAGCCCAATGCTGAGCACGGACCTCTTCATTTCCGGAGAAACGGACGTAAACCCACCACGCTTGTCCAATGTGGATTAGTGGGGTTACCAGACTCGGAATAAATATTTGTAATCCATACATATATTTATTCCGATGCGGCGATCGAACCCGCGACCATTGAATCCGCAGGCGGAGGGCCCCGACATTGAGCCAATAGGTAGTCTTCAGACTTATATTACAATGAAATACAATAAACGTTATTCATACTTTTATTATAATGTAATATAATAAAACACATAAAATAAAAAAATAAAGAGAAGAATGACAATAATCTCGTTATCTATCGGCTGCCAAAGATATCCTGGAACGATCGCTTTAATTGATGTATTTTAATATCGAATATTTTTGTACTGTGGTCAATCAATATATTATTGTATAGGCATTTACTGAGAGCTCTTTATTGAAATTATATGTAGGTAAAATTTTATGACTACATTAGAATTTTGTCTATATCGGATAATTTAAATAATTTCTATTAAATATACACATTTTGTGGACCAATTGGCTAGTCAATGGTCGTGGACTCGATTTCCGCATTAGGATAAATATATGTACATAATATGTCCTACAGATATTTGTTCCGAGTCTGGTTTCCCTGCCGATCCGCATTGGACATGGGTGGTGGGTTAACGTCCATTCCTCCAGAAATGGAGAGGTCTGTGCGCAGCAGTATGACGTATATAGGCTATGGGTTTTTTATACGTATTTTTGTTTTTAAATAACCAAAAACGAAAAAATTATTTATTACACATACATATGTATGATAAGAATAATGAGATAGCGATATCATTTTAATATAGAAACAGAAATTAAAAAAGTTTATTCGTGACACTTTTTTAAAGAAACATAATGCTAAAATTAAAATCTATGTCTAAAAAGACACTGAGAGGAAATAAAAAATAATTAAAATCTAAAAAGTGCCACAGTAAGGTTCTTGTTCAGCGTAAGCTGATCTATTATCTATTTGACCACCTGATTTACACGGTTTTACACAAAACGGTTTACACAAAATGGTTCTTGTTCAGCGTAAGCTGATCTATTACGTATGTGACCACCTGGTTTACACGGTTTTACAGAAAACGGTTTACACAAAATGGTTCTTGTTCAGTGTAAGCTGATCTATTATCTATTTGACCACCTGGTTTACACTGTTTTACACAAAACGGTTTACACAAAATGGTTCTTGTGAAGCGTAAGCTGATCTATTATCTATTCGACCACTTGGCTTAAATCTAATTTTATATACAACATTATTTTACTATTTAGCGTATTTATAAAACGATCGAACATTTGGAAAGGGAATGCAGAGCGATAGAATAGAGTTGCAGAATTAAATTAAACTCGTCCAACGGTAACGTGTTGGGATTCCGTAATCCTATTTCACACGCGACATACGTGGACAGATCTAAAATGCAATTCGAGACGGCAAATTGAGTAATACATTTTGAGCGACTGTTAAATAATGTTACTATTAAATAAATATATATATTATTTATCTGTATTAAATATTTAATGTGTTTTTCAGTCAGTAATTCGTATCGATGGAGTTTTTATTTTTTATAATTGTACTTTTTTAACTTTTTTTTTCTTTTCTTTGATGGCAATTAGTTATAACTTTTATGCCAGTGTCAAGTAAAATACAATAATAACGTCAACTTATCACGTTACATCTTGATAAAATGGTGGCTATTCTACCAAAACCTTCTATGGACTTTTTTCAGTCAACTTAAAAAGTCACTTCACTTATTATCCTTAGTCGAACTATATTGTATATAGTTCGACTAAGGATAATAAGTGATAAGGATAGTAAGTAATATACACCATCACCGTTAAACAATATAACTCATAATTATATAAGATTATGAATTAAAATAAAACCAAAACGTCACTGATGTAAGTTGGCGGGAAAATTCCACTTTATTGATTTAGGAACAAACAAAATTATCAGAGCACATATGTTATTAATAATATTATATCATAATTAATAACAGACGAGCGTACCTATGTGTTTTTTAAAAGCCAGCAACGCATTTGAGCCGCCATCCTCGGATGTCTATGAGCGGGGATGATCACTTATCACAAGGTGACTCGCATGATCCTATGTCTTTGAGTGGGGATGATCACTTATCACAAGGTTACTCGTATGATCCTATGCCTACTCTGCTATAAAATATAATAATACCGATAACTGTAAAGTGTCCTCCTAAAGATACTCCTCCATCCAATGAGGGATTCCGGGATTTGAACAGATTATAAATATACGATTGAGTTGCATACCGTGTCGATTGTCGTCTGTGAACAAATTAGGTAAGAATGGTTAAATACGTCCGATAAAATATGAAACGTCTGTTCACGCACTTCTCTTTGGAAACAGCTACGTTCAGCAACACTTCTAATACGTCTTTGATACTTACAAAACATAAGCCTATATCTCAAAGGCCGACAACGCATCCACAATGCCTATACATACATATTGTCACGCCTGTTTCCCGTAGGGGTAGGCAAAGACCACAGATCTCCATCCGCTACGATTCCGGCACACCTTCTTTGCTTTTTAACCTACTGGTTCATCTTTTTATCCATCCATCCCTCTCACATTCATCGTAACGAAACGTCTCTTCGTTAAACGCTTCTCGTCCTCGTGGGAAACAAGACGTGACGGGTGGCGAACCACGTCGCCGTAATTTTTTAATAAATTAGATATATTAAAATTTGTCATAGTGAATCCCACGAGCTGCAAGGGAAGATGGAGATCAGTCCCAGCAAAGCCCCGCATGCCGTGATAAGGCATTATAGTACTCCCAAAGGAGCTCAATCCCGGGACGGTTGGCGCGCTTTCGACTAAGCTCGCCCCTAGCCATTGGCAAAACAGACCGTGGATTGGCGGAGTGGAATGGAAAAGGATATAGAATAATGGAAAGGGCAAATAAAAGGAAATATGGATTTAGACAGGTGATAGGTTATTCACTTTTCGGTTGTCTTCCGTAGAGTCTACTATACCTGAAGATGCCTAGTGTTGGAGCGAAATACGTGTCGTTTACAAGATGGAAAAGTGGTAATGTGTGTTTGGTGTTGTGTATAGTGGTTGGTGGGTGGAGAATTGATGGCCGATTTTCGGTAAGTTTTTGGTTTAAGTTCCAAATAAATCCACTTAATCCAACAGAAAAACACACATTATTAATTTTCTGTTATTGTTTTGCTTGTCGCGGATCTTAGTTAAGTAAAACTTTTGACTGTCCATATAGTGATGGATTTCCGAAAAGTAATGCCTGACTCCATTAATAAGGATGATACTACCGCAGCGGAAGACAAAGAGTGATACGGTAGTAGCTCGGGAGGCCGGGGTCGCGTACTCATGTACTAATGCCATAACTACCAGACAGGCGGCTAGGCAAAGATACTCCCTAACCAGATAACCGTTATAGATTTTATTAGTAGTTTGTATGCAAAGAACGAACATAAACAGGGGAAGAATACACAAACATACGACCTCAGATTGTAAAGCTCAATGTTTACCTATTTAGTTGTACATAAATCCTCATATTCAAACTCTTATAAACATTTCTCCTTGCGGCTCGTGGGAGTCACTCCTTATGGCTCGTGGGATTCATTAAGATAATTTTTTATATATCTAATTTGTTGAAAAAAATCACGGCGACGTGGTTTGCCACCCGTCAGTCACGTCCTGATTCCAACGAGAGCGAAAACTGACCAACGAGGAGCCGTTTCGCTGCGATGAATGTGAGAGGAAGAATGGATGAAAGGATGGATGAGTGTGGAGCAGGTGGGGAGGGTGTGCCGGGATAGTAGCGGATGGAGCTCTGTGGTCTCTGCAATCCCCTGCGGGCGATAGGCGTGATTGTATAAAAAAAATATACATTTTTTCTTCTCAGTCGTTTGGACTCTTGTCAGAGTGGTCGTGGTCATCACTTCTGGTGGTGGCCCATATATAAGAGAGATTACATATTGTTTCAAATGGAGAGCAGTGTACATAGGGATTGCAATTCCGTAGCTCATTCAATCCCGCGGTATTGATATGCGAGATCACGCGGGATCCCGCATCTTTGAAATTATGGTATAAAATTAAATTGAAACTACAGACTTTTATGTAAAAATCAACTTTTGTTAAAATTTTTTACATTAAGCAATAGACATTATTTTTTTTTCTATTAATTAAGTAATTAGTAATCTTTTCTCTCAGATTCATCTTCAAATATTTGGCATACTTTAATAGCTTTGTTTAATTGTATCCTTACTCCTAACAACAGTTTTATATTTTTTATTCAGTGTTGTTCATATCATGACTAATAATCAAATCACAACTTTCTCTTAGATAGATTTACTCGCGATTGACGCGAAAGTTTCAGCCTCAAATTTTTAATTTGCGGGATCGGCGGACCGCGCTTTGATGGTGCGGGATCCCGCGGGAATGCATGATCCCGTTTTGCGGGATTGCGCAATCCCTACGTGTACAGTCCGACAGGAAAGATTTATAGGACGATTAAGCATTGGCTCAGTTAACTTAATTAATTGTACCAACGTGCAATGTAAGAGACGGTTTGATTAAGATGGTATTACGTTGCGATCTGTTTTCGATTTGAAACAAAGCGATTCGATTCGTTTTGCGCTCGTGCACAAATTCAATCACCTATTTAGAATATTATGTAATAATGTTAATAGTGTTAGAGCCACGCTGCAGACGAATACTTTGTCAAGAATGGTATAATACTTGTCTGTAGAATGAATGGGCCTACTCGCCCGGGGAAATACTACACTCCTTCAGAAAACCGGCGTCTGAGTGGTAGCTTAGCTAACGCGCTTCGTACGGTGAGAAGCCGAGTTCCGGAGGCCCAACACCCTCCTCCTCCCACTAACCCTCCCCCTCCCATTCCCATTCCTTAAGGGTCGGCAACGCTTCCGCAATGCCTATGGCGCTGCGGAAGTCTATGGGTGGCGTTGATTGCTTTCCATCAGGTGACACGACTGCTCGTTTGCCTTCCGATTCCATAAAAAAAAATAAGGAGCAATAGCCTAATTGGTAATACAATATATAATAGGTATTCCGAGCCACGAAACGTGGACGCTGTCAGTCTGTCTGCTTCACAAGCTCAGAGTCGCTCACAGAGCTATGGAGAGAGCTATTCTCGAAATTTCTCTGGTAGATATGATTCGGAATGACCAAATCCGCCCGAGGACTAAATATATATATAGCCTTTCAAATTAGCAAACTAAAATGGCAATGGGCTGGTCACGTTTGTCGGAGATCCGACAATCGTTGGAGCAGACTAGTGCTGGAGTGGAAACCGCATCTCGATAAACGTAGAGTGGGACGCCCCCTCCGCATAGATGGCGCGACGATCTGCGCAGGGCGGCTGGCAGAAATTAGATGCGTGAAGCCGAAGATCGGGCTAGGTGGCGCTTCATGGGGATGTCTGGACGCAGCCGTTAAATTCCACTACGACACGGCTCGCCACAGGGAAGGTTTTCGTCCCCACTGTATGGATGAATGGCGTACCAGTACGGTGCGTTTTACAAAAACTTCTTTCCACGCACCACGCCCACGTGGAACTAGCTACCTCCAGCAGTGTTTCGAAATCGATTACAAGCCGAAATCGATTACAAGCGTTGCGGATGTCTATGGGTTACATGCCTGCTCATTAGCCTTCCTATTCCATAAAAAAGACGGGTGATGCAACTGCAGTGCCCTTAAGGAGCCATCAATAAATATTGGATCTTTGTAAATTATTATACATTTAAAATTTAAATTTTATATAAAAGTTCGCGTATAAATTTGTTGTACTTGGTTCATATCAATGCTTAAATTTCCACCTATTTCTTTTTAATATCCATGGATACCATTGGTTGTTCATAATCAAGTCATTTGTTTGCTCGTTTTACTATCTATTCAATAAAAAAGACATTTGTTTCAAATTATTTTCTCGCATAGATACTTTATCAAAGGTGCAATCACAGTTTAAATATCAATCCAATATCTAACTTGATTGATTTTATTTACGCAGATAGCTGTTTCCATCCGTAAACACCTGCAGCTTGTATAACTAGATAATAGATTACACTGTCTACGATAATTCGGTGCTTCATGTCATTTGAAATGTTATCGGGCGTCGTATCAATTTGTTGAAATATTTTTTTATTTTAATTATCTTTTACATAGATACATAATGTCACACCTGTTTCCCGTAGAGGTAGGCATAGATCTCCATCCGCTACGATCCCGGCACACCTTCCTTGCTTCCTCCACACTCATCCATATTTTCATCCATCCTTTCTCACACATTCATATAGTCGCTTCTCGCCCTTGTAGGAATCAGGACATGATGGGTAGCGAAGCACGTCACCGTCTTTTAATATTTATTAAATCCAGATTTTTAAATAAATAAAACCCTTTAGGTCTATTATATGTATATATAAGGGCATCTACAGCAGTCAAAGGCTTTCTTCGTTTATTTTTTTTATGCGATAGGAATTCAATCGATCAGGTGTGTAACCCGATAGAAAGCAATCAACGCCATCCATAGACATCCGCAGCGCCATACGCAGTGCAGAAGCGTTGCCGACCTTTAAGAAAAGTGTCATTAGGGGAGGAGAGGGGAGTGGAGTGGAACTCAACCGCTCACCAGACCAAAAACTTCAAGCCTAAATATTTCTCAAAGACCAGCAACGCTTTTGTAATCCTAATGGTGGTGCTGGCGTATATTAGCAGCGTGGATTGCTTTCCATCTGGTGACATATTTGCCGGCTAATCTTCCTATATATAATATTTTTAAAATATCATTAAATATAAAAACAGAAATACAAAAAAGAAGTGGGAAGAGATTCACACACTCACAAACTTCCTTCTGCTACAATCCTGATAAGTGTATATTCATTGCTTCATCCACATTCATCACTCTCTTTATACAAGCTCAACAGTTAAGGGTATTTTTGACCTGGCCTTTGTTGAGAACTTCAGCTATTTGGTCAAGGTAGGTTCTCCTTGGTCTTTCCCTACCGACCCTACCATCCGCATCCGCAATGTAAATTTCTTATAACAGTCGTCTTTTATCTCTCCTCTCTATTTGCTCAAAACATTTAAGCAACCGTTTTCTAACTTTTGTCAGCACACTTTCTTTTACTCTATTCTGGTTTTTATGATGTCTTCTTAATCTATGTGGACAGTTAGAACTTTTAATAAGCTAAGATCCGCGACAAGCAAACAAAAACAGAAAATTAATAATGTGTGTTTTTCTACTGGATGAAGTGGATTTTCGGGTAACTTAAACTAAATCTTACCGAAAAACAGCTGCAAATGAGCAAGTAAGTTAGACAGTAGTTATTTGACACTTAACGGCTGTCTTCCGTAGAGTCTACTATACCTGATGATGCCTCGTGTTGAGGCGAAATACGTGTCGTTTGCAAGGTGGAAAAGTGGTAATGTGTGTTTGGTGTTGTGGATAGTGGGGAGGTGGAGAGTTGATGACTAGCGCACTAACGGCTAAGTAAAAGTTCTAACTGTCCACATAGTAATGGATTTCCACAAAGTAACGCCTGACTCCATCAATCTTCTTAATGAATATTTACAAAATGCAATGGATTCGTAATATAAAAACCACCACACATCCCAGATTCAATTGATAAAACTCGACCGATTAATTATTGCTAATTCAAATCACCTGCAATGATATTGTACACCTGTTTGATAAGGTTTTTGTATAAATATCCCCGTAAAACTGTTAGTGTGTCAGACAGAAGGAGATATATTTGAAAATACCCACACACACATCAAGAATATAAAAGATTTCATAACAATGATGAAATTCCTAGTCTTCCTTTGCATCGCCCTCGGATTTGCATCCGCCCAAACTAACGTCGCACGATGTGAGTATAAATATTAATTAATTTATTTTTTCTTTCTGTACAGATTCTCTGTCAGTCAAAATTATGGGTTGATATAAAATGCAAATTTTTCCTTATATCATACAAAAAATTATAAAACTTTTAAAAGTTTCTAAATAGAATAACAAAGAAATTAAATACAACTGCAGAAAATTATAGTCACCGGAAAATTAGAAGGAATGAGACCCATCAAAACTGTTAGACTTGCCATCTCTAGATTCAGAAGTGGTAGAACCACGCTGCAGACGAATACTTTGTGAAGAATGCCATAAAATAGTAGCATGTATGGGCCGGCTCGCTCGGAGAAGTACCACACTCCCAAAGAAATCCGGCATCTGAGTGGTAGCCTAGCTACCGCGCTTCGTCCGGTGAGCGGTTGAGTTTCGGAGGCCTAACCACCCTCCCCCATGCAAATGCAGCCATACTGTGCACGACTAGGATCGTGAGATGGTTCCTTTCCTTGGATGCCTATATCCTTCGTTGGCTTGGTTTATCCAGCCACGAACGATTAATAACCTTAATAGCAATATTATTTTGTTTTTATAGTAATAATATTATTATTAAGAAAATAACATGTCAATGTCAAAGGTAATAATAATAATTTATTCACTAAACGTTTTCTTTCAGGCGTAAACCATTCCGGTGATTTACCCATTAGGACGCACATCGAGGGCTGCACCAACCCCCCATGTGCACTGCCGCAACTCAGGAACGCTGTCATTCATATGACCTTCGGAGCTCGTAAGTATTGTTTACGAGAAGACTGCTTTATTAGGGTTACCATCCGTTCGTATTTACCAGGATTTGTCCTCGTTTGAAAAGTTTTTTCAAAAGCCGGTAATGCTTTCGCAAAGTCTATGATGTTGTAAATGTCTATGGGCAGGGTCGATTGCTCTCCCTGACGGAGAGTAGAGCGATTGCTCGTTTTCCTTCCTATCCCATATCTATCTTTTGTTTATCTTGTTTCCAAAGGAACGGATATAAAGACAAACAATTAATTTGTAAATAACACATATTGTAACTATGATTTTATTTTCATTTTCATTATATTTATATAATGATAATCCATTTAGCTAAACAAATAGAAAATAAAAAACTAAAATAATTTCATTTTTCACTTATAGTATAAACAAACTAAGAGGTTTTTTAGCTCAATAATTTGGAAAATTTCAGATAACTCTTGTCCTGGTTTATTGTTTTTATAAGTCGTGGCCCTACCTTTTAATATCACTAAAAATATTCATCATCATTTCGGCAATTGCTGCTTTCATCAAAGCTTTTTATATTGTTTCTTGATCAGTAGGCTCAGTTTTATTATTGTTATTACTATAGATTATGACTATTATCTGTCTTATAATACTCGTATCAATTTCACTCCTGTATGGTGATTCAAATAAATATGGCTACGCCATTGGGTGTCGGACTTTTCCCGCCAACTTACATTAGTAACGTTGTATTTTCATTTCGTTTTCATACTCTTATGTTATTATCATAATTTTGGTATCATATTGTACAATATAGTTCGATTAAGGTGTATAATTGGAGTAATTGTGGAATAAATGCGTATATTGTGACTCTTTGACTGCAAAATTCCATAGAAGGTTTTGGTAGAGTAACCATCGTTCTATCAAGTCGTAACGTGAAAAGCTGACTATATAATGACAAGATGGGCTCAAAAGGGCTTGAATCCAGAAGTGTTGTCGCAGGCGGAGAACAAGGCAGCGGAGGAGAGGCATTCAAGCTTTCCTATAACTTCTATTACTAAAGTTCGGGTGGCATGATGTTACACCATAGCATGTGCCCCCAGCGTGGTGAGAAATCCGAGAACCACATCCCCACTCCAACTTTGCGATCGGGCTCTAGTTAGAAACAGCGGCGTCGGAAGTGTGGTAGCATGTGTCAAAGGAGACAACAACATGACTAATAAAAACTAAATTACGATCTACAATTATCCTGCAATACTCATCTAAGATAAAAGCCCATGTACATCAGCGGTTTCACGACATTCTTCTTTGTTTATCTTTAGCGAGAACCTTGACCTCCATGCGCACATTGGCGACGGCTTATCTTGGATTCATCCCCGTTCCTTATGACCTTGGAGCCAACGCGAACACTTGCAACTTCCTCACCAACACGAGGTGTCCGGTGAACGCCGGAACAACTGTACAGTATACTCTGAGGATGTTCATCGAGTCATTCTTCCCTGTGGTGAGTAAACATTCTTCCATACATACCTATACATATTTTTTTTTATTTTATCAAAGAATAATAAACAGTAGTACATTCATAAGTAACTTAAAATATAACAAGTTAAACCAGTGATCGCCAAAGTGGTGGTCCGTAAGAAATATTCGCTGGTCTACAGAAAAATTTGGACTATACTTACATGAGTAACATTATGCTTAATATCACATTATAGTTCGATTTATAACAATACGTGAAATGTAATAAAACTTTCGTCGCATACTGTACACACTGGCCATTGGATGAGCGGCTAGGAATGTATAATGCAAGAAGTTTGATATACTTAAACCATCTTTTAATTGTTTTGTTTATTATATTATGGTTTATTAATAAAACTTACATAATTTGGTTACAATTAATAGTTTCATTTTATTAACTAGATACATTTTATGTGTTCTTAGATTACAAATTTATTTTTATAAATGTTTTTAACACTTAAAAAATCCTATATAGTGGTCCGCGGGATTTATATTATGAATTTACTGGCCTTTGAAGTTGGAACAGTTTGGTGACCGCTGATCAAAATTATAATTATTGGACAACTAACTACATTACGTCTTATTTATGAATGACAAATGAACAGACGTGTCACCTGATGGAAAGTGATCAAAGCCGCCCGTTCCAGCCTTCAAGAAATGACTTGATTTTAATTTATTGACATGTTTAAAGGTCATTGTTAAATTAGGCAGTGGTAAAAAGTTTCTCCACGTCTGACAATGAGATAGCACGCCATTTTGTTTTCAGGGTACATCGGTAACGATTGAGTTTAGAATCGTCGACCAGAACAATAGCCCGCTCATCTGCATCCGTGTACCAATCGCGATCACTAGCCCGAGAGCTATTGAAGGGGACAACCGCGCCATTCCGGCCATCCAGGGCGCTGACTATTGATCGAAGATTATTTAGATAAAAAATAGATTTTTTTATACAAATCCATTTTTTAGCAAAAAAAGAATATATAAATTCATATAAAAATGCAATAAAAAATGTATTTGTAATTATTATATATATTAAATTTAAATTGTAAAATATATTTTGTTTTATTAAAACAAAATTAATCTCGAAACTTTCATAGAATCTTAAATGATACTTATGTGACAGTGCAAATTTACATTGCTAAGATCCGCGAACACAAATCAGAAAAAATAATATTGTGTGTTTGTGAAGAAGTGTATAAAGAAATACTTTTCGAGAAACGGCTGTCACTATATCCTCCGACACCTCGCCACGATTACTAACGTTGGCAACGTCAAACACACAATACCACTTTTCACCACAAACAACGCATAGTTTCGAGAAGATCGAATACAATGCTCTAATCTGTAGTAGATTCTACGAAAGACAATAATCACGTTTTTGTTATCAATTATGCTTGTTCATTTGTCCTCCTATCCCATTAAAAATGTATTCACTTTTTCGAGACAAAACTACTCTTATCAACACACGGTGCAAAATAAATGATGAAGCTTGTATTCATAATCAAATAAATAGGAGATTATCAAGCCTCACACCAATATGAACATGTGCTGGATGGAAATAACGACGAGCTAAATTTGATAGCGTGATTAATCTGTGAAGCCTCTTGTATACCGCTCGGCGGCATACGTTAGCTCGACACAGATTATATATACGAGTATGCACAGATAACATATAATGTCATTTGTGTCGCAATATTCATGTGACTTTACTATATTAAGTCATAGCCATTGTTAATTTACGATATAAATTAACTAAACTTTTCGGTTGTCTTCCGTAGAGTCTACTATACCTAAAGATGGGGCGAAACATGTGTCGTTTACAAGGTGGAAAAGTGGTAGTGTGTGTCTGGTGTTGTGTATAGTGGTTAGTGGGTGGAGAGATGCCGACGGCCGTTTTTCGGTAAGTTTTTGGTTTAAGTTCCAAATAAATCCACTTCATCCAGCAGGAAAACACACATTATTAATTTTCTGTTATTGTTTGCTTGTCGCGGATCTTAGCTAAGTAAAACTTTTGACTGTCCACATAGTGATGGATTGAAGTAACGCCTGACTCCATTTATAAAGATATAAATTAACAATGGCTATGACTGAATATATCAACGAAATATATTTATATTACATATATATCTTGGTATCTATAAGGTAGGTATGTATCTGGTGGCAGATTTAGTTTATCAAATATTAAAAATAAAAAATATACAAGAGATATAAATAAAATTCAAAAACTTTCATGTTGAATAAAGGTGCGGGGCTTTATTGTTTAAAAAATTATTGCATCGATGCCCGACTCTTGGAATTTATCGACAGCATTCTTTGCCACTCGCTGAAGTGGTGAACGCGAGATGCTATTAACCTCGAGGGCTATATTGTGTTTTAGTGCTAAGATAGAAATAGAAAAACTTTATTTATGACACCTTTTTTTAAAAATAATTATTTTGTGTTCAAAACCTAAATAATATTATAATATATATAAAAAAAGAACAAACAAAAATTAAAATAATTTGCATCAGACAAGTGTCATAAAATGGTTCTTGTTCAGCATATGCCGGACGCTCTATTGGAGCACCTGGCGCTGGTTTTCCGCAAGAACCACCGTGGTCAGAACGCGGACCACAGTAACGACATTCATACGGACATACATACATATATACACAAAGAGATGGTGACCGGGTGGTCGATCGGTCTTTCATAGACTTTACTTTTGAGGCATCTCCACAGAAAAAGTCCACAGAGTCCATAAGTGAGAGATCCGGCGACCTGAGTGACCAGGGGATATCACTAAAACGGTTCATTAATTTGTTAGGGAAGTTTTAGTTATTAATTTGTAAGTGTGAAGGGTGCCATCTTGTTGAAACTATATATGTGAAGTGAAGGTACGATGTTCTCTTAATATTGGCGAAAAATAATCATGCGTTTACTTCACTACACACTGAAGCGCGTCGCTCAAGAACGATTCCAATGAAAAAGCACTGGGGACATAGGACCATAAGAAGAAGATGCGTTTACTGACTGCCACCAGACATCCTATAGATGCATGGTCTACCTTCAGGTTATGAAGAATGGATGGCGAAGATGGAAATATATATGGAGGAAAGGTTGTGCCGTAGGAAAAATATAACAGTAAAATAAATACTGTCACAAGACGCTGATATTTGAAATATGTAACAGTAAATTAAATACAATAGTCGATATTGCTGTAAGGGTGTGATTTTACCCCAATCGATCAATCCATTTTTATTTTCTCTGCTAGATATGATACGAAATGAACAAATCCGCCAGAGAACAAAGTCACCGACTTAGCCTTTCGAATTAGCAAACTGAAGTGGCAATGGGCTGGTCACGTTTGTCGGAGATCCGACAATCGTTGGAGCAGACGAGTGCTGGATTGGAGACCGCGTCTCGGCAAACGTAATGTGGGACGCCCCCGGCTAGATGGTGCTATTTTGAATCTACTGAAACTGAAAACTGTGGCACACACATTTTTCAGTTGCTATCCGAGCAAATTGTTAATATTACATTTCATAAAAGCTAGGTGCTAGAGTGAATTTCGTTTTAATATAAAACCGATTTCGTTTGTGTCTCTCCCGCAAATACAATTCAGGAGTGTGTCAGTTGAATTTACATGAATATTGGATCACCGAGCCATTGAGATAGTAATAACAATGGCGGGAAACTGCGAGAGGGTTTCAATGGCGCCTGCTTTCATTCTATTGTATACGACTGTATATCAAGAATTTATGTTTTCATTGAAATGTGGGGAGACATTATCACGTTTGTCAAAGAACCAACAACCGTTGGGGTAGACGAGTGTTGGAGTGGAGACCGCATTTAGCAAACGTAGCGTGGGGTCAGATAATGAGACTATCTATACAGGGTGATTGGCAGAAGCTGCATGCGTGAAGTCTAAAATCAGGCTAATGGCGCAACTTGAGGGAGACCTTTCTCCAGAAGTAGACTGTCATAGGCCGATGAGGATGATAATGATATAACATAAACTTATATTTTTATTTACATGTTGGAATTCAAATATTTAGTGTAACTTAATTTAAATGGGATAGAAGGCAAACGAGCAGGCGTGTCACTGATGGAAAGCAATTAACGGCGCCCATGAACATCGGCAGTGCCAGAAGCAGTGCAGAAGCGTTGCCGGTCTTTAAGGAAAGTGTCAAAAAAAGAGGAGAGTGGGATGAGGGTAGGGCCATTGGAACTCAAGCGCTTACCGGACAAAGCGCGGAAACTAAGCTGCCACTCAGACGCCGATTTTCTGCGGGAGTGTGGTAATTCCCCGGGCGAGCCGGCCCATTCATACTACAGACAAATATTATGCCGTTATTGACAAAGTATTCGTCTGCAGCGTGGCTCTACCACTACTACACTTATACACTTATATGCATAGGTTTTCAAGTGGGTCAATTTTTTTAAAAAAGAGACTAGCAATGTTTTTAAAGTAATTAGAATTTTTGTTAACAGTTCCAACTAAGGTAATAATGCTTGTGCTAAGATGTGATTCACATCCAGTCCAGTAGAAGATATCTACGAGCTCGCGACGTTCAGATCGTAAGGGCGAGTTATCAACTGTGCTATTGGTGCTCACAGTTCGTGTATGTCCCACTGCTGGGTACGAGTCTCCTCATTTCTGGAGTAATGGACGTTAATCCACTACGTTTGGTTAGGTCTCTCTAGCAGTGAGAGGCGTGACACCATCTTGTTGAAACCATATGTGTGAAGTCAACACAGGGTGTTCTATCAATATTGGCAGAAAATAATCAGTAAGCTAATAATAAGTAACTGATTATTCGACCTTTAACCTAATTCTATTACCAGACATCTTATATAAATATATATTTTAATAGACGCCTCTGAAATATCACAGACTGTTATTATTTCGTAGCCAAATCGGCTAGGAGAATATTATTCTAAAATAGAGATATAGGTATATCTCTATTTCAAACATTATCGTTATTTATTCAAACGAACCTTCACTCAAAACTGAAAGATACGCAAGCTGACTTTTACTTTCAATTTTCTCTAGCAATTCAGTGGCACAAGGCAAAGTGGAGAGGCCTCCAGTTAAGCGAAGCATCACTTCAATGAAAAACGTATCAAAGACAGACAGCGGAGAACGCTTACAACTGACGCAAAGAGAAAATAAACATGAACATTTTTGACTTCCATATTTTAATTTTTATAATTTATTTATGTACCATTAACATGAGTTATAATAACATAAATTATTCGAATTAATTCGTTCGACATATTAAAATATAACCCTAATTACAGATGGACACAAAATTAAAATAATGTGAAGCCAGACTGGACAATATCATAAATTACATATATGTATAACAATTTACACGATATGTTAGAATTAAAACGGGGCGTGCATTGTAGATAGATAGATAAATAGATATAATATATTCTTTATTTTACCCCAAAAACAATGTTATACAATTATTTACTGTAATATTAATATACAAATGGCGGTCTTACCGATTTCTTCCAGACAACCGTAAAATGAACACAATGTTAAAAAGATAATTCGATATAGGTTAGTGATATATTATCCTTATAATAATAGAAAAGAAAGAAAAAAATATTAATAAACAAAGATAGAAAGACATAAGCAAATAAATAAGTATATACATGCATACACACATATACATACATACATATACATGTATACACACATAAATATAGGTTAACCGGAAATAATAAACTATATTATTTACGATATATATATATATATATATATATATATATATATATATATATATATATATATATATATATATATATATATATATATATATATATATATATATATATATATATTACATAAAATACTTTTTATGTACTTGTGGTACTATTCACAGAAGATCGAAGCGGGGCATTGGAATTAAACACGCTCTTTCATTCAAATCATGATAGAATAAACTAAAATACCTACACGTGTATATATTCTGTACATGCACGTTTATATATCCCACTGCTGTATGCGGGCGTTTCTAATTCTAGACGAAGGGACATCAACCCTCCATGCTTATTCCAGGTGAATTGTCCAGGCAGACCAGACTCAGAATAAATACCTGTAGGTCATACATATCGAAGCAAAAAAGCGAAAGTGCTGTAAATGACACAAATGCTAAAATTTTTTATTGCATATTCGTATTATAAAGAAATACTGCGTCGAATGGTTTGAGTCTCAAAGATCTACGACCAAAAGAAAATTTTGTATAGCGTTGAAACTGACAGATTTTGAGTGATCAGACATAATTTTTTCAGAAATATTAGAAGATTTTTTTAACTCTGGTGATAAGTTTTCATTTTGGTTTTTACTACGTTTTAACTTTTTTGCGTCGATGTGTATATTTTACTGTTTACTACGTTTTCACTTTTTTGAGTCGATGTGTATATTTTGCTGTTTACTACGTTTTCGCTTTTTTGAGTTATGTGTATATTTTGCTGTTTACTATGTTTTCACTTTTTTCCGTTAATGTGTATATTTTGCGGTTTTTTATGTTTTGCCTTTTTTGCGTCGATATGTATATTTATATAGATGCGTAAATCGTACCATTGTCTCCAAATGCGAAAACTTCGCCATGGAGCCGGTTGATTTGAGAGAACGATTAACTGTATCCGTTAAAATACTAAAGTAGTTAATCTTAATTGCTAATCTAAATTGTGAAATATTAACACTGTAAATTTGAAAACACAGACAAAGAGCGCCGCTTCACGCCTGTGCGTCCACTCTTTAATATGTAATGGTTGACGGACTTCGTGTCTACCTGCATTCAGTTTCTCTAGTGACCTGAGTGCACTACTGAATTTGCTACAAATAGTATAACTTTAATATGAGCTGCCTCTCAATTTTCTACTAGGTACTATATTACTTGTTTAAAATTATTTTTTTTTATATATTAGAACGGCAAACGAACAGACGTATCGTTTGATTGAAAAGCAATGAACTCGCCCGTAGACATTCGCAACACTAGAAACATCACCATCTGGATGAGTGGCGATCCAGTACCGTGCGATTCTCTCGAAACTTCTTTCCATGCACCACCACACTGTGGAACCAGCTACCTTCGGCGATTTTTCTGAACCGATACAAAATTTGCACCTAGCCAGCACATACATATAAACACAGCCGGCAACGCTTCCACGACTCCTACGGTGTTGCGGTTGTCTACGGGCGGTGTCGATTGCTTTTTATCAGGCGACACGCTTGCTCGTTTATATTATGGGACAGGAGGGCAAACGAGCAAGCGTGTCGCCGTCTGGCAGCGCCGAGAGTGATTTATCTTTGTCAACGACAAAGAATGAATCATTTTAGCTATCGACAAAGCGTGTGTTGTCTGTGTCAAGAACATAGAGTGGGTAGTCTTTGTGCGCCCCTCTAGCGGAGCGTCGTATATATGGACCTGGGGCAGCCACATTCGGATACAGTTCGGATAGAGGTGCCACCAGCGCACCGTGTCTCCGACGAACCGCTAAGCGTTCGATTTAATAAGTGATTTGTGTATAAAGTGCTTTATATCTAAAGTGAAGTGAAATATACTGTAGTAATTATAATCCATTGTCAGTGAGTGTATCATTGAGCTCGATTTCCATCGCGTGAGCGTGCCCATGATTATCAGAATGAATACTGGTGAAAGGCTCTCTCTTGCGTTTACACATATATAATTTTTACATATACAAAGTTTTTTTTGGCTATAGTGATAAGTTTTTATTTTGCGGTTTACTGCGTATTTGCTTGTTTGTGTCGATATTTAAATATTAGAATAAGATTATTAATTATTAATGGAGTCAGGCATTACTTTGCGGAAATCCATCACTATATGGACAGTCAAAAGTTTTACTTAGCTAAGATCCGCGACAAGCAAAACAATAACAGAAAATTAATAATGTGTGTTTTTCCGTTGGGTTACAAGATGGAAAAGTGATAATGTGTGTTTGGTGTTGTGTATAGTGGTTGGTGGGTGGAGAGTTGATGGCCGATTTTCGGTAAGTTTTTGGTTTAAGTTCCAAATAAATCCACTTAACCCAACGGAAAAACACACATTATTAACTTTCTGTTATTGTTTTGCTTGTCGCGGATCTTAGCCAAGTAAAACTTTTGACTGTCCATATATTAGAATAAGTTAAACAAATGCTTTGTTAATTGAAAAAAAAAATCCTTTAAATCATTTCAATAACAAAGGGTTAATTAATTTAAGACACCAAATGTTTGTTTTAATTTCGATTGTATGACTGTCAAAAAAATTTTCTCATTAATTTCCTTTTTTGAAACGATAAATAAGAAATGATATCGAATTTAAACAGCGTCTTAAGATGGGTTCGTTATCGTCTTTCTCAACAAATTATAAAATACTTTTTTAAGTTAACTTTATCGTTTTAAGTCCATATATAAAATATAAAAGAGTTTATCTGGTTGATGCATCTGCACTTCTGGTGTCTTTATATCTTTTTTTATGACACGGATAGGGAAACGTGTGAGCAAATCAGCCGAAGGTAAGAAACCAGCTCTGCCTATAAACTTATCTTTTTTATTATTGCTTATCTTAGAGTATGTGAAAAATGGGAGGCGAGCAATACTTTTGTATGAGGAGAAGAAGGAGTCATGAGGAGAAGAAAATAGAAGAAGGGAAAAGAAACTTGTACGAAACGCGGTAATAATTAAATGCTCTAACTTAACCTACATATTCTGAGAGGATGTGGAAGTACCACATGGTATAGCATGATAGCAGGAATACGCCAGCGTTTGTAGTAATAAAACTCTCTGCTTACAGCAGGGCCACAGGCTTTAGCAGAGGCCTGTGGACTGCTGTAAGCTAATGATGGTGATGATGAAAATATGAAAGTATATTGCCATCCCGCTCACGCTCACAAATGTCGTGAAAAATCAGATGGAGAGTTTACAACTGCCTTGCTGAGATCCGCTGGAAAACAAATTCTGAATCTGAATATTATTATTATCCTTTATATATATATATATATATATATATATATATATATATATATATATATATATATATATATATATATATATATATATATATATATATATATATATATATATATATATATATATGTATATTTTTCTTTAAATAACAATATTATTAATATAAAAAAAATCTCTATAAAAATAATATTATTATTAGGGTTATTAATCCTTTGTGGCGGGATAAACTAAGCACACGAAGGATTATGCATCCAAGGAAAGGAACCTTCTCACGATCCTAACCGTGCACAATGTGGCTATGGCGATAAGTCCATTCACAGAGACCACTATGGGTACATTGACAGTTGAATCAACGTGCCACATGGCGGAAATCTCATACGCGAGGTCTATGTATTTTATTTGTTTATCTTTTTCCGCTTTAATGAGATTCTCGTCATGCGGAACACTAATATCAACTATCATTGCCTCGCGTGTAGTTCGATCCACTATCACAATATCAGGCTTATTGGCAACAATGTGCCGGTCCGTGATAATGGATTGATCCCAGTATAATGTTGCACGACTGTTTTCAAGAACTGACTTTTGATCGTGTATTATTATTATTGTTAATTTGCGTAAAATAAATTATTCCGAATTATGTACACAAACAGTAATATAATACTATTAATAATAGCAAACCAACATTCATTTACGTTGTAAAAAGCCACTACATGGAAATCTCCATACTTTATCACACTACATGCTCATGAGATATGAACTCCTAGTTTTATGAAGGCATAACGCTGTGAAAGTCACAGTTCGCAACAAAAAAGCCATAAAGTTACGGATATGATACTGAGAGGTGGTATCAAAGTTATGAAACGGTATTTTAATGTTTTTGTATGTGGTTTTAGAGCAAATAAAGCGGTTTATATTAAAATACTAAAGATTTAACCTCAATGTAAATTCACCTGGAGTGGATCGAGGATTAGAATATAATTTCCAAGCTGTAAGTTTGGTAAGCGTTGATTGCTTTCCATCAGGTGACACGCCTGCTAGGTTGCCTTCCTATTCCATAAAAAAAATTGAACCAGGGACTGTCTGAGTGATTGTATTTAATAGGTACATGATTATTACAATGTTGTTACATTTCCTCTTTTGAAATTCCATTGCATCATAAAATTTTCCCTTTTTCCGTAATACATACGGCAATCGTAAATAAGTGGAAGCCATTCTTTATGGGGAAGATCAAATAATAAATCTTTATTTACATCCGCGAGCGAGATGAAACAGATTTTGTATTTAAATCACGCACTCGTAGTTGTGAACGGATATTTACGAAGGGATTTATTTCTTCAATGACATTAAAAATTTTTAATAATCGTGCAATCGGAGACGATCGTATTAAAATATGGTTTAATAGATGTAAGGACAAATAATCGTTACCGGAATTAATCACATGATTTGTTCTCTGGGATAGGTGTGAAAGCAACCACAAAAAAGAAAAGGCTTTTCGAGAAAATAAATAGTCAATACTCTCAATTTATATAAAATAAATAAATAAAGCCTTTATTACTGTCCGTCATTAATTATCATTGATACATACATACATATCGTCACGCCTGTCTCCCGTAGGTGTAGGCAGAGACCACAGACCTTCGTCTGCTACGATCTCGGCATACTTCTCTTGCTTCCTCCACACTCATTATTCTCCTCATGCAAGCCCGCCGGTCAAGGGAACTCTTGACCTGGCCTTTCTTAAAAACTTCAGCAATTTGATCAAAGTATGTTTTCCGTGGTCTTCCCCTAACGACCCTTCCATCCACATTCGCAACGTAAATTTCTTTTGCCAGTTGTCTTTTATCCATCCTCTCTATACGGCCAAACTATCTAAGCATTGATTAATTATCCATCCTCTCTATATACCCAAACCTAAGCATTGATTAATTATCCATCCTCTCTATATGCCCAAACTATCTAAGCATTGATTAATTAAGATTTCCTCCCTCCTCCAAAGATTTCCATGCCTCTCTATCTCTTGCTAATCCTATCCGTTTTTGCAACTCTTCTGAAATCATCAAGCGTTTTGTTTGTCGCCTTTTGCTCCTTTTCCCATCCCTTGGTTATCACTCTGACCGAACAACTTGTCATTTGCCCGTGACTATATTATTTAATACATTGCTAATAGCTGAAATGTTAATAGGAAAGGTGTTCCTATTTTATGGGTACGTTTGGCAGATTGTCCGGTCCTGGACTCTTTTCAAGTTTTAATTTAATATACGACAGTATTTCCATTTCGGTTGTTGGATTTGATTTTTCTTATGTAAGTAGCGTGTTTTTGCTAGTTTCACTCTCTTTTTCTTGTGTTATTTCTCGTGTTGTCTTTCGTAGAGTCTACTATACCTGAAGATGCCTCGTGTTGGGGCGAAACACGTGTCGTTTACAAGATGGAAAAGTGATAATGTGTGTTTGGCGTTGTGTATAGTGGTTGGTGGGTGGAGAGTTGATGGCCGATTTTCGATAAGTTTTTGGTTTAAGTTCCAAATAAATCCACTAAACCCAACGGAAAAACACACATTATTAATTTTCTGTTATTGTTTTGCTTGTCGCGGATCTTAGCTAAGTAAAACTTTTGACTGTCCATATTATTTCTCGTGGTCAAGAAAGGCCAGATCAAGAGTACCCTTAACCGGTGGGCTTGCATGAGGAGAGTAATGAGTGTGGAGGAAACAAAGAAAGTATGACGAGATCGTAGCAGATGGAGATCTGTGGTCTCTGCCTACCCCTACGGGAGACAGGAGTGACGATATGTATGTATGTATGTATTTCTTGTGGTGGCTCACTGTACAGCTGACATATATATTCTATATATCTGTAAGTATTGTAGCGGTCCTGCCGTACTGTTTCGGCGACACCCGGGATCTTTAGGGGGCTTCTTCAAATAAAATTCTTCAAAACGATATTAATTTATTCTTGCGTTTCATTGTACATTTATATAATATATTATTCATACTTTCACTTTACATTTTATATCTCAATATATATATATATATATATATATATATATATATATATATATATATATATATATATATATATATATATATATTTTTTTTATAATTTCAATGTTTTGTGCCGGACGGGTGACATATCTATCCAAAAGACGTCTGTCGAACTATTATACTATACTATACTTATATATTATTTTATAACAATTTTTTTCTTTTTTATTTTCAATTTGAATATTACGAATGTCAAAAAAAGTAATATTAATAGGTCGGGGCAAAAGTATTTTCGTATTTTGAATGTTTTATTAGTAATCAAACTTCTTTGGCTAGTTCTCGCCATTTTTCAATTGTTTTTCAAGCAAGCAAAATGAACGTATGTGACGAAGAAATCCGGTACATTTTAAAGTTTTATTCCAAAAAAGGTAAAAATGCGACGAACGCCGCGAATAAAATTTGTGCGATTTATGGACCTAATGCGGTATCAATAAGAGTAGCACAAATGTGTTTCAAGCGTTTCAAGTCTGGAAATTTTAGTGTGAAAGATGAGGTTCGCTCTGGACCTGTCACAGATAAAATCAGTGCCATCTTTGAGAAAGTGGAGCAAGATCGACATATTAGTAGCTACGACATTGCTGAAGAACTGGATGTTGATCATAAAACAGTTTTACGTCATTTACGAAAGTCTGGGTACAAGAAAAAACTTGACATTTGGGTACCACATGAGAGAAACCATGACAAGGCCAGACCGCACTCATCTATAGCCACGCACTAAAAATTGAGAGAGCTTGGCTGGGATGTGTTGATGCATCCTTCGTATAGCCCTGACCTTGCTCCATCAGATTTCCACCTGTTTCAGTCATTGCAGAACTCTTTAGGAAGCATAAAGCTAACCTCAAAAGAACACTGTGAACACTAACTGTCAGATTTTTTTAATCAAAAATCTCTAAATAATTTCTACAGGAATGGGATCATGGCACTACCCACAAGATGGCAACAAGTCATCGATCAAAACTGCACATACATATTATAAATGAATAAAAAATTATACCTAAAAAAAATATTTTCCTTTGTATGAACAATACGAAAATACTTTTGCCCCGACCTAATATATATAAAAGGTTCTAATGCATTAGTGATACATTTATGAATGTATTACTACAGTGTTATATAAAAAAAATATCGTTAAAAAATAAACTTTTACACAAGTTTTCAATATAAGAGCTGTGAAAAAATTATGATTCTTTAATAAGTTCGATGTAGAAGAGTAAACTTTCCACTTAAGTGCTCGGGATATAGCGCGCGTGTCTTCTCCGAGATATTTTGCAAGATTTTGCATCTAAGAGGATAATAAAGATTTATTTGCATAAATTTGATATTTTCTTCGCACGAGTGCCCTCTTTGAAAGGAATATCGCTTTTCATTTAGTTGAAAACTCCGCAAATATTAAGATAGAAGGAGACTTTGAAGAGTTTTTAATTCCAAATGATGGTTGACTTTTACATACATACATATAGTCACGCCTGTCTGCCTGTTAGGTTAGGCAGAGACGACAGATCTCCATCCGCCACGATCCCGACACCCCTTCCTTGCTTCCTTCACACTCATCCATCTTTCCATCCATCCTTCCTCTCACATTCACCGTAGCGAAACGGCTCTCCGTTCGTCGCTTCTCGCTCTCATGGGAATCAGAAAAGGATAGAGAAGAAAGGCAAGGGAAAGTTTATGGTTTCCATACGGCTTCCAAAACGCATCTCACGCACCACCTTCCATGGTACCAACTATGTATAGCAGTATTCCAAACCGATACGACATTAGAACCTTCAAATAGTAAATCTAATCATTTTTAAAGGTTTCCAACGCTTTTGTAATGCCTTGGTTGTCGCAGACTTCTATAGACGGCGATAATTTCTTTCAATCGGACGATCTTACCGAGCCGAGAATGGACCACACTCACACCTACAAAACCTTGCTCCCCTCCACGCTCCTTCACGTCCGCTCCCACGCGAAATCCTCCTGTCGCTGCTCCCGTGAGGACTTAACGTAGTTGTTCAGCCGTATCTCATCGACGCGAAGTCATTAAAGGACGCTTAAAACCCGCTGAAAACAGCGGCATCTAAGATCGCAGCGCAGCAACTCAAAGGGGCGACGGTCGCCCCTTTGAGTTGATGCGCGAGCAGTGGGGTTCATCCCCGAGGCTCGACTCCACACCCCTGTGCGTGTGGGATCGACCCCAGTTCCTGTATGTATGCTTTCTATCACACGAAATGCTTGCTCCTTTGCCTTCCTATCCTACATTATTTATTGTCTATAGAAGTAACAACCTTTCTCTTATAAGCCAATTCATAAAACACCTTACAGTATTGTACAATAGTCGCACTTTATAATTGATTTGTTGGGTACTTAGTACCCACAAGCAACCCTTACGCCGTAAGAGATCTAAACGCAAACTGGCTTTAATGGATTTTACATACAAACTATTCTCAATTTAACTACCCTACCCCTAAAATGATCATGCTTTAAAATTATAGTTGTCAGCACTGATCTTGAGCGAACAACTAACTTCTTCAATAAACTTATAATTAATTTTTAACAACTCATTCTTGTTTCAATGTTGAGCACGAGGGTACCCATTTCTGAGAACCTTAAGGTCGATTAGCGGGTCATTTAGACTCGGAATAAATACCCGTATATCATACATACATACATTTATCTCGACGTGAGAATTGAACCCGCAATCATTGCTTAGAAACTGCTTAGAAAGCGACGACGTCACCATAGATCTATTTAGGTTATCTAAATAGTATAATTATTTGTATGTAATAAAAAATTTGGGTAGGAACGGGCTTAAAACAGCCCAGAAAAGGATTCGATAAGTCAAATTGATAATTAATAGTAGTACAGCTATACATGAATGGGTTGGGTCCATTGATATTACTGTAGTAAAACAAGCGCTTAAAACAGTTGAAAAAAAATACATTTAAAAGGTCAAATGTAGGTCATATGTGTGTTGTCAAAAAAACATGTCAAATGTAGTAAACAGAATTTTAAATATATTATTTGACCTAAAAAAAAAATTTGTTTAGTTAACACCAGCGCTCAAGATTAGTGTCAGTATTTATACCTGACGTGTGCACCATCAGTTTTCTTAGTTTACAGAATATAATAGCATCAGCATTATCCGTAGTGGATGTTATCCAACTCGTCCTAAATGCAAACTAATATGAACCTTAATTAAAAGTAAATAAAGTATAACATTGTGAATAACATAACTACTTTTCCTATGTATATTATTATTATCTACTCTTGAAAAATACTTTCTATCAACTTAAAGATTGACTGGTAGAGAATGCCCTCCGGCATTAAGTTCATCTTTGTACAAAAAATGTGTACAAAGAGAATAACTTAAGTAATCGGACAGACCTTCCTGTCCGAATTGCTATTACGGTCTTTAATTTTTTGAAAAAGAAAACTGAGACAAGCTTCCCGGAAATTTTTTTAAACTTTCCGGGAAGCTTGCCTCAGTTTTCTTTTCTGAAAAAACATTTTTTGACTATAAACTACCTTGCTTGCTAACTTGCCTCTCACACATTGCACACATACATACATACATACACATATTTATATTATATTTATACACAAATATTATAAAGATACGCCGTGACCAACGAATTTGTGTATATTTTTAGTTAAGATAATAATATACATTTTTTAATTTTACCAAATAGTAGAAAGCTACGATAGAATCACACGCTGATGGTTGTAATTCTACTCTAGATCACACCTTAAAGGCGGTTATCTTAGCATTCAGACCGAACGGTTGGCGTTCAGAGGCGTTCAGACAGAAATATTATTTTTATGTTTTTCATTCTAAAAGTGATAAATTATAACCGGACATAGCATACTCCTTCCATCTTTTACAAAACTCTTCACTAGAAGTAGCAAGCTGCGAATATATAAGACAACTTAAAAAGTCACAATACACACATTTATTTTATATCACTTATACGTCTTTATCGAACTATATTGTACAATACGTCACAACAATTAAACAATATAACTGATAATTACATAAGAGTATGAAAATGAAATAAGAACGCAACGACACTAATGTAAGTTGGCGGGAAAAGTCGACCATTTTCTTAATCTGCACTCGGTTGATATTTTTTTTTCTTTGATGGCAATTAGCTATAACTATTATGCCATTTTCAAATAAAATAACAAGTAACTTGAAACGTGAATTCAGGTTTTCACGAAACGTCTTGATAAAATAATGGTCGTTCTATCAAAACTTGCATGGACTTCTGAAGTCCAATTTAAAACGATACACGCAAGACACTATATTGAGCTATATGCCACGAGAATTGAACAATACAAATGATAATAACATGAGATAAAAAAATAAAATATAATAAAAACACAATATCACTGATGTTTACTGGGTGGAAAAAGTTAGTATTTGTAATATGGTGCTTTCTCTTAAATTATTACATCGATGCATAAAAGCGAAAACGCTGTAAATGACACAGATGTCAAAACATTTTTAATGAATACTTATTCGGATCAGGAAAAATACTGCATCGAATTGTCTGTGTCTCACAGCTCTACGACGAATAGAAACAGGATGAAATAGAAATAGAATACGACCAATAGAAAATTATGTACAGCATAGAAACTGACTGTTTTTGAGTGATCAGATACAATTTTTTCAGAAATCTTAAAAGATTTTTATGACTCTAGTGGTAAGTTTTGATTTCGCGTTTAACTATGTCACTTTTTTGCATCGATCTTATTTATAATATATATATTTTCTTTTAAAAAGTACTATAACAGTACTAAAATATCGCCTACCCCTAAATATATTCATACCACGTACTAGAGGCTGATTCCGTTGAGAATAAAATGAAAATCGCGTGTCACGTTCAAAAATATATCTCCGCGTCTAGTATTCGTCAGCCACACTGTTGGTTTAGCGAGCAGACAAATTGAACCCAGTTTATTTTTCTTTGGAATATTCAAACTCTATCGAAATTCATGTAAAAAAGTGTTTCATTAATACATACCATGTACCCGATTGGATCTTCCACTGAATTTAGTAGTGTGACGTGACGAACATACAATCGTTTCGAGTTGTTAGGGGTTGAATATGTGAAAATCGGTGATATAACTGTAATACATCGCACGAATTTCATGATATTTAGACCACTTAACTCTCCCCGTCACACGTGGTCACATTTGTGCAACCCCCCCCCTCACCCTTCCTCTTTCTTTTAAATATCTTATATATATTTTTTCTCCCATATAAAAGTAAAATTAATTAACTAAATTTAATTAATAAATTATTATTTGAAAAAAAATGTATTAACATCAAGTTTTATCTACTACAAATTTGTTTGAACTTGAATGGATGAAGTATTTTTACTTTTCTTTTCTTTCGTGGCAATTAGTTATAACTATTACGCCAGTGTCAAGTAAAATACGATTACATCAAATCTCTTAAAATATAACTAGTCAATTTATCACGTTACTTCTTGATGGAATGGAGACTATTCTACCAAAACCTATGGACTTTTTTAGTCAAGTTAAAAAGTCACGATACACGCATTTATTCATATCACTTCACTTATACGCCTTAACCGAACTTTTTGTGTATAATACGCGACATATAAACAATATAACTGGTAGTAATAAAAGATTATGAAAATGAAATAAAAACACAACGTAACTGATGTAAGTTGGCGGGAAAAGTCCAATGAAGTATTTTATTACAATTAAATATTTGAACAAGATATTTAAATATATATATGGAAAGTGTGAACTTATAATAGGAATAAAAAAATGAAGCTAATAGTGCTCACTGAAATTTTTGTTAATGATATTCACATTGTGGACTTTAATCGCTTTTTGCCTTTACGAAAATAAAAAAAATAGTCAAAAATACGTATTTTTGAATTAAATGTTAAAATTGACCATTAAATAACAGAATCAAACAAAACATAATTTGTTTTTATATTACCCTAAAGATATACAACTACCAAACCTAATTTTTATGGAGTAGGATGGCAGACGACATGCTCGTGTCAGCCAAAAATAAAAAAAAAAAAAAAACAAAAATACAACATAGGCAAAACAATAACGAGGACTTTTCCCTCCAACTTACATCAGCGACGTTGTGTTTTTATTTCATTTTAATAAACTTATTATCAGTTATATTGTTTAATTGTGTTGGCGTATTATGCGATATAGTTCGATTAAGGTGTATAAATGAAGTGATATGAAATAAATGCGTGTATCGTAACTTTTTAAGTTGACTGAAAAAGTCCATAGAAGGTTTTTGATAAAATTGCTACCATTTTATCAAGACGTAACGTGATAAGCTAAGTTGTTACATTTCAAGAGATTGGATATTATTTTATATTACTTGACACTGGCATAATAGTTGTAACTAATTGCCATCAAAGAAAAGAAAAAAAGAATAACGAAACAAACATAGCGTTATCTATTGGTGCAAAATAAAATTACTTACTTTCCAACCTGTAAAGTATTCTTATTATTATATTATATTTAGTGACAAATACAACGTAGCTAAGCGGCATCTAAAAATACATAATGATAAGAAGTTATATTTTAACATATAATATTTAAACTCTCCTCGAACCGTACGAACAAGTTCCATAAACTACGATCCCTTTTACAACCTACATATTATATGTAGGGGCCATGAGCGTGTCTGCATTTGAGCTCATATTTTTGAACCTAGTCTTAGTTAGAACAGCTAAAAGCCCTTATATAGTCGGGTATAAATCACTGGGATTCTAACTTTGGACCGCTTTCTCATCTTGAATATTATTTGTGTTGGTTTAGTATTTTAATGTAAAGTTAGATAGAATGCGAGACACGTTTTTACATTTTGTAAGATAGATAGATATATTCTTTATTGTACACCAAAAACAAAGTTATACAATTATTGATTGTAATATTTATATACAAATGGCGGTCTTATCGCTAATAGCGATTTCTTTCAGACAACCATAGGATGGACACAATGATAAAAAGATAACTTGATTTATGTAAGTTGGTGATACATTATCGTTATGAAGATAGAAAAAAAAATATTAATATACAAAGTTAATAGCCATAAGTGAATATATATATATATATATATATATATATATATATATATATATATATATATATATATATATATATATATATATATATATATATATACACACACACACCTATGTAGAAAGATAGATATATTATTTAATGTACCCACACCAAAAACAAAGTTATACAATAAATGATTATAATATCGTTTATATACAAAGAGTCATGGTTGGATTTAGGAGGAGGCAAACCATAGCACTTGTCCTACGTGGAAATTTAAGGGGGGGGAGAGCAAAATCATATAATATGTTTAAAAAGGTTATTTAAAATAACATAAATAAAAAGCGCCTATTATCCAGGGCGCCTCGTATTAATGATTGTTAATTTGATATTCAGACGCAGGTTAAAATAAATTTTGAACGTACCCTAAGTTGCGCGCGCATAGTGTATATGTACATTATAATACATACATGATCTTGTAAGAAATGAGAAAAAAGGCCATAGTTTATTGGAGCGAAGAAGCTACGCCGGTATCAGAAATGTTAAATATTGAGCCACTTCTCAAGAGCAAATTAAGTTTTCAAAAAGAGAACGCAACACGAATTATTATTATAAATTATTAATTAATATAACAATTTCAAACTTATTTGCTTATAAAAGGTAGAATAGAGGTCAATTTTTTTTAAAAGTTTTATTTTCCTGGTCACAAAAACCTCATTTTTTGTGACTCATGCAGTTAACTTAAAAAATCACGATGTATTCATTTATTTCATTTTATTCTACTTATATGCCTTAATCAAACTATATTATTTTATATTATAATGTTTAGTGGTGGGAGTGATATTGTACGCCAGCATTAATATAATTGACAAAAACATAAGATTATGAAAATAAAATAAAAACACTTCATAGATGTAAATTGGTGGGAAAAGTCCATACATTTGAATATACATACATAGTTATCCCGGATTTTTTTTATTAATTTTTTTTTTTGCAAAATATATTTCTTAAACCATATTTTATATATTGTCAAAGAAATCCCACTAGGATTTCAGAGCACTGAATATAAGAAGAAAAATGAGTGCTTCTCTTTCAGTCGAGTCGTAACCTGACTCCGGACTGTACTCGAGTTGATATTTTCAACCCCGTGCCTTTGTAAAAGTGTAGTTAAGTGCACTATACAGTTAAGAGCAGGTCTGAAAGTCTTTTGACTATTTACTTTTGTTTCCTACCTCAACGCTGAAAAGGGGCCTACCATAAATTACGTCAAACATTAAGGGGCGCGACGGGGTCAAAAAAGCCTTTTTTATAGCAGAGCAGGCAAACTGGGTTACCTGGTTATAAGTGATCTCCACCCATAGACATCCGCAAAGCTGGAAGCGTCTCTGATGCCTTACCGACCTTTTGTGAACACATACGGTCATCTTTTGAATGCCCTATAACACCGAGTTATTAAAAGAGGCATTTTTATCAACCTCAAAATGTGGTTCCACGTGTATAATTTATAACTTAAACTTGTGTGTAAAAGACGAGGGAGGCTCCAGAATTATGACATTTTTGTGACGTAATTTATGGACGACCACAAATGGTTTTTTTTTCAAAATGTAGGTTATATTATTAAATTATTAAAAGGTAATTCGAACAGCTATGTCGGTGACTAAATCTCCGTCGGATTTCTTCGTGCCATACACATAAGTTGTCCTATACGCACTTGTTTAAAATGTAACCACCATCTGAACTAACAAAACTGTTGTAGTTCACTTGTATGTCGATAACTTCATTGGAATTTCAGTATCGGAATAGGCAATCAGTAGGTTCCATGGTGTAATGGTTAGCACTCTGGACTCTGAATCCAGCGATCCGAGTTCAAGTCTCGGTGGAACCTTTACTCATTCTTTTTTTAAATATGTTCTTTTATTATGGGAAGGACAAGACGTTCTTAACTGTTTCATAATGTTCTATAGTAATGAGAAACAACTTTTATTTCTTATTAATGGAGTCAGGCGTTACTTTGCGGAAATCCATCACTATATGGACAGTCAAAAGTTTTACTTAGCTAAGATCCGCGACAAGCAAAACAATACTTTTCGGTTGTCTTCCGTAGAGTCTACTACAACTTTTATTTCTTTTATATTGTAAAAATTAATGATATTATAGAATAAGAAATGTAAAAATTACGAACGTTAAAAAAATATCATCATCATGAAGGCATTACAGCCGCCAGTGGGCCTTAGCCTGGTTCAATAATTTTTTTCAATCGGATCTTAGTTTGCCGTCTAGTAGGCGTTTGGTTGCTCTAGCCTCGTTCATCCTTATTAATTTATTTAGTTTAAAAAATATGTTTATCAAAAAAAGTTATATGTATTTAAATAAAAGATTTTTATGATTATATTTAGGAGGGCAAAGAAGCAAGCGTGTCATCTGATGGAAAGCAACTATCGCCGCCCATAGATATCCGCGATACAACAGGCATAGGTTTTATTAATTTATGTGGACAGTCAGAAGTCTTGACAGTCAGTCTTTTACTAAGCTAACATCCGCGAGAAGCAAATAATAATGTGTGTTTTCTACTGGACTTAGTGGATTTACGGGGAACTAAATCTTACTCTTACCGAAAAACGGTCGGCAACTCTCCACCTCCCAACCACTGTCAACAACACCAAACACACATCACCACTTTTCCACATTGCACACGACACATATTTCGCCTCAACACGAAGCATCATCAGGTATAGTAGACTCTACGGAAGACAATTATCTTTTCTGTTTTTGTTTGTTTGTCGCGGATCTTAGCTAAGTAAAAGTTCTGAGTGTCCACATTGTAATGGATTTCCTCAAAGTAACGCCTGACTCCATTAATCATCTTTATTAATTTAAATAAAATAGTCAATGTATCACTACAGCATTGAAATTGGACAGCCGATAACAATATTTTCATCTTGTCATCAGTATCACCTTAATGGTCCACTACTGGACTAGACCTTCCTGAAAATTGTGAGGGTAGGGTTGCCGTTATTCGGGGATTGGGATCGCATTTTAGCTTTTATTCTCAGGAAGAAAATACTCATCTACCAATATTTGCTCCTATAGGTCTATGATATTCATCTATATTTTTTACCTTATACGACACCCATGAGGAGAAATAGTATGATCCTAATTTAAATGTTGCCCTTTTTTATTTCACAGCACATATATATTTCCCACTGCTGGGCACGGCCCTTCTCATTTCTGACCAACCTTGTTCGTCGAACGTCGATCGTCCTCGTGTCCGACCATGTTCACCCAATGTGGATTGGCGGGATAACCAGTCTCGGTAGAGATATATGTAGGTCATACATATTTAATATTTATCCCGGATCTGGGGAATGCAATGGATGCGAATCCGCGACCATCGACTCCCTACACTGCAGCCACGCCACTGGGCCAATTAATTTATATTATAATTGATATAAATTATTGATAATTAACATATAGTATATGATAATTAACAAATATAACATATACTATAAAATACCAGCTTGTATTAAGTGAGTGATAAGTGTGGATGAAGCAAAGAAAGTATGCCGAGATCGTAGCAGATGGCGGTCTGTGGTCTCTGCCTACCCCTACGGGAAACAGGCGTGGTCGTATATATGTATAAAACATAATATATGCCTATGTATAAAATTGCAGAATAATATATGAACTTTATATACTAGTGTCTATTTTTATAAGTTCAACGGGATGTGTATAAACTAATCATATTTTTTTAACTCAAAACGGAACGCCATATTAATATTATAATTGCGAAAGTCTATCTGTCTGTATGTTACGCTTTCACTGCTCACCAATTTTGATGAAATTTTGCATGGAGATAGTTGAAGATCCGAGGTCAAACATAGGCTGCTTTTTATCTCGAAATAATAGGACGCGCAACAATTTACGCAAAATAAACTGAATTCCACGCGGGCGATGCCGCGAGCAAAAATTAAACGGTCTATTTTCATTGTTAACTTGCTAACTGGCATATATATATATATATATATATATATATATATATATATATATATATATATATATATATATATATATATACTAGTTAGCAAGTTAACAATGAAATACTACAACTTTTTTATGTTCTTTATTTTGAACAATTGGACGAATAATAAAAATAAATCAGCAGCTTTATTAAATCAAAGTTTCTGTGACAATTAATATTAGTAAATTATATGCAACATATTTTTTTTAGTTTTATCGCTCTTGTCTGACGTGCTAATTTTAAATTGTCGCACGGTTTTGGAAAATGGGACTAAACCGCATCCCGAATTTTTGTATGAGGACAACGTTGTTTGCTTTCCATCAGGCGACACGCTTGCTCGTCTGCCCTCCTATCCCATAAAAAAACGGGATAGGTGGCCGAAGAAGGGGACAGTCCCGTTCAAAATGGGACGTATGGTTACTTTAAGTTAGCACTAGGTAGCGAGGACAACTTCTGGTCACTGCACATTTAGGTTTGACTTTGAATGCTTTATGTATGCACGTTTAAAATCACATTGGGTTTTAGTGTGTGTTTGAGAGTGTTATTGAACTGTGAGTCCACAATGTTTTTGTTTTTTATAGTAGAACAGGCAAACCTGGTGGTAAGTGATCACCGCCATCCAAAGATATCCACAACCCTGAAGGCGTCTATCTGCGACTATATGAGCATTACTAGCCTTTTATGAACACATGCACTCATCTCTTGAATACCCTTACGTCATATTCTCCTGAGAATACCGCAGGTGAAAAATTATTCCACATGTGCACAGTTCGTAGCAGAAAACTGCTAAATCGCAGGGTGGTGGACGGTTAGCCATCCGTTTTGATTGCATACAAATTTTATTTCTCTTCTGTACGTACTGTTTCCAACTTAAAAGTAAATTTGAAATAATTTTCAATGTTGTATATTTTTCAATTCCTGCTATTAATTAGTTCACACTCTCTCTATGGACTCACTCTATCTTGTTCAATTTTTTAATCGTTAATAAAATACTTTTAAAAATGTATTTGAAAGTCACTCGATTTCAAATACATTTTTATACTTGAGTGAATGACAATGTTAACCCTTATCAGTCGTAAATCACTTCTCAAATGACAACAGCACTTTGTCGATGCGGTCGTAAGTCACGGGGGAGGTGACAAGACGAGACATGAAACTCGCTCTGTGTGAAATGCAGGCACTAATACCTTGTTAGTTAAATATCCGTAACAGAACAATTGACATCTGCAGTTATATATCATTGCCTTTTCCAATTGTTTTTTAAAATATATTGAGCCCAAAAATGAATAAAGTCAATGAAAACTGTATCTGTAGCTACAACCTAGCGAGAATCACGTATAAAAAGCTAGCGTTAATAAAGTTTTTTCAAATATTAATTCATTAATTGAATTCAAATTATTATTTATTTTAGTTTTATGTGAGAGAATGAAAATTCTCCATTAATATTTATATTAATTGTAATTATTTAATAAATAGTAACTAAAATAAAATTTTTCTTTGCTGACCTAAGTAGAAAATGATTTAATTTTTTTTTATATTACTTCTTAACAATACGTATAAAAAATAATTATGTTGAAGCGCTATAAATCCTCTTCTACATTTCATTAATATTGTATGTTAATTTACAGAGATAACAGTCGTCACTTTATTTCTATTTGGATAACATTAAGGACTCCCCGTATTGAGAAGGAAATTTTGCCTCGAATATTTTTCTAAGTTAAATACTACCCAATTAACTTTGGGAAATATTAATTGAGGCATTTTAGAATTAATATGCATATAAATAATAAAATGAAAATTATTTTGTTCGGTTTTCACTTCAAATCAGGTTATAAAATAACTAGTTGCTGTAACTAATTATATAACTACCTAATTATATAACGAACTAATTACATAACTAACTAATTATATAACTATTAGGTAGCCGCATTTTCTATTACATTGGCCACAAAAGTATATAATGAATTCCCTAGATTATCTCTTGGCAAGACATATAGAAATATAAAAGGAAAAATAAAAAAAAATGAATAAAATTTCTTAATAAGAACCAAATCGACATGTTTTTTACAGGGCAGTAGCAACACTTGCTGGCATTTATATTATATTGTTTTATTATGTGTATATATGTATAGATATGTATATGTATATGTATATTTTATGTGTATGTATCTGTGTATAAGTATATATTATATCCAATATCAGCCCGCGGCAGTCCACTGCTGGACATAGGCCTCACCCAAGGCGCGCCACCTAGCCCGATCTTCGGCTACACGCATCCAGTCTCTGCCAGCCGCCTTGCGCAGATCGTCGCTCCATCTAGCAGGAGGGCGTCCCACACTACGTTTGCCGAGTCGCGGTCTCCACTCCAGCACTCGTCTACTCCAACATATTATATTATATTATATTATATTATATTATATTATATGTTATGTACTTATTTTGTGTGTATTTATATATGTATTCCAAATTTGAATAATGACCGAATCGGAAGGTCACAGCACGGGCCTGCCTAGTGAGATCTACTATGCCCTATCCAATTTCACCTGTAAATTGTCACAAATAAAATAAAATAAAAAAATTAAATGAGCAATTATATGGACCAGTGAACTGCGTTTCACCTATAATATATGTCCTCCTGTATTTATCTTCTCCTGGTATGTTAGTACATAGGGTATGTAATACATTTCATAATCGCACATAAGATACGACAGTTTTGCATAACAACACGTCCGTTAGACAAATAAAAAAACATATACGGTTTCAAGGTAGATAAAACCGTTTAAAAATATTCAAGTGTACACTTATACGTATATATATAGACGCAAAAAAGACGAAAATGCAGAACGCACGAAAATTTTTATTGCTATTCTGAGTTTCATACCTCTACGACAAATAGAAAACTTTGTACAACGTTAAAACTGACTGTTTTTGAGTGATCATATATATTTTTTTAAGAAATCTTAAAAGTATTTTTGCTCTGGTGGTAAGTTTTCATTTTGCAGTTTACTATATTTTCGCTTTTTTGCTGTGATATATATGTTTCTGATACGCGGTTGTAATAATTAATTACCATCTGAGCTAATAGTACTATTCTATTTGTTTACATGTGATACCTTCAGAGGAATTTCAGTATCGAAGTAGGCAATCAATAGGTTCCATGGTGTAATGGTTAGCACTCTGGACTCTGAATCCAGCGATCCGAGTTCAAGTCTCGGTGGAACCTTTACTTTTTTTTATTAAAAAAATATTAATTTGTACATATATACATATATATATATATATATATATATATATATATATATATATATATATATATATTTACGTTGGTTACCTTTTCATTAAAAATGACTATTAGAAATCAACTTCTTTTCGTATCTAAATAAATAATATTTTATTAAATATTTCAAAAAGTATATTTAATACAATTTATGAATAATTATATACATTTATATTGGGTAAAATTATTTAAAATTAATAACTTTCTTAAATTTTAAAATCTTATAGAGTAGAATAAACTGTAAACGGCCAAGCGGAAAATTCTTCGTAAGATCGTGGGCAGAACTAAAAGAGAGTATGGGTCATGAAGGATCCGAAAAAACGCAGTGATAGAAGACCTGGTACACCAGCCAAACTTTATGAGAGAGATTGAGGCACATCGACTTCGTTGGCTCGGTCACCTTGAGCGAATGGGCAAGGATCGGAGTGTGAAGAGGGCATATTTGTGTCGACCAAGTGGTCGAAAGCCAGTTGGTCGACCCAAATATCACCGGAGAGATCTGATGGATTCTGACCTGCGCGTACTTGAAGCCAGCAATTGGCAAGAGTTAGGGCAGGACAGGGAAAGATGGTGATAATGATTGTGATAGTGGTAGAGCCACGCTGCAGACGAATACTTTGTCAAGAATGGCATAATATTTGTGTGTATTATAAATGGGTCGGCTCGCCCGGGGAAGTTCCACACTCTCGCAAAAAACCGGCGTCTGAGTGGTAGCTTAGCTATCGCGCTTCGTACAGTGAGCGGCTGAGTTTCAGAAGTCCAATACCTGCAACGCTTCTGCACTGCCTATGGCACTGCGGGTGTCTATGGACGGCGTTGATTGTTTTTCATCCGGTGTCATGCCTGCTCGTTTGCCTTCCTATCCCATTAAAAAAAAAGATGGAGGACTCTTGTTTCGGATGCCAAGATCCACTTCGGGTTACTGAGCCAACGGAGTAAGTAAATAAATTCTAAAATTTTATAATTAAAAGTTCGACAGTGATCACTTAAAGATTGTTATTTATATGTTTTAGTTTAATTTTTTTTTATGTTTTAATTATACATAACCAAACGTTTTCCTGGTCATCTTCTTTATCGGATAGGGAACTAAATGAGCAATCGTATCACCTGATGGAAAGCAATTAATGTCGCACATAGATATCTGGAATACCAGAGGCATCACAAATGGGTTGCCTTTAAGTTTGTTGAGAAGGCTTGTTTTTTGAAGGTCCTATCAATTCGGTAACACCTTCAAAGGTTCCATAGAATGGTGCTGCGTGGAATTAAGTTTAGAGAATTGTGAAAAAAAAGTGTCACGAATAAAGTTTTCTATTTCTGTTTCTGATAGTAAAAATCGCTACGAAATATCATTAATAATTAAATTAAATAAAACGTAGACCCTTCAGGATCTCATAATGTTCCTCATTGCTTTATCTCATTATTTTAACTGCGAACGAGCTTCATTTGCGAAATTAGTTCTTACTCTAACAGAATTATAATTACCGCCAGGTACCAACTTTTATTTCCTTTAATTAACCTTTTATTTTAAAATTCTGTTTGCATTCAAGTCATCTTTTTGCATATCTGCGACAGAAAACGTATTCGCTGTAGTATAAAATGGCGTATAAAACGTATTTTAGTTTTATACGCCATTTGAATAAAAAAAACCCCATGCTTTTTACTGGGCAGTATCATCACTCTGGCCCTTATAGTATTTTATTTTATATAATATATATGTATTACAAACCTAAATAATGACCGAATCGGAAGGTCTCAGCACGGGCCTGCTTAGTGGGACTTATTATACTCCATCCAAATTTACCTGTTTAATCTAACTAAAACTTACTTATTTAGCGTAGCGACCCAAAATGGGTCTTGGCCTCCGAACAGATCTTATACCACGGTGCCCTGTCCTGCGCCACCTCCTGCCAGTTGCAGATTTAAAGATTGCGCAAGTCATCCTCCACCATGTCTCTCGCCTGTTAAATGTCGTTAGTAAAATAAAATAAATAAATAAAAATGAAAACCAGTGTTTTGTTGTTCCTGTAAAATTTACCCATATACACATACGATTTCTGATAACTGGATCGACGATATTAAGAATTATTTTTTAAATTTTCGGGCTCGATGGAGTGCCTTTGTGTTGACACAAAAACTGTAAAACACTAGTGCCATAGACCAGGGATGAGCAACACGCGGCCCGCGGGCCACTTGCGGCCCGTTAAACATATTTATGCGGCCCGCCAAGCATTTCTACAATTGAATTTATTTTATCGAATTTCTCCCATCAATATATTGTTATAAAATTAATTATAATAAAATGGTAGTACATACTAAACCGAAACAAATTATTAATAAGTGTTACTTTATGTGCGGCCCGCCAAAAAATTTTAAAATTTAAATTGGCCCGCTGATTAAAAAGGTTGCTCACCCCTGCCATAGACTATACACAATGATTTTCTACTATTCTTGCGTTCGTTAGATTAACTATGAATATCGACACAAAAAAGCGAAAACGTCGTAAATGCCACAGATCACAGCCCTGCGACTAATAGAAAATTGTGTATAGCGTTGAAACTTACTGTTACTGATTGATCATATTATAAACAATTTTTTCAGAAATATTAAAAGCTTTCTTTGGCTCTGGTGATAAATCTTCATTTTGAGGTTTACTATATATGTCTTCTTTATTCTGCGTCGATATGTAGTGGCAAAATAGGGGTTCTCACGTTACAGTTGGCACAGGTTCTTTTATAGTCTGCTAACACTGTACTGAAACTCATTTCTGTACCAACACCCTATCAACATTATATATTTAGACATTCCTCTTTGAATTGTCTATGGATATACAAACTAAAGAAGACATTATTTATTTCAATATTAATATAATATATCATTCACACATTTTCATATAAGTTATGTATATTATACCTACTCCATTCTATTAAGTTGATATCATTTGCGACATTATTCAGTCTAGAGTGACATAAACAATAGAAACCTATATAGTTAAATTTATTACATACATTGATCTTAACTGTAACAGATACAATTAAATTCTATTGATTTTACAGCAGCCATGAGCTAATTAAGTTATATTGACGTATTGATACGTATTGATACAATAGTATCAAGTTTATGTATAGCGTTAATTAATTCATTAGAATCTACGTTACTTCGAAAGCCATAAAAAAAGTAATATTAGTGTCAGCCTAATTATTAGAATTTGTAATATAATATGTGGACAATTAGAACTTTTACTTAGCTAAGATCCGCGATAAGCTAACAAAAATAAAAAAATAATAATGTGTGTTTTTTACTGAAACAAGTGGATTTATGGGGAAGTTAAAATAAATCTTACTCAAAAACCATAGAGAGCAACTCTCCACTTCCCAACTACTATCAACAACACCAAACACGCACCGCTACTTTTCCGCATTGCACACTTAGCCATGTAAAAGTTCCAACTGTCCACATAGTAATGGATTTCCGCAAAGTAACGCCTGACTCCATTAATCATCCTAGAATTTGGAACTCGAAAACAAAACTTAATTATAATATAATACATTATTCAATATAAATTTAATTAAAATTTCATTATATTACACTTTTAACTTTTCCCGTTAAGTTACATCATTAATGTTGTGTTTTTATTTCATTTTCATAATCTTATATTATTATCAGTTATATTGTTTAATTGTGGTGGCATATTTTACAATATAGTTCGATTAAGGCACATATGTGACGTAATATGAAATAAATGCGTGTATCGTGACTTTTTAAGTTGATTGAAAAAGTCCATAGAAGGCTTTGGTAGAATAGCCACCATTTTATAAATACGTAACGTGATAAACTGGAAAAAAATATTCTTTTTTACACAATCTGATGTATCCTATATAATGATTCGTATTTAGTACATCCTCTTTTTATGTTTAAAGTAAGAATAGGAGAGAGCACTGATCAGTGTTCTTGTTTCGGACACCTAGATACACTTTAGGTCGTTGAGCTAGGGAAATAAATAAATATGGAAACAAACTCGAAGCATTCAGCTTGTAAAACAGACAAGTCCTAAGCAGTCAGGACGCGCTGTTCTAAGACTTTCGACCTCAGGTTCCCAGGTACCAGCAACTCAGCGGTATTTCTGAGACGATATGACATTGGAATCTTCAAAAAATAAGCTAATACATATATTCAAGGCCGGAAACGCATTTGCAATGCATCATGTGACATGCTTGTCACGCCGAATCCCATAAAAAAGAGGTATAGGTGACGAAAGGAAGTGACGTATTTTCTTAGTTTCCTGATAATCAATAAAGAAGGAAAATAAGAGAGTCCTTTTAATAACATACATACATACATACATATCGTCACGCCTGTCTCCCGTAAAGATCTAAAGGGACTAAAGATCTCCATCTGCTACGATCTCGGCATACTTCCCTTGCGTCCTCTACACTCATTATTCTCCTCATGCAAGCCCGTCGTTTAAGGGTACTCTTGACCTGGCCTTTCTTAAAAAGTTCAGCAATTTGGTCAAGGTATTTTTTTATGGCATAGGAAGGCAAACGAGCAGGCGTGTCACCTGATAGAAATTAACCAACGCCGCCCATAGACATCCGCAACGCCATAGGCAGTGCGGAAGCGTTGCCGACCTTAAAGAAAAGTGAAATTATGGGAGTGGGAGTGGAAATCGGAGGGGGAGTGGGAAGGGGAGGGTGTTGGGCCTCCGGAACTCAGCTACCACTCAGATGCCGGTTTTCTGCAGGAGTGTGGTACTTCCCGGGCGAGCCGGCCCATTCATGCTACAGACAAATAATATGCCATTCTTGGCAAAGTATTCGTCTGCAGCGTGGCTCTACCACTAGTAGGAGTAAATTTTTGTGGTCTTCCTCTACCGGCCCTACTGATCCGAGTTTTCTTCTAATAATAAATGCGATAAAATACATTCCTTGTAATACGAATATTCTCTATCCAATAAGTGGATTTCGGTTACAATTAATATAAATGGGTGACGTGAGCGTGTTGGGATAAGTTAATTAATGAATGGTCATTAATGCCGTATATCGTTACGTGACGTTTGCAATAAGGCTAATGACAATATAATTATCGTAGATGGATACACGGCAAGAGAGTGGAATTGCGTTAAATGGATATAAGAAATAAATAAATTAATAAGAAGTCCGTTGATTTTTCCCGCCAACTAATGTGACGTTGTGTTTTTATTTCATTTTCATAATCCTATATTATTATGAGTTATATATATTGTTTAATTATGGTGACAATTATACAATATATTATGAATGGCGTTACTTTGCGGAAATCCATCACTATGTGGACATTCAAAAGTTTTACTTAGTTAAGACTACCGAAAAGTGAGTTCTTCCGTAGAGTCTACTATACCTGAAGATGCCTCGTGTTAGGCGAAACACGTGTCGATTACGAGGTGGAAAAGTGGTAGTGTGTGTTTGGTGTTGTGTATGGTGGTTGGTGGATGGAGAATTCATGGCCGATTTTCGGTAAGTTTTTGGTTTAAGTTCAAAATAAATCCACTTCACCCAGCAGAAAAACACACATTATTAATTTTCTGTTATTGTTTTGCTTGTCGCGGATCGTAGCTAAATAAAACTTTTGACTGTCCACTTATACAATATAGTTCGATTAAGGCGTATAAGTGAAGTGATATGAAATAAATTCGTATTTCGTTACTTTTTAAAGTGACTGAAAAATTCCATAGAAGGTTTTGGTAAAATAGCCACCATTTTACAAGACAAAACATGATAAGTTGACTAGTTATATTTCAAGAGATTTGATATTATCGTATTTTATTTGACACTGGTATAATAATTGTCACTAATTGCCATCAAATAAAAGAAAACTCCGTTGACTTTTCCCGCCAACTCACTAATGTGACGTTGCGTTTTTATTTCATTTTCATAATCTTATATTATTATGAGTCATATTGTTTAATTTTGGTGGCATATTATACAATGACCTATATTGTAATAAAAATGTGATTAAGGTGTATAAGTGAAGTGATATGAAATGACTGCGTGTATTGTGACTTTTAACCTTGGTTGGGTCTTCGGAACTCACCGCTCACCGGACAAAGCGCGATAGCTAAGCTACCACTCAGACGTTGGTTTTCTGCGGGAGTGTACTTCCCCGCGTGAGTCGGCCCATTCATGCTACAGACAAATAAAACGCCATTCTTGAAAAAGTATTTGTTTAAGCGTGGCAACCAATACCACTAACAAATGTGTTAAATGTAGTAATGTCCATTTCTCGATTAATCATTATTAGGTAAAAACCTAATTTTTTTTATGGCATAGGAAGGCAAACGAGCGGGCGTGTCACCTGATGGAAAGCAACCAACGCCGCTCATAGACATCCGCAACGCCATAGGCAGTGCGAAAGCATTGCCGACCTTAAAGGAAAGTGAAATTATGGGAATGGGAGTGGGAGTGGGAGTGGGAAGGGGAGGATATTGGGCCTCCGGAAATCAGACCGCTCACCGTACGAAGCGCGGTAGCTAAGCTACCAGTCAGACGCCGGTTTTCTACGGGAATGTGGTACTTCCCCGGGCGAGCCGACCCATTCATGCTACAGACAAATAATATGCAATTCTTGACAAAGTATTCGTCTGCAGCGTGGCTCTACCACCTATGAATTCTTCCACCGGACAACCGTCGTGTTCAAATAATAATATATTTTCACTGTAAAGTTATATACGGCGTCTCAGTGGGAGACTGTTTGCCATATGCAACACGAACATTACATTGTGTGCACAAAAATATGAGAAGCACGCACGATTTCCGCTGTAGGAATTTGTAAACATGTTGTTGAAACTTACATATGTTTTCTCTCAAAATAATAACACTATATACATATTTATTAAAATGATTAATGTAGTCAGGCGTTACTTTGCTGAAATCCATTACTATGTGGATAGTTATTATATATTAGTGGATACTAAACTGTTGTCTTCCGTAGAGTCTACTATACCTGATGATGCCTCGTGTTGAGGCGAAACACGTTTCGTTTGCGATGTGGAAAAGTGGTAGTGTGTGTTTGGTGTTGTTGATAGTGGTTGTGAGGCGGAGAGTTGCTGACGACCGTTTTTATCGCTAAGATTTAGTTTTAATTCCCCGTAAATCTACTTCTTTTAGTAGAAAACACACATTATTATTTTTCTGTTTTTGTTTGTTTGTCGCGGATCTTAGCTTAGTAAAAGATCTAACTGTCCACTTTACTAAGTCTTAATAACGGCATCCATACTAAAGTAACAATGACGAAATAGAATAGTTTTTCAAACGCAACTTTTATCGAGCTAGTTTTATTGTCCTACATACGCAGTGGCGGATATACCAGTAGGCTAAGTCGGCTGGATCCTAGAGCGACAAATTTTAGGGGCGTAAGACTTGTTTTTGTCTTACATAAGTTAAAAAATTAATAATATAATAGGTCAGGGCAAAAGTATTTTTGTATTGTTCATACAAAGGAAAATATGTTTTTAGGTATAATTTTTTATTTATTAATAATATGTATGTGCCGTTTTGATCGATGACTTGTTGCCATCTTGTGGGTAGTACCATGATCCCATTCCTGTAGAAATTTTGAGATTTTTGATTAAAAAAATCTGACAGGTAGTATTCACAGTGTTCTTTTGAGGTTAGCTTTATGCTTCCTAAAGAGTTCTGCAATGACCGAAACAGGTGGAAATCTGATGGAGCAAGGTCAGGGCTATATCAACTGTTTAAGAAATGGTTCGGAATTGTTACGTTTCAACAAAAAATAGCAAATGGAAACACGTTGCATTAGGTTTTTCTCAGTGAGATCATGTGGTACCCAAATGTCAAGTTTTTTCTTGTACCCAGACTTTCGTAAATGACGTAAAACTGTTTTATGATCAACATCCTGTTCTTCAGCAATGTCGTAGCTACTAATATGTCGATTTTGCTCCACTTTTTCAAAGATGGCACTGATTTTATCTGTCCAGAGCGAACCTCATCTTTCACACTAAAATTTCCAGCCTTGAAACGCTTGAACCACATTTGTGCTACTCTTATTGATACTGTATTAGGTCCGTAAACCGCACAAATTTTATTCGCGGCGTTCGTCGCATTTTTACGTTTTTTGTAATAAAAATTTAAAATGTACCGAATTTCTTCGTCACATACATTCATTTTGCTTGCTTGAAAAACAATTGAAAAATGGCGGGAACTAGTTTTTTTTTATTTATTGCATCTTCAGAATGTCACATTCAATGGTATTAAAACCAGCCAGTTATTATAGTTACATTCAGTACAGCCAAAGAGGTTTAATTACTAATAATATTCAAAATACGAAAATACTTTTGCCCCGCCTAATATATATTCTATATATATAGAAAAAACTACTGGATGGATTTGGATGAAACTCTACAGTAATATAGTTTATACATCAAAATAACATATAGGCTACAATTTATAATGATTTTATGTAATTTTTTTGGTCGTAATATAACGATACATGTCACTTAAGTCGGAAAAAAATCTGGCCTCTGAGAGCTATCTTGGCGTACGTTGCCTAAACCATTGGAGTTACGCAAAGATGATGTACCGTAGGATTGTTTGTCTTGAATAGTTCTAAATAAAAGTCCGCGACAGCATATATCCACCTTTTATGTGGAAGCCACTTTGACCAAAATTATAAACCATAAGAAGTGAAAAAAATGTATTTATATAAAATGATCTGTCACGAAACTTAATGTGGCAGAACAAATTCCACGTGAGCGAAGCCGCGGGCAAAAGCTAGTATATCATATATATCATTATGAATAATCAATTTTGAATACTCAAACGTCGTAATTGCTCGGGTATTCCGCAAGTAGTATACCGTTCTACAGTTTCACCGTTAGCCATTAGCATCTGCCACCTGGAACTAAATCGCACGGCGGTGGTCTGTCAGCCCTCCAGATGGTGAAGATAAATCTTTTTTACGGCGATTTGTTTTATAGTCGATGATTTGCACGGTGATTTTTCTTAGGAATTTAGTGGAGTGGTACACTTGTTTCATGTTTCCTTCTGCACCAGACATTTTTGGAGCTATTTAAACCCCAAGGCTCAGTGAATCCTCTTCCAACCGGCTTTCCGGTCGGGTATACGGTTATACCGCCATTGCTCGTTAGCCAGAGCCCCGTCTGTTATCTAGCAGGGAGAACCGCTGGCACGAAGCACGAACTGCTTGGTGAAGCCTGGTAATCACGATCTTCAGCCATGAATAAGGTTACAATACGTCCCGTTTATAACGGGGCTGTCCCGTTTTTCGGTCACCTATCCCGTTGTACCCAAACAAAAATCCGGTACGCCAAATAGTCCCGTTTTCCGAAACCATGCGAAAATTTAACATTATCACGTCAGACAAGAGTAATATAATTAAAAAAAAAATGTTGCATGTGATTTAATAATAAGTACTGTCACAGAAACATTGCTTTAATAAAGCTGGTGATTTCTTTTTATTTTTCATAATTTAATATAATAATAATAATAATTATTGAACAATTACAACAATAATAATAATACAATCATTAGTATTATTGCAATTATTAAAAATAAAGATGATTATGTATGTATTTATATTACGTACTTTGTAACGGCAAATAAAAGTAATTTACGGGTAAATTACTACATCTTTTTTTTGTTTTACAAACGCCATAACCATAATGCCAATCAGATGGCGAATAACTTCACTTAATAAATAAATTAAAACAAGGCATTAATTAACCCTCTATACGAAGGCTTCCGTGTGCAAAATTAAGTGTGAAAGTTTATTTTAAAAATATTTTTTCTCAATTAAAACGGAGTAAAGCAAATACATGCATATTGCTAGCGCGTGCAGTCCGCTTTATACAGGGCCTTTGTGTTGGAATATAGATTATAAATAACATAGTTAAAAAGCGAACATAAATTTTAAGTGGAAACCACACTGAAAGTAATGAGGTAGTAAAGTATTTATAATAGTGGTAGAGTCACGCTGCAGATGAATACTTTGTCAAAAATGGCATAATATTTGTCTGTAGCATGACTGGGCCGGTCCGCCCGGGGAAGTACCACACTCCCTCAGAAAACCAGCGTCTGAGTGGTAGCTTATTCAAGCTATTTGAACTTGTCTTTGAATGGTAATTTTGCTATTATATAATTAACTATATAATTGCAAAATTATTAATAAATGTATAATTATTTATATTTTTTATTATAAATATTTATATTAATAAAAATAAATAATTGTATTAATAATTGTGCAAATATATTATGTCTTCGCCACTTACTTTAATGGACCCGAAGCTTTTATTATTTTATCAGAGTAATTCAAAAATAGTTTTTAAATTGTAGTAATCTTAGATAGATAGATATATTCTTTGTTATATACCAAAATCAAAGTTATACAATTATCGTTATGCTAATGCTATATATATGATAATAAAATAAATATAAAGTATAAATATCTTACACGACTAGAACTGTAAACTGTAACTTTTTAAAGTATATTTTTTTTTAACAGCCCATATATGTCCCACTGCTGAGCACGGGCCTCTCTATTTCTGGAGGAACAGACGTTGACCCACCACGCTTGTCCAATGTGGATTGACGGGGTTACCAGATTCAGAATAAATATTTGTAATCCTTAGATATATTTATTCCAATGCGGGAATCGAACCCGCGACCATTGACTCCGTCCATTTTAAAGTATATATTTAATAACAATTTAATGCACATTACGGATAAATACCATTAAAAACACACACATACACACACACGCACGCACACACGCTCTTACACACATTTTAATATATAATGTTCAAGGTTTTATATGCATTTATCCATAGATATTAATAATCAATTAGAAATAAGGGGTGGAAGGCTAGTGACCTGAGATACAGGCTCACCCCTAGTTCAGGCACTAGCGCGCTACATATGTATTGTTTTCCCTCTATATTGTAACCTATATACGTAACTTTATGGTGTCGAAATAAATGATTATTATTATTATTATTTATAATTTTATTAATATCGAAGGATCTGGACCCAACAAAACCAAAATGATTTAAGCGGCTCACATGTCACGCACCCACGCAGAGTCAGGAAGTCATAGTCTCAGACTTATGAAGAAGTCAATCTTCAAGAAGAGACTAATAATGTTGCACCTTCATTAAATTATACAGGTATATATAGTTCACATTGTAGTCTACATTGCTGAATGTGTAAAATAAAATATAATAGAACGAAAAAAAATAGAATTAAATGGAACCGAAAAAAAATAAAAAGAATAATTTAAAATTAGAAGAAACTGAAGGAAACCGAACAGATCAGAAGAGAATAGAACGAAATAGAACACAATCGAAAAGAACAAAATAGAACCAATAGGTATCTAACGAAAAGAAAAAAAAACAAAAATTATAAAATCATATAGCTAATAAGGCCCAAAGACATAGATAATAGTTTTAAAAAATTAGGATTATTTTTTAAAACTATTATCTATGTCTATGAAAAGACTATTTTTTAAAACTGTTATCCATGTCTGTGTTAGATAATAGTTAGAGTTTAATATACAAGAAAATAAAACAAAAGTTTTATTAGTTTTTTTATTATTGCCATATGCTGCCGAGCAATTTAGAGCAAGATGTTAAGCAACTGGAGCTTATCATAACAAGGATTTATGAAGATGAAGCTTCTGCAAACTTTACAATATGATTAAGGTGATCTATCGCCTCACTTAGACGCGTTGTCAACTGGGCTCAAGCGAGTTTATCGGGCGTTGAAAAAAATGTGAAGGCATTAACCCCGAGCGCGCTCCGTGTGGTTTCAATTAAAGGTGGCAGACGACGCTGCGTGGCTTTGCCTTTTTTTTTTTTTCACCAACCTGTCATATTACTCTTTTTATTTTACTAGCTATTTAATATGTTTTTTAAAGCCATGATTATTAGCTTTATGTACTTTTGTGCTTTTAAACTTAAATAAGCTTTATCAAAAAGTATTCGTTAGTCGACTAATTCGTTTAGAAGCCTTGGCTACGTAATGGAAGGGAGTGGAAAGAGTAACGAATGCTTCCGAACTCCTTCGCCTCACTAAAAATGAGGGTAGTAAGGTTGAGTTGCCAATCAATCTTTGCTACCCCTCCCCCTCCTTTTAAGCAAATTAAAATATTTTCGATTATTTCAAAATAGTAGGTACTTACTGTTAATAATTTTAATTATAAAATTAAAACCTCCAGAACTCATCCGCTCAACGGACGAAGCGTGGTAGCTAAGCTACCACTCAGACGCCGGTTGTCTGCGGGATTGTGGTACTTCCCCGGGCGAGCCGGGCAAATAATATGCCATTCTTGACAAAGTATTCGTCTACAACGTGGCTCTACCATTAGAAAATGCTTGCTCTTTTATCGATTTTACCTTGGGGTGTGCTCCGTGAAATTGTACGGAATAATTCCACTGTTGTATAATTTGCCGAAAGGAAAAGTTTCATCCCCACCATGTGGATGAATGGCGATGTAGTACGGTGCGTTTTTCCCGAAACTTCATTCCACTATATGGAACCAGCTGCCTTCGACGATATTACCGTACCGACATTGGAACCTTCAAAAAAATAAGCTTACTCATAATTTAAAGATCAGTAACGCATTTGTGACGCCTATGGTCTTGGGATGTCTATGGGCGGCGTTAATTGCTTTCCATCAGGTGACATCCTTATTCGTTTGCCTCCATATCTTACTAAAAAATCGTACCTTGCATATTGCATAAACCCAATTTCCCTTGGATATATACCTTAATAGGTTTCTTATGGGATAGGAAGGCAAACGAGCTGGCGTGTCACCTGATGAGAAGCAATCAACGCTGCCCATAGACATCCGCAGCGCCATAGGCAGTGCGGAAGCGTTGCCGACCTTTTAGGAAAGTGTCATTATGAGAGTGGGAGTGGGAGTGGGAGTGGGAGTGGGGGTGGGGGTGGGAGTGGGAGTGGGAGTGGGAGTGGGAGTGGGGAGGGGGAGGATAGTGGGCCTCCGGAACTCAGCCGCTCACCGTACGAAACGCGATAGCTAAGCTACCACTCAGACGCCGGTTTTCTGCGGGAATTTTTTTGAAATTGCACAGCCGCAGCAGAAATTCCAGTAGGTAATCAACAGCGTCTTTCTAAGTAAAGAAACTACGGTCTGACGTCTTAATGTGAGGTCCTCGTATATTTCAATTTTGAGAGAGACGAATGCCCAGCAGTGGACTTTTACAATATTATGTGTATGATGATCAAGACAGAAATATGAAAATATATATTTTTTAAATTATAACCATTATAATATATAACTTATGTTTGATTGATTGAAAAATATATAACTTGCAGAGTTATAGGCAACAAGAGTAAACTGCAGTCCAACTAAAATGGAAAATAAAAAAGTTCGTTCCGTCTGTAACCCGCTTTACCAGGAAAGGTCCGGTCCAGTAAATTCCGGCCATACCTCCCCCGTGCGTCGTGGGGAATACACGTCTTCCGTGTTTCGGACTCAGATCGGAGTACAGAGTTCGATATAAATTAAATTTTGCGACCTGGTCAAAGTTTTCGAGAAAGTGCTCTTGTGAACTGTGTTTTAACATATATTTGAGGTAAGTTTAACAAATAATATTTCTTAAAAAAAAGAACAAAATTTTAATATAAGCTTTTATTTTAAAAAATCTATAAATTTAATATTTTATTTTTTATTCATAAAAATATTTTATAATGATGATCCAAAATTACGCAGTGGAGAAGTGTGCATTTTCGTAGCCGAAAGTTATAAATTATAAAAAATGTATGCATGACTAAAGTGACCATACGTCCCATTTTGAACGGGACTGTCGTTTTTTTCGCCACCTGTCCCGTTGTCCTCAAACAAAATTTCGGGACGCCAAATAGTCCCATTTTGCGTAACCGCACTAAAATTTAGAATTAGCACGTTAGACACGAGCGACATTACTAAAATGTGTTTCAATATGTAAATATTAAATAACTAAAATATATATATAATATAATTATAACTAAAATATATATAATAATTACTGTAACATAAATATTGTTTATGTGCCTGTGTGATTTATTTTTATTTTTCATAATTTGTTATATTAAAAATAATTATAATTAATGTGAAGACTAATTGTATTGTTTAACATAAAAAACATTAAAAAGTTGTATTTATTTTTATTGGCAACTTGCTAACTGCTATATTGTTTGGGGATAAAAATCAGCCTATGTTTGACCTCAAATCTTTAACTATCTCCATGCTAAATTTAATCAAAATTGGTTTAGCAGTGACAGCATAACACAGCCAAACTTTCGCAATTTTTAGTATGGGCATCCTGTTTTAAATTAATATAAATTTGGTTAGTTTATACATGGGTCACAGATATTTATTTATTCTGAATATGATTGTTTATTACGAAAAAAATATATATATACATAATTCGTAAATAAACTCGTAGAATTATGTATGAACAATATTACTCAATACTGAAAACGTTCGTGTGTGGGTTTAGGAATGTAAAATTTTTATTTAATTTTTTATTGTGCAGTTAATCTATATCCCACAGCTGGGCACTTGACCACCCCATTCCAGAAAGAATGAACGTTAACCCACCACAAGCGTGTGATTCCGAGTAAGATTGGCGGGAGATCTACACTCAAAATTAAAAAGTAGTAAACCGCAAAATGAAACTTACCACAAGAGCCAAAAAATATATAACATTTCTGAAAAAAAAAACAGTCCCAACGCTGTACATAATTTTCTATTGGTTTTATTAATTAGATATACGAGTAGAGAACTCTTAACATTCGACGCAATATATTTTTCTGAGCTGAATAGGCAAAAAAAAAAGTTTAGACATCTGTATCATTTACAGCGTTTTCGTTTATTTTACGTCGATTTAACTGTTCCGATGTATAAATCAAACCCAAGACCGTTGACTCTGAAAGCGGTGGAAGATGCTACCTGGGTCAATTAGATCATTATAATCAAAATAAAAGTGTTAATGCTCTCCAGTAAAAAGAATGTAGCATTAATTAGTCTCACTAGAATACATACCACTCAAAAAGCTTTTGTGACGAGATTATATATTACACACACAATATACTCCATTTCTAAGCATCTCCCTTTATTACACAAAGATACAGCCATGCTTTTAGCTCGAACACGAAATGGTAAAAGGTCCTTTCAGAGTACAACATGCGTTGACAAGACAAGAAAAGATTTTTGTTTTCTGTAGTTTTGTTACTTTGCATTAGTAATCTTTAAGGCACTAGAATATTTGATTTTCTTTTATTACATATTTAAAACAGGTGAATTCGGATGGACTATAGGTGTCACTAGGCAGGCCCGTGCTCAGACATACCGATTCGGTCATTATTCGTCTTCGGTTATACATACATATATATATATATATGTATATATATTATATTATATATATATATAGTCAATAGTTTTACTTAGCTAAGATCCGCGACAAGCAAAACAATAACATAAAATTAATAATGTGTGTTTTTCTGGATTAAGTGGATTTATTTGGAACTTAAACCAAAAACATAAAAAGTTTTTGGTTTAAGTTCCAAACACAAACTTAACTTAAAAACACACATTATTAATTTTCTGTTATTGTTTTGCTTGTCGCGGATCTTAGCTAAGTAAAACTATTGACTGTCCATATAGTGATGGATTTCCGCAAAGTAACGCCTGACTCTATTAATAATCTTATACATATATAATAAGTATACATAAATAAATATATTCGGACATGTTTCCGATGCCCCCCTCCCATAATGGCACGTTCCTTAAAGACCGGCAACGCTTCTGCACTGCCTATGGCACTGCGGATGTCTATGGGTGGCGTTGATTGCTTTCCATCGGGTGACGTGTCACCGGCTCGTTTTTCTTACTATCCCATAAAAAAAAATAGAAAATATTTAGTGTCCACTTTCAGATAATTTCTTATCATATGAGAATTGGTGATTGACTTTCCGGCTTCCATTGCAGTAACAAAACACAAAGCAATAAGAAAGTAATATCACTCGACCCGTTAACCTCTACCCCAAGATATAAGTTCTCCGACCTCGTTTCCTTGTCTAAACGGTGCTCCCATATTTTAATGTTAATAGTAATTATCACTGATTAGTCCGTTGACCTCAGTACAGATTGTAGCGTTCAAGCTATTGTTAGATTTCGACGCTCTGATAAGCTTTATCGTGCGTGTTTAATAAACGACAAGACAGTCCCATTTCTTCCCATGGGTCATACGAAGTAACACGATTATGAAGTAAATACTAGTATAGACCGGTGGCAGAAATAGCTTTTCAAACATAAAACATTTAAACAATATTATAATTCAATACCTCTTACGAAGAAGAGAAGTGCGAATTTTATTTATTGAAAAATTATTTTGTCTTAATTTTATTATATTTATTAAATGAATTTATTATACTTAATTGTTTTTATATTTTTATTGTATTGTATGTTTATTTATGTGTAAGTGTATATGAGTAGTATTATATATATGGATGAATGTGTATGTACGTGTGTGTGTCCGTATGAATGTCGTCATTGTGGTCCGCGATTTGACCACGTTGGTTCTTGTTGAAAACTAGCGCCAGGTGCTCCAATAGAACGCCTTGCATATGGTGAGCAAGAACCATTTCATGGTGGAGATGAAACTTATCTTAAAAAGTTTAAGTATCTTTGTTTTAGTTTTTTCATTAATATTAAACTACATTTAATTACATGTTCTGTACCTTGTTTGCAAGAAGTGGTTATATTTCGTGTGGTTAGAGAATTATGTGTAAGTGTTTAGAACGCGGTGATTCCATTTAGAATAGATGGAAATTCAGACCGCAAATTCAGGACGAGAGAATTCGTACTCTAAACTGCTCAGTGTGTGTTATGCAGAGTAAAGACTGGTGCTTTACATTTAGCTTAATGCTATGAAATTAACAAATAAAAACAATGAAATCAAATATTAGAACAAAACGATGAAATGTAGTTTTATGTATAGAGTGTTAAAGTTTATTATGCTTTTTGATGTTAGTGTTAGCGTTGAAGTGTTAGATGTTAAAGCACTGTCTCTATGTCAAGCATAGAACATTATGAATGTGTAATTTTCGATACGAAAGTCTTACATAGCACAATACGGAAGCCGGAGCTATGAGTTTTTCTTTGTTCTTGATGTAGCTAGTTCTAGATTGTATAAAGAATGTTGTATTATAGATGTTTTCTCATTAATATTTCTATGTTGAAAACGAAACATTGTCGGTAAGAATGTAAAGGTTGCCGAAAAGTGGCAGAAAAAGGTTTTCATTTTAACTACTACGTACTTTCAAACAAGAAATTTTCGAACATATTTATATTAGGTCATAAGTTAAATAATCTCTGTTTTAAAGTCTACTAATTTCGAACAAGGATTAAGGTTGAAAACTTAATTTTAGCACCGGACTTCGGACACTTTAGGCTCATCAGACGTCATGCGGTAGTGCACTGCTGGATGTAACCTTAACCAAGACGTTTCACCTACCTTTAAGTTTGGTTTTAAGTATCCAGTTTCTGCCATCCACCGGACCACTATATATATACCACTCAGACGCCGGTTTTCTGCGGGAGTGTATTACTTCTCCGGGCGTGTCGGCCCATTCATGCTACAGACAAATAACATGCCATTCTTGACAAAGTATTCGTCTGCGGCGTGGCTCTACCACTACAAAATGTGCTTGCGTGTTTTACGTGCGTTTCGTTTTATGATTAAAAAATGTCGATTCATTCAAAAAGCAACCACAGATGTTTAAAATTGTCAAAGAAAGATGTCAAATATTTTAGTGGCAACCGCGGTTGCCAAAAGCGCGGTATCCAATATTTTTGAATCATATTCATAATATCTCTAAAAAAAATTTACTATTTTTAACATCAATAAGTTTTTTTTAATTTTATTAGGTACAATAAATAGTAACAGAATCATTGGTAACTTTAAATATACATTTGATATATACGTACCTTGACCAGATTGCTGAACTTTTTAAGAAAGGCCAGGTCAAGAGTACCCTCAACCGGCGGGCTTGCATGAGGAGAATAATGAGTGTGGAGGAAGCAAGGGAAGTATGCCGAGATCGTAGCAGATGGAGATCTGTGGTCTCTGCCTACCCTTACGGGAGACGGGCGTGACGATATGTATGTATGTATGTATGTATGTTTGATATATGCTCTGGTCACGTTTGTTGGAGGTCCCACAATCGTTGGAGCAGACGAGTGATGGAGTGGAGACCGCATCTTTGTAAACGTAGTGTAGGACGCCCCCCGGCTAGATGGTGCGATGACCAGCGCAGGACAGCTGGCAGAAACTGGATGAGTGAAGTTGAAGATCGGTGGCGCTTCTTGGTCTATGTCCAGCAGTGGATTGCCGCAGGCTGTTAATTTTTTTTATATTTTTGACTTAAAATAATAAAAGAGATTCTATTAGTAAAAAAACATAGTTCACTTACAATACTTCCGTATATTTTACTACGTCAAAAAACCGGATATCTAATATTTTAACAAGAAATTGCCGCGGAGTGCCACGCAGAATAAACATTTGCCCCCTGAAGTAAACGCGCCCGATGAAACGCCATAATTGAGTCGAGTTCGCAATAGCTGTAAACATTAAGTTTTCGAGAGATCGTAAATAAATATCAACAAGACCGCCATGTTGTTTTATATTATTGTATTTGTAGTAGCCGCGATGCGTCAGTAAAAAAGAATTCTATTGTTGATTGAAAAATAATATATTAATCAATTTAATTTGCTATATAATATTATTACTTTGGGACTTTTTCTACCAATTTTCATCGGCGACATTGTGTTTTTATTTCATTTTTATAATCTTATATTATTATGAGTTATATTCTTAAATTGTGGTGGCTTATAATTCAATATAATTCGATTAAGGTGTATAAGTGGAGTGATATGATATAAATGTAGGAGCATGATTATGATTTTTTGAGTTGATTGCAATAGTCCATAAAAGGTTTTGGTAGAATAGCCACCATTTTATCAAGATATGACGTGACATGCTGACATTTTAAGATACTTGATATTATTGTATTTTAATTGACACTGGCTAAATAGTTTTAACTAATTGCTATCAAAGAAAATAAAAAAGTGTTACATTATTATGTATATAATTTTTTGTTATTTTTTAGTTCTTGATATTATTGTATTTTTCTTGTAGTAATAATATTAGGTGCGCAACTTAATTCTTGCTGTTCTTTTTTTTTAATAAAAATGCAACTTAATTGTGCAAAAATGTTTACATATATAATATTAGGTGCGCAACTAAGTTCTCGCTGTTTGTCATTAAATGGCTCCAGCAACAGGTGTTAGTCCATTTTGATATATCCAAAAAGTCATGCACCAAGCTTAGACATATGGTAAACCTAGAAATACAATAAGAAAATGAGAAAACAAACAGACAAAAAAGAACAAACCTAACAGTTGCCCTAAACAGAGATGGCTGGCGACAAATTGTGGATAAGGCCAAGACCCACACCGGATTGTAGCGCCAAAGGAAGAAGAAGAAGAACAATGTAATTATATTGACTACGGTAACAGACAGTGCTATAGAAAATATCAGTTAGGGGAATTAAACCTGCAAGCATAGATTTCGAGTGCAGTAGCTTCGTTACAAAGCCAATTAGCCTAGTGATAAATAGGAAATTAGGATATAAGCTAAGGAAAATATTATTAAAAAACCATGCTATATGAAGTAATAAAATATAATTGTTCCATTGGATAACGATAGATAAGAACGACTGTGTAGAAAGAAAGTTTTTGTACTTCCGCGCACACTTAAGGTACTCAAATATCATATACTAGCTTTTGTCCGCGGCTTCGCTCGCGTGGAATTAGGTCTGCCACATTAAGTTTCGCGACATATCATTTTAAATAAATATATTTTTTATGGTTCACAATTTTGGTCATAGTGGCTTCCACATAAAAATCTGTCGCGGACTTTTATTTAGAACTATTAAACACAAACAATCCTACGGTACATCATCTTTGTGTAACTCCAATGGTTTAGGCAACGTACGCCAAGATAGCTCTCCGAATCAGAGGCCAGATTTTTTTCTGACTTAATTGACATGTATCGTTCTATTACGACCAAAAAAAATTATATAAGATTCGTCGTAGCTGAATCGGTAAGGATACGAGATGAAAATGTATATGAAACTTCTCAAACACTTGCTATACTCTCTTGAAGCCAAAAGTTTTTGCCCGTCCCATCCACTCAGTAACCCAATAAATCCGTATCATCCAATTTTGGGGGCTTAATACATTTTTAAAGGACATATTTTCGCAGTCTTTGAAGTGAACTGAGGAATCCTCCCGAATTCTGTTCCGAGCGGATATTGCGATATCTGCCGTGAGAGAATTTTCGCAGTTCGAAATACATTAATAGGCGGAAGCGGAAACAAAATAGAGTGGATGAAAGTATATATTATATTTAATAATATATAGTTAAATATAATAAAACTTCTGGAGTGGAGATTGCATCTTGAAAAACGTGTATACAATTCGAAATTAAAAAATCCGCCACAATTTTAGGCAGCAAACTGAAGAGGGAATAGGCTTGTCTTGTTAAAAAGACGGTCATCATCATCATCATTAACAGCCTGTGGCAGTCTATTGCTAGACATAGGACTCCCTCATAAAGCGCCACTTTGAAGAACGGTACGAGTGCTTAAATGGAGATCACGTGTTGGCAAACGTAGTGTGGGTTACTTTTCAGCTAGATGAACTGACGATCTGCGCAGGGCGGTTGGCAGAAATTGGATGTGTGCAGCTTTGAACTAGATGAGATTGGATTACATAGCGTGTCTTTGGAGAGGCATTGTCCAACAGAAATGTCGGTGGTGAATGAAAATGTAAGAACTTGACGAAGTTATTGTTATAATATTATATGTAATAATTGCTCGTTTGCTTTCCTATTCCATAAAGAAGTCCATTTGTTTCGACTTATAACAAATGCGTTCCTTTTCAATCAATCAGTCAATCAATATCATTTATTTCAGATAAACTTATCCATAGTCCACAGATCATGTCTTAGCTTATAAATTACAATAATACAAAGAAATATAAATAATATAATATGAAAACATGTACAAAATTATAAATTCAAATTAATCATAATATAAATAATAATAATAATATACATATGACATTAATAACCCATTCCCAATAATTAATAAATTTAATGCAAATTGTAATGGTTTGTAAAAAGTGCAAATTGTAAACTTTTGCAGTGGTTCCTAAGTTTTGTAATCCGCTTGCGCTTCCGCTATCCGCTTCACAATGTACCACTACTTGACGCTTATCGCAACAATGGCATGTGCCGTTACCCATGAATTTATTTAACAGTAAGCCTGAACGAAGAGGCTGTATTGTTTACTTAATTTTTAAATCCGCTAATCGTTTCCCTTAAGGGAAAAGCCATTGTCGCTAATAAAAGGGTCTCTTTAAGAGATTAGCGCAGCTCGTAATAAAGGTACAGACTTCTTAACGTTTAACGCTTAATAAATGTATTCAAATTTGAACTGTAAATAAACGCGTTAAGGTTTATATTTTGTTGTCCATTACATAGTAGAAATTCGTTTTCAAATTATATTATATAAGTTACGATTTTCGTTGAAGTGTCAACATAATAAGCCATGTGGATAGTCAGAAATTTTACTTAGCTAATATCCGCGACAAACAAAAACAGAAAAATTATAATGTGTGTTTTCTGCCGGAATAAGTGGTTTTACGGGGAACTTAAACTAAATCTTACTGAAAAAACGGCCGTCAGCAACTGTCCACCTCCCAACCACTACCAACACAAAACACACATCACCACCACTTTTTCACATTCCGTACAACACGTATTTCGCTTCAATTCCTCAACTCAACTCAGCAACAAGGCATCATCAGGTATAATAGTAGACTCTACGGAAGACAACCGTTAAGACCAATGTGGGAATCAAGAGTGGGTGGTAGTGTGTGTTTAGTGTTGTTGATACTGGTTGGGAAGAGTTGCTGACGGCCGTTTTTCGGTAAGAATTATTTTAAGTTCCCCGTAAATCCACTTCTTCCAGCACAAAACACACATTATAATTTTTCTGATTTTGTTTGCTTGTCGCGAATCTTAGCTAAGTAAAACTGACTGTCCACATAGTAATCCGCAAAGTAAAGCCTGACTCCATTAATCATAGTAAGCCATGTTGATCGGATGAGCCATTTAGTGAATTTCACAGGTTTTCGAATTAAATATTCTTTACTTAGGTACTTAACCTACTTCTTATAATACTTTGGTGTTTTGTGAAACAATTAATTTTCTACTAACTTTTCTTAGTGAAATTCCTCTAAACAGAAGAAAACTTAAACTCGCAAGCTAAATACTTTAGATGTGTAAAGTATCTTTTTAGTACATGTTATGTCTTTTTAGTGTGGGTTTTTAGTTTCAGATTTAACTTTAAAAAAAGATAATAAATAATTAATAAAAAGCTTTGTCAGTATCAAGTAAATTACAATAATATCTAATCTCTTGAAATGTAACAAGTCAGCTTATCACGTTACGTCTAGATAAAATGGTGGTTATTCTACCAAAACCTTCTATGGACTTTTTCAGAAAACTTAATAAGTTACGATACATGCATTTATTTCATATCACTTCACTTATATACCTTAATCGAACTATATTGCATAATACGTCACCACAATTAAACAATATAATTCATAATAATATAAGATTATGAAAATGAAATAAATATAAATGAATAAGATCATGAAAATGAAATAAATATAAATGAATAAGATTATAAAAATAAAATAAATATAAATGAATAAGATTATAAAAATAAAATAAATATAAATGAATAAGATTATGAAAATGAAATAAAAACACAACGTCATTGATGTAAGTTGGCGGGAAAAGCCGCCTTGTCGTTTAATCACGTATGCTCATTCTCAGTTATATTTTTACAATGGCACAGAATCCGCATCGAAACAGCCAAAGAGACCCAGTTGTACACCAAAGTTAATGGAAACAGAGTTATACCGTCTGTAATTGAAGCGATGCGGTCTTTGTGCGCCCGAACGAAATTAACGTTGTTCCTCGTTCGATCGAGTGAGCTGCGAGACGGTGGATTGTTACCGAATTGTGAATCGAACTTACTTTGTAATGTAACGTTCCTTTGTGGTACAAATTCAACTTTTATTCCGATTATATTCTTAATCGATTTGATTATCCTACCGAAATGTGGAGTAAGTTCAAAAATGTATTACTACTTACCTATTTAATATATTACTGAATCTCAATAATTAGAAGCTTTGGACTTTAGATTTTAGGCTTTAGATTTTATCCAAATTTAAAAACAAACCATTGAAACCAATTGGCTCAATAGCGAAGATACTTTCTTCAGAACCCAAGATCCGATTCCTGTATTGGAATAAATATATGTACAAATATATATAAGTGTAAAAAATATATATATATATATATATATATATATATATATATATATATATATATATATATATATATATATATATATATATATATATATATATATATATATATATATATATATATATATGCTGTAAAAAATAACAAAACCAAATCAGACATTTACACATTTTACAGACAGAAGATTTATTTTAGTTGCTTCGAATGTTTAGCAATTCTTAATTTTTTGGTATTATTTAAAAATCATAATTCAAGCACCAACAATCGCTCGTCGGTTTGTACCAAACAAAGTTATATACAAATGATCCAACGCTTCTAGATTTATGTACTCAGAGTATTGTAAATGACCCGTAGTACTCCAGAAACGACGACTTTCACCGTGAACTTAAGGTGGACCCAGTTGCTAGTATTATAAATAAATACGCTAAAGCTCACGAACAAAAACTTTATCATCATGTGAACGTCCATGCTATCCAGCTCCTCGATAACACGGACTTATTAAGAGGACTGAAGAGTTAGTTTAGGATAGAAAAAACTTTTTGTTGTCTGGGTGTACGAAGTGTTGGGCTTCCGGAACTCAATCGCTCATCGGATGAAGCACGGTAGCGAAGCTACTACTCAGACGCAGATTTTCTGCGACTTATTCATGACACTTTTTTTACAATAACTAAAATTAAAACCTAAATAATATTACATTATTCAAATTCAAAAACAAAACTAATTTTAATCTAATAAGTGTCACAGAATGGTTCTTGCTCAGCATATGCCAGGCGTTCTATTGAAGCACCTGGCACTGGTTTCCAACAAGAACCAACGTGGTCAGATCGCGGACCACAGTGACGATATGTAATAAATTTACTGCAACTAAAAGAACAAGTTCCTGCCTATAAACTTAAAGTTAGTATTTTTTTATTTTTTAAAACATATTTATAGTATGCAAGTCACGAAAAGGTGGTGGCAAGTTGTTCAAATACTTAGTTGTGGTGTATTTAAAGCTACTACGAAACGCAGCTGAACAGTGGCGAGGCTTACCAGTGATGATCTAGACGCCCTGGTATCGCGAGCCATATTTCGTTTACGGGACCTTGTTAATTTATTATATAAATATAATGGAGATTCATAACGAATCGTACCAAATAGAAGAGTGGCGAAACCTATTGTAGTTTACTAAGTAAAGAAACACAGGAACATAGTGTTTTCCCCTTAATAGAGACTATAAGAAAAGTGTTAATGTTATTCTTAATAATACTCTAGCGAGCAAATTAAATTAAAAATAACTTACTCATTAGCCCATAGCTAGATTATCATTATAATGAGGAAATCCATAGCAGAGTAACCATTCCAAAAAGATAGTCGCTCAATGACTCCAATAAAAATTACGAATACATAGAAGCTATTTCACAAAGTATCTTAGCATAGAGGAATACTACCCAGTACGTGATACTCTACTGAGCAAATTAAGTTAAAAATAAATTACTCATTAGCCCATAGTTACATTGTCATTATAATGAGAAAATCTAATATAGTAGAGTAACCATTACAAAAAAAATAGTCGCTCAATGACTCCAATAAAAATTACGAATACATAAAAGCTATTTCACGAAGTATCTTAGCATAGAGGAATACCAGTACGTGATACTTGTTACATCAATGTAAGTACGTGACAAGAGTGAAGAAGGACCACGGTGACTTTGAACGTGTGTACTGAAAGATCATGCTGAAACATCGCGTTATTCAATTTCAATCTCTATGTACACAGAATAAAATTTAAATTTAAATTCAGTTCAACAAACACTTTATCGTAATAATAGGTCGGGGCAAAAGTATTTTCGTATTTGAATGTATTATTAGTAATCAAACCTTTTTGGCTGTACTGAATGTAGCTGGCTGGTTTTTAATACCATTAAATTGTCAAAAATGTCACATACATTCTGAAGATGCAATAAATAAAAAAAAATTAGTTCCCGCCATTTTTCAATTGTTTTTCAAGCAAGCAAAATGAACGTATGTAACGAAGAAATCCGGTACATTTTAAAGTTTTATTACAAAAAAGGTAAAAATGCGACGAACGCTGCGAATAAAATTTGTGCGGTTTACGGACCTAATGCAGTATCAATAAGAGTAGCACAAATGTGGTTCAAGCGTTTCAAGTCTGGAAATTTTAGTGTGAAAGTTGAGGTTCGCTCTGGACGCCCTGTCACAGATAAAATCAGTGCCATCTTTGAGAAATTGGAGCAAGATCGACATATTAGTTGCTACGACATTGCTGAAGAAATGGATGTTGATCATAAAACAGTTTTACGTCATTTACGAAAGTCTGGGTACAAGAAAAAACTTGACATTTGGGTACCACATGATCTCACCGAGAGAAACCATGACAACGCCAGACCGCACTCATCTATAGCCACGCAGCAAAAATTGAGAGAGCTTGGCTGGGATGTGTTGATGCATCCTCCATATAGCCCTGACCTTGCTCCATCAGATTTCCACCTGTTTCAGTCATTGCAGAACTCTTTAAGAAGCATAAAGCTAACCTCAAAAGAACACTGTGAACACTACCTGTCAGATTTTTTTAATCAAAAATCTCAAAATTTCTACAGGAATGGGATCATGGCACATGGCACACAAGATGGCAACAAGTCATCGATCAAAACGGCACATACATATTATAAATAAATAAAAAATTATACCTAAAAAATATTTTCCTTTGTATTAACAATACGAAAATACTTTTGCCCCGACCTAATAGTTATGATAAAGCAATTCATATTGATGTATCGATCAAAGTTGTTTTCAATATATCGACATACGAGTATTAAATAGATGGACAGTCAAATTTACTTTGCTAAGATCCGCGTAAACGAATAAATAAAACTATATTGTTAATTAAAATGACAAGTTACAATTATAGTATAGAGAATTACAAATTACAATTCTTAACGAGAAACGGCCATCAGCAAAAAAAAAATTTGGTTATGAAAAATTCTATATTCTTTCTTCTTATGATAGATATCGAAAAAGTGTCTAGTATCAAACTTGTAAAGTGTGTTCAGACGTAAAATTTCTTTTTAAAAAAAAAATTTAAAAAAAAAATACAACCTCTAGCGTGCTACTAGAGGTCGTATATAGAGGCTAATATAAAACCATACGTTACTTTCACAGCAAATAGTGAGTAGAGAATGACGTATTTTAGTTTTATACACAATTTGAATCGGGAAAAAAACTACTATATAGGTCGTTTATTAAATATTTTGTAAAACGTTCGGACGTTAGGCCGAGACCACTCGACGCAGTTTCTTTTTTTTTCAGATTCAAATGGAATATAAAACTAAAATACGTAATTTTCTACTTACAGCAAATACGTTTAATGTCTTCGACATAAACATGGCGTGATGCTAAGAATGACCGCTACGTCTTTCCCCCGATAAAAGAAACTGTAGTACTTTTCCAAATGTAAGAACTCGCGTGTAATTGTTATGTATATGAGAAAAAAGAACAACCATATCTATGAAAATCGTGGTCCCTTTCCACTTCAATTATTACATGTTATAAACATGACATCTCCCTTTTGAACGAATGATATCAGATTCGTTGGCGATAAAATGGAAATGTTTTGTGTTTTAGTACTTATAAAACTCCATTCAATAAACTATAGTGCGATCTTTTGAATCCGTTTTTTATTAGACGCATCGATGTTAAATATAATACTAGAACACACGACACTTAAACATAGTAACATTTAAGCACGGGTCTTTTAAACCCGCGTCAGTTAATAACATATTTCATTTTCATATTAAATTAGTTATTCATATTACATAATCGCATATGTAATATGAATATAGTAATATATATAGTATATATATATATATATATATATATATATATATATATATATATATATATATATATATATATATATTTTTTATATATATATTACGAATTGCCACTTATGAAATCAGTGGTCGCAGATCTCATTCCCGCATTTGTGTCATAAGTAACCAATTTTCTTGAATTTATTTTCTTAATATTATTTCGGCGCACCCTTTCATGTCGAACGTACTTTAACGACATAGTACAATAGGTATAGCTGTATGAATTTTATTAGGGTCTGCACCATTAGATGCCTGTTGCTTGTGATTTAATGCCGTCACCTTTATGAGGGGCGTCTTCGGATATTGCTTTATAGGCCTAAGAATAATGGATATTACCGCTGTTTAATATACATAACACTGAGGTCACGGATAAATTATGGTCCTTTTAAATTATATTACAGAGTGTACAACCCCAGAAAATATCTTACATTTCCCAACCATTGTTTATGCGAAAGGGATGTTTGGTTTGAGGGTTCAATTTACCAAATAAGTTTAATATAGACAGTCAGAAATTTTACTTAGCTAAGACCCGCCACAAGCAAACAAAAACAGAGAAATAATAATGTGTGTTTTCTACCGCAAGAAGTGGATTTATCGGGAACTTACACTAAATGTTACCGAGAAAATGGCCGTCAGCAACTCTCCACCACTATCAACGACACCAAACACACACCACCACTTTTCCATCTCGCACACGACAAGTGTTTCGCCTTAACACGAGGCATCATCAGGTATAGTAGACTCTACGGAAGACTTTCGTTAAGAGAGAGTTGATTTAAGGCGAAGTAACGCCTGACTCCATTAATGAAGTAAGTTATGTTTACCTATTAATTTTTTTAAGGAACCTATCCCATAAAAAGGAAGACAAACGGGCAAGCGTGCTGCCTGATAGAAAGCTGCCGCCCATAGACAACCATCATTACAGGTGTGTTGCTGACCTTTGAAATATGAGTAGGTTCTTTAAATGTTCCAATGTCGTATCCGTTCGAAAATACCGCTGAAAGTAGCTGCTTTGACAGAGTAGTGGTGCGTGGAAAGAAGTTTCGAGAGAAGCGCACCATAGTGGATCGTCACTCATCCAGATGGTGGGGATGAAACTTTTCTTTACGGTTTACGGTGCGGTTGTGGAATTTGGCGGCGGGATTTATTCCAAACAATCCCTCGGAGCACTCCTCATGGTATAAGCGGTAAGAAATGGTGAGAGATAAGATATCGCACGGCAGCGCTAGAGAATCAAGTCGATCGGTGAGATCTTGGTCATCGACGATTCGGATCGGACGACTTTGTATGTGGTCAAATGGAAGACGTTGATACTGGCGAGCTCCGGCCTAGAGGTGAGAACAGTATTCCATATGTGGCCTGACTTGTGCCTTGTAAAGTTGGAGCCAATGGGTAGATTTCGGGAAAAACCTACCGTAATGGATCGCCATTCATTCTGACGGTAGGGATGAAACCTTTCTTTTTTGATTCAATATTTCCTCTCCAACTAGCGAAGGTCCCACCTTTTGTGTATATTACCCAGCCAATTGTGTACAACCTATTTCTTTCAACAATCTATAGTGAAGCGAAACAATTACAATACATAAGCCTTTAAGTATAACATGTCTTAATTTCACATAACTTTACAGAGTGTTGAGAAATCTTCACCAAGTTTTGACTTTGTTGATTTATTTACGAAACTCATCTGGAGAAGTTTGCTTACGCGTATAGGGGCCGTCCATAAATTACACCTGCCGAATCTCATGATTTTAAGACTCCCACCTACCCTTGTTCTTGTCACATGTGGTCGAATTTGTTTGACACCCTCTCCTATGTGATTGGAAGGCAGGAAAGCAATCGATGCTGCCCATAGCAACTCCATAGGCATTTCAAATGCATTGCCGACCTTTGAGATAAAAGCAGGTTTGTTTTTGATGGTCCCAGTGTGATATCGGTTTTGAAGGTTTTTGAAGGTCCCAATGTGATATCGATTTGAAACACCGCTGGAGGTAGTTATATCCACAGGGTAGTGGTGTGTGGAAAGAACTTACATGCAAAACTTTTTTTATAAATTTTCACAAATATTGATCGAAGTGGATTATAATATTTTAAAGTTTTTCGTTGAGGTTGAAATTTAGAGTTATAACACTTTAGATTTATACATATATAATTATTTATTTATTGTTCCTGTACAGATATTAGTACAAAGACGGATTTAATGTCAGAAATCTTTCTTTGCCAGTCAAACTTTATATTGATGAAAAATACTTTTATAAAGTAGGTACAAAAAACAATTAAATTTGACGTCAAAAAACTTATAACACGTCTCTCCTCCTGGAGTCTTTTTTGACGTCATGATCAGGACATGATGTCACACTTTGTTGACACCCTCCCTCGCCTTAACATGTGACGTAATTTATGTACGGCCCCCATAAATTTATATGCAAATTATAAGAAAGGATTTCCTACGAGGATACGTACGGTGGAAGTTTGGTTAAATTATTAACGTGTTCGCAAACCTCAAAATTGTGTTTTGCAGGTATTCTTTACGAGTTGTTCATGTAACGTCTAATTGTTACAAACTGGGTACAATTGGCGCAGTTTCTTTTTTTTTCTTTGATGACAATTAGGTATCACTATTATGCCAGTGTAAAGTAAAATACAATAACATCAAAGCTTGTAATGTACTAGACAACTTGTCATGTTACGTCTTGATAAAATAGTGGCTTTTATGTAGTGGTAGAGCCACGCTGCAGACGAATACTCTGTCAAGAATGGCATATTATTCCGGTTGAGTTTCGGAGGCCCGATCCCCCTCTCCCTCCCATAATGACACTTTCCTTAAAGGCCGGCAACGCTTCTGCACTGCCTATGCCACTGCGGATCTTTATGGGCAGCGTTGATTGCTTTCCATCAGGTGACACGCCTGCTCGTTTGCCTTCCTTTCGCTAAAATAAATGTTCTATTTAAACCTTCTATGGACTTTTGCAGTCAACTTAAAACGTCCAGAGAGGGAGGTACCTTATTACATATATATATATATATATATATATATATATATATATATATATATATATATATTACTTAAAGGCTGGCAATGTATCCGTGATTACTGTTGTGTCGCGGATGTCTATAGGCGGCGTTGATTGCTTTCCGTCAGGCTACACGCTTACCCGTTTGCCCTCCTATCCCCCTAAAAAAACAACAACATTCTGACTACACGCTAAATAGGCGCATGATGAAGTCGAGGTGCGGAAACCAGCCCGTTACACCATCTACCACCATCTACCCCTAAAAAGAGTCACGATACATGCATTTATTTTGCATCACTTCGCTTATATACTACAATCGAACTGTATTGTATAAAACGCTACCACATAAACAATATAACTGATAATAATACAGGATTATGTACATGAAATAAAAAACACTGTTGTAAGTTGGCGGCAGTTTCTAATTAAACATAGAACAAATAAAACGAATGAACAACATGAACAAAATCAATTTGATCATGATTAAATTGATAAAAACATGCCTTATCTTGATTTCTACCAGACACCGACTTTACTTTGTGAAAATTCAATATTAGACATCGGTTGTCTTTAATAAAACACACTGTTTTATATCTGAAGATGTAAAATAATGTTTTATCTACCTTTTAATTTTTTTTTGATCTCTGTATAAAGATTAAAATACCTTAATAACTATAATTGCAGTCGAAGTCATTAGAATTCCTTGTATATTATATTTTACATTGTATCATGAGAACTGAGATAAAAAGAAATCTCCAAACCATCGACAATATAAACGCGACCTTCCAATAAACGGCATATTGGTTTTGCAGGAAAACACCGACCCGGTAATCTTATTAAGCCAATGATGTTAACCTAGTTTTCTGAAACTTTGAAAACGATACAGAATTTATTTATTAAACTTTTATTTTATTTATTTATTAAAAAAAATTATGAAGTGAATTTGGATGAAGCATTACTATGCTTGCATGGGCAGCCTAGTGAGACCTGCTGGTCTCATTTGGCTGGCCAGTGCTTTAACTTCTTCGTCGTGTCAGCGGCATCAGATGTTCTTGCCCAGTGCCTAGAACTTAGCCACTGACAACTCATTATCTATGGCCTTCATAAAATCATCTACTGAGCAGGTGACAGGGCACAAAGAGTAAGATATCAGATGTACCATTGTTTGTGTAACTCTTACTATGCTCTGCCTTCAGTGACCAGTCTGGGTATGCAGGTGATTGAGATGCTTCCAAATTGGACATGGCAAGACGCTTCTGGCTGGCAGAAACTCGAAGACGGTGTGTTCTTCTCAACCCACCGCCTGTTTTATAGCCAGTGTTGAGTTATACCGATTTGATCCAATTCTAACCAAAATGTTTAGTCTACCCAAACATTTTTGCGTCTTGGCAAATGTAGTGTGCCCCCCCCCCCCCCGGCTAGATGGTGAAAAAATCTGCGCAGGACGGAGAACGAACTTACAGAACAAAAAAAGTTATACCTACTCAGAAACTTTTCCTAACTTCACTAAAGTGGAAACTTATGTTTTAGGCACTTCAATCGAAAGGAATAATGTAAAAACCGTCAATATTTATGATTTATAAATGTCTAGAGGAAACTGCTTTTATCGATAAGACCTTTTTCAATTCTTACTATTTCTTCACACTCTCCCTCTATATATTTATTTATATACCTATCTTTTATATAAATAAATAAATAAATAGAGATATCATTTTCAATATTTAATAAAATCCTTTTTTTTTTCATCTACATAATGACACTTTCCTTAAAGGCCGACAACGCTTCCGTGCTGCCTATGGCACTGTGGATGTCTATGAGCGACGTTGATTGGTTTCCATCAGGTGACACCCCAGCTCATTTGCCTTCCTATCACATAATTTGAAAATTAATTTACTGACTTATGTTGCTATGTCCCCCAGAGGGTGACTACAGTGCTCCGCCATCGCGTTCTATCTTGAGCTACGCGCTATATTTCGCTCCATTTCATGCGGATGCTACCCGCTTCTGTTATCTCCGTACATCGCCATGTTTGCTTGGGACAACCACGCTTCCTTTTGCCTTGAAAATTCCATTTTAGGGCTAATACATATAACAGGGATTCGCCTATTCATATAATAGGGATGAAAGTTATTACATCAACAGCCTGCGGCAGTCCACTGCTGAACATAGGTCTCCCCCATGAAGCGCCACCTAGCCCCATCTTCGGCTTCACGCATCCAGTTTCTGCCAGCCGCCCTGCGCAGATCGTCGCACCATCTAGCCGGGGGGCGTCCCACACTACATTTACCGAGACGCGGTCTCCACTCCAGCACTCGTTTGCTCCAACGATTGTCGCATCTCCGACAAACGTGACCAGCCAGCTCTCTCCATACCGACACGTCGAGAGGATTCATTTAGACTGTACAGCATGAAAGTTATAAATCATAGACAAATATATGAATTTGGGGCATGACAACTCATTAAAACACGAGGCAAATTTATTCAGTATGCAAATTTCACAATTTTCATACAATATTTCCCGGTCTAGCTGTAGAGCTTCAACACAAGCGTAGGCTTCAACACAATAGATTAGCGACAAAGGTATTAAACGTTTGAAATAGAACTCACCGCACGGTATGCCTTGCATAATTGACTGATGTATGCATTATTGTGAAACAGTATCATTCAGAACTGTATTCCATTATTTGTTTAGGCTATTAATGGTTTGTTGAATAGCCTATATATGTCCCGCTGTTGAACATGGCCTTCCCGCCTTCAAATTTTTGTGGAAACAGATATTAACCTACCACGTTAGTCGAATGCGGATTGGTGCGATAACCCGACTTGGAATAAAAATCTGTAGGTCATAATAGTTGCTAACCACGTGGATCGTCATGGCCTATGAGTGAGATGTGAAAATTGCTCTCAATTTTCACATCTCACTCATAGGCCTTTTTCTCACACCTTCTTCAGAGGAAGAAGGTGTGAGAAAAAGAAAGAAGTAATGGAAGGAAAAAGAGAAAATAAACTCCTCGGGATTACAGGGATTTTTAAATGAGATACTCAAGAGACGACCCATCTTTGCCGTAGTTTCATTCTTAGTCAACATTATTTATTTGCTATCAAACAAGAAGGAAAGACTGGGACAAGCGTGAAGGCCCATCCACCACTGGTGGACTTATATATGCTTCTCCCTAAATGGGAAGACCCCATTTCCAGTATTTAAACATTTATTCGATATCATTTTTAAATATCAAGAAGAAACAGCATACCATATATCAACAACATACTTTCTTCTCCGTCTAGAGGAATCTCATTACGAAACGAAAGTAAAACGTTAAAACACAAAAACGGCTCGACCGATCTGAATATTCTTTTTTATTTTATTCGCTCTAATAGAGGGAAGGTTTACGAAAAAAATGTAGGGAAAACATAAAAATTATTTTTCGTTCTTTTACTTCCAATTAAATACTTTCAATAGACAGACGGCTTTATCGTCTAACGGTCGTGTTTGATATAAGAAAACTGTCATTTCTATTGTGAGATTTAAAAAAGTATTGCATACCTAAGTACTAAACATACCAGGAAAAGATAAATACAGGGGGAACATACATTGTAGGTGAAACGAAGTTCACCGGGCCATCTAGTTATAGAATAAATATTTTTGATGGATGGCAAGACTGAGATGTTAATTGATGCAACTGAAATTCCACTTTAATCTTTGGTAATAAAACTCGTTTTACATTTACCATCTTCCTCGATGCAAACTCATTGCGTTACTTTAAGTCGACCAAGATTAACGATTTCGTTCAGTGATTAACTGAAAGATAGATTAGTTTCTATTTATTATTAGGGGAAATATTATCAGTTATCAAGTGGATTGGCTAACAAACTAGAATAGTTTCTTAGTTTATTATTATTGTTACTGGCTGTTAAAGCCCAAAGTCGAATAAAAAAAAGATTTATTTTCCAAAATATATATACCACTTCAATAAGCAAACCATATCGTGTGTTGGTAGCGCCATCTATCGCTACAAACTGTAAATACATTAGACACTAATTGAATTATACAGATTAATTGAAAATATTACTGAATATTACTGGAATTAATGAAAATATTAAAGGAATAACTTCCCGAGTTACTTCGTTAGGAATGTCGCATACTGAAGGGACAATTTTTTGTTGAAATTTGTCAGAAAACCGGCAAACGTTGGAACAGAAAAATATTAGATTGAAGACTGTCTGTATGTCCGAACTGATTTTAGACAGGTCGAGCCGGTAATGCTACTTAAAATCACATTATTTTGTAAAGCATTACATACAAAGCATTACATAACAAATCTTGCAGACCAGGCGAAAAACATGTAGCCTATATAAATATTGAAAATTTTTCTTAAACTTGGTTTGACTAATTGTACCTAATGTCTTCTTCCAAAACATAAAAGTAAATCTCAATTTCCTTATATAAGAATTTCACAAGAAGACTCCTTTCAATTTACCACATGCGTTGTTCCAACCGACAAGTATATTGACAAAATGACAAGTATATTCAAGAAATAAGCGTATGTTTTCGTTAAAAGTCGGCAACGCATCTGTCACGCTTCCGGCTTTGCGAATGTCCCCAATATTTTTTAAATATTTTGATGGCAATTAGTTATAACTATTATGCCAATGTCAAGTTAAATACAATAATATCAAGTACCTTAAAAAAGACTACTATTCAACTTGTCATGTTACGTCTAGACAAAATTTTACTAAAATCTCCTATGGCACTTTTGCAGTCAACCTAAAAAGTCACGATACACGCATTTATTTCATATTGTTTCACTTATACGCCTTAATACACTAATATAGTATATAAAACGCCACCCCAATTAAACAATATAACTGACAATAATAAGATTATAAAAATTAAATAAAAACACAACGTCACTGATATAAGTTGGCGGGAAAAGTCTACCTAAATATATTATTTTTTCTGCATAAATATTTATATTAGGTAGAAAAATAATAATACATAAATATTAATAGTTTCCTTTTTAAATCGACTATAATGTTGACCACCGATGTCTAGTGGACAAGCCAGTTGTCTAATAAAAATAGAAAGCCAGTATATTACGTGACCCATAAAAAACGGATAATCCTCATATAATAGCGGTAAGCCCGAAGGTTCCACCTTTTCATAGAGCAATCCCTTATCAAATAGATTTTACCTCGGTTTTACAGACATTATGTATAGATTGAGACTTTCTTATTCAATGGATATGTGAATAGTTAAAATCCTTACACTATATGGATAATATAATAATCGATTATAAATATTGAGTCATTAATTTACATACATACATTCATACATATTATCACGCCAGTTTCCTTTATGGGTAAGCAAAGACCAAAGACCTCCATCTGCTATGCGTGTTAGATTAATATTATTTTCTTTTTGTTTTATGTATTTATTTGTAAATTATGATATTATTAAGTATTTAATTTTAGTATTTGTAAAAAAATGTGTCATAAATAAAGTTTCTCTATTTCAATTTCTATTTCGAAATATTAAATCAGAAAGAAACTTAGACAGTGTAAAAAAAATTTAACCCTTTATTTAGCAATTGTGTCAGCGCCCAAAGAAATTATATTTCGTAATTTTGCTATAATGTTGAGGTAAGAAATGTTCTCAAAGGAGCACAGTAATGAGGCAGTCGTAAAATCTCGCTTTGTATGTAAAATTCAAAGACGTCTGTCGACTCCGGTAAGGTTTGCGAACGAGCTAACTTCTCAGGTTTATTACTGTTTAATGAAGTGTGTGTTCCACATCTTCGGCTCACACTCCTAACTCACCCGGTTTTGTGTTTAAGTTATTAAGTGTTTCCACACACTTGAGGCTTGATGAATTGAAAATTAACAGCTTCAAGTATATATCTTCAATTATACGTTGTATACATTTATTGCAGTCCTTCACAGGTTAGTTTTTTTTATGGAATAGGAAGGCAAATGAGCAGGCGTATCACCTGATGGAAAGTAATTAAGCCCATAGACATCCGCAGCGCCATAGGCAGTGTGGAAACTTTGCCGAGCTTTAAGCAAAGTGTCATTATGGGAGTGGGAATGAAAGGGGAAGTTTAACATAAAAGTTTTTTTAAACTAATTATTAAATTAGTTAAAAAATATATATTCTGTGGAGCCAGCTCAGCCAGTTTCTTTTAATAATATTTTCGCATCTATACAAAATTGGAACCATCAAAGAAAACAACCCTACACATTTATCAAATGCCGGAAACACTAGAAACACTTCTAGTGTTGTAAATGTCTATGGCAGTGTGGAAACGTTGCCGACCTTTAAGCAAAGTGTCATTATGGGAGTGGGAATGGGGGAAGTGGGGGAGGGTATTTAGCCTCCGGAAATCAGCCGCTCACCGTACGAAGCGCGGTAGCTAAGCTACCACTCAGACGCCGGTTTTCTGCGGGAGTGTGTTACTTCACTGGGCGAGCCGGCCCATTCGTGCTACAGACAAATATTATGCCATTCTTGGCAAAGTATTCGTTTGCAGCGTGGCTCACACACGTTTGCACGTGACGTGCATCACAATGTCGTATCAGTTCAGTAATAAATGTTAATATAATATACATGAATGAAAATACAACAACATAAGCATAATTTTAGACTATGAACTCATGGCCGCTATCAGTGTTATGCTGTATGAGAAGTTCTCAACTTTCCGCTTGACTCGTTGTACCACGTGTAGTGCAACAACAAGATGATAGCGTTTTTACTATGTATGTAAGTCTTTCATACATCCTCCTCTCACATTTATCTTAACGAAACGGTTCTCTGTTAGTCGCTTCTCGCCCTCGTGGGAATCAAGACGTGACGGGTGACGAACCACGTCGCCGTCATTTTTAACAAATTAGGTTTATTACAATTCGTTATAGTGAATCCCACGAGGCAATAAATACATAAATAAATGTGATTCATTATACGAGAGTTACCAGGCTTTTTACAAGTAAAAGAGTAATTGTCGACTTTCCTTTAAGTACAATCAGTCGTCTGAATCGATGATAGACAATCTAGTCCTTACAAGCCGTCGAGTTATTAACGTACAAATATTTAATTAATAAATTGATTTAAAGTTTTAAGAGTTTCACGGTGTAGTACAAAGTAAAATTTATTTGTAATTTCTTAATAATATTTGAATTAATAGTTCAATTTATTAACGCAACCTCTCATAACTTGGACCACTCCGAAGATTTCCAAACCTCTAATATTTTGATTAATATTTCGAGTGCTCGAAGCTCGGGGAGATTAAATGAATTCTGAATGTGATACTTAATAAAATTGCCAGCTTCATTTCGTAATAGAAAGTTCTCCAATTTGCAAATTGGTTTCAATCTCCACTCCCCGTGTTTCTTTAAAACAAAAATGTCGCGTAATTAAGATAATTAAAGTATTCGTGAGACATTTTGTATCAGTTTTATATAAATTGAATTCTTTATTTCAATCCATATACATACATTTTGTTGTATATTTCACCTGTCACTTCCCTCCTATCAATTCTATATCACCCAAAAAACCTATAAAATATCACTGTGCACTAATTGCATATAAAATAAAATATAATTTTTCTATAATATAAAAATATAATAAAATTTTTCTATGAAATATAATCAAAAATATAAAATAAAATGAAATGTCAAATCTTGCGACGGCTTTTTCAAGTCTACTTTCACTAAATCGATTCTTATAAACTTTGCACACACATTGAGTTTCCGTGAACATCTAACATTATGATAATTTCCATTTGCAAAGGGTTGTAAGGAGGTAGACAGTGAAAGTCTTCTACCGTTATTATTTTTATATTATTATCGTTTTAACGAGTCTCATAAAAGATACTTGTTGGAAAAAAAAAAAACGAAAAACCATAAAATAAAAACAATTAAAAGAGCTTTTAAGTTAAACAGTTTGATTAACACACTATGATAAAAAATAGGACATAAAAAAAAATACACATAACGCTTTTATTATAGTGTGTTGATCATACTCGTTTAACTTAAAACAATATTAACTAATTAATAAATTCAAATATATTCTGTGGAGCCAGCTGAACCATTTTCTTTCAGAACTAGAGATTGCAATCCCGCAAAACAGGATTACGCATTCCCGCCGGATCCCGCTGCTTTTATTAATCTGCTGGATCCCGCACCTTTAAAGCGCGGAACCCGAAAATTAAAAATTTCTCGCTAAAACTTTCGCGTAAAACGCGAGTAGCTTTATCTAAGAGAACGTTGTGATTTGATTATTAGTTATTATATGAATTGGACTGTAAATAAAAAATATAATATTGTTGTTAGGAGTAGGAATAAAATTAAACAAAACTATTAAACTATGCCAAACATTTAAAGATAACAAATTACTAATTGTTTATACTTAATTAATAGAAAAAATATGGAAAGTCTTCCTTCAAAGTTTTACTTAGCTAAGATCCGCGACAAGCAAAACAATAACAAAAAATTAATAATGTGTGTCTTTTCTGTTGCGTTAAGTGGCTTTATTTGGAACTTAAACCAAAAACTTACCGAAAGTCGGCCATCAATTCTCCATCCACCAACCACTATACACAACACCAAACACACATTATCACTTTTCCATTTTGTAAACGACACGTGTTTCGCCCCAACACGAGGAATCTTCAGGTATAGTAGACTCTACGGAAGACAACCGAAAAGTTTTCGGTTGTATTAATCTTTATCTTTATCCATATAGTGATGGATTTCCGCAAAGTAACGCCTGACTCCATTAATAATAGAAAGAGAAATAATTTCTGTTCCTTAATCTAAGAAATGTTTAATAAAAGTTAATTTTTACCCAAAAATCTGTCAAAAGTTTCAATTTCATTTTACAACATAATTTCTAAGATGCAGGATCCCGCGTGATACCGCGCGGGACTGAGTAATCCCGCATATTATTTCCGCGGGATTGCAATCCCTAATTGAAACCTTCAAAGAAAACAAGCCTACTCATTTATCAAATGCCGGAAACACTAGAAACTCTTCTAGTGTTATAAATGTCTAGGAGCGGAATTGCATCCTATCCATCAGGCGACACACTTACTTATTTGCAACCTCTTCCATTAAAAATGTTAAATACCTTTTAGACGTTTCTGCTTACTTCTACACTAGTCTATAAATACCCTTAGATATTCTGTCAAAGACTAGGTCAAACAATACAAAACGCTTGGCATAACATTGTAGGTATCATTAGTCAAATAAAGAACCGCTGTTGCTTTGTAAGCTTCAACGCCAGATTTGAATAACAATGCGAGCTTTTTGAAAACAAACCGACGACGGTCCAACAGTCGAAGGTCGTCTGTGATTTAAATTTGTTAACTGGTCACCGCTTTGAGTGAAGCGTGAGCTGTTTTACTTTATGCTAAGTGTAAGGGCAGAATATTTAAGTACTTCATTCTTTTTTTAATACAGATAAGAATACGTTTTTCATTTTGAATATACCGACGGACTTTTCCCGCCAACTTACATCAGTGACGTTGTGTTTTTATTTCATTTTCATAATTTATATTATAATCAGTTATATTGTTTAATTGTTTTGGCGTATTATAAAATATAGTCCGATTAAGACTTATATAAGTGAAGTGATATGAAATAAATGCATGTAACGTGACTTTTTAAGTTGAAATAAGTCCATAGATTAAAATGTAAAAGTAGATGAGTCCAATGAAAACATACTAAAAAACTTTTTAAGATTTCTGAATAAATTGTAACTTATCACTCAAAAATATTTTGTTTCAAATGTAATGCTTTCAAACGCTTTTTTTTGTTAATTTACTTATATAATATAGTCCACTCGTATATTATTGACTCTCCAAAACTGCTCTCTCTTGTAAATTTTAACCCATGCGTCAGAACACGTGAGTCTACCCGTGAAATGTTCAATATTAAAATACATATTGACTTGACATCGAAAGCTATGGTTACACCAATAAGCCAAGCAGATCGTCGTAATATATGTATAATATATAGAATAAAAAATGGCCCTATTGAAATTATTTGATTTTTTGATCCTCACTCTTCTTTTTCTTCCTGTGCCATTTCTATCCCGGAAATCGGATTCTGTATTTTGTATTTATTCTTATTATCAGTCATGCGAATGAACCGCTCTGTGCTTTCCACCTTCAAGTAGTCTTTATCCACAGTCTTACTTAAGTAATCTTTAAAATACTATTAGCAAACTCATATAATAATTATAATTCTTTGCATAATTTCAGGTCTAACAAGATGAAAAAAGACTTTAAAGCTCCATCACATTGCCATTTATAGCGTACAAATTTCATTAATTAATTGTTTATTTGTTTGTCAACTCTATCTAAGCTATATACGCGTATAGACACATAGAGATCTTAATACATAACTCGCTTATGATTACAAAGCATTAAATTATTAATAAACTGTTACATTGTCATTAAATTTATAATTGATTCATCTATTACATACATTCGATCCATCTTTTAAAGCAAAAAAGTCCTTAGTATTATAAATATTGCCATCTATTAGCCATTCATATAGTCATATATACTTTTTTAAATAATCTTGTGTTCAATCGTTTTAATTCATGAGGTATATAGACGAGATGCAGTGAAGAATTTTTTTTTATGGGATAGAGTACCGCCTGATGGAAAGCAATCAACGCCGCCCATAGATAACCGCGACACCGCAGGAGTCGCGGAAGCGTTGCCGGTGGAGTCAACGCTCGTAGATTCATATCCTGCGTCGGGATAAATATAATAATCTACAAATATTACACAACTATGGGTCAGGCTTGCCTTCCGCCTGACATATGACTTATAAAAAGGTGCATTAATGCCAACGGAGAATATTTTAACTCAACATTATTTTTCATAATATTTTTCCAATTTATGCTGGAAATGTTTAGTTCTTTAAAGAAAAAATTTCTAAAGACGTTTTTCATTTAACCGAATAAGTAAATAAAATATAAAATTTCACTCTCAATGTCCTTTGAAATAGACCTTGATTGCTTCCTTCCTCCTATTTATAAGGTCCGCTGAAATATTGAATATTACAATGGAGGTAATCAAGGGAGCTACTTATTACTAATTTTATACAACAATTACTGAGTATTCATTGCTTAGGGAACCCAATGGAAGCATTCGTACAGAAAGGTACCTACCCTCCCTAAATGTATTTGGATGAACGAAGGGGCCATCTATAACTTACGTCACACGTTGAGAGAATGAACGAGGTCAACAAATCTAAAGTGCTTAAACTCGAAACTTCAATGAAAACCTTTAACAATATTACCAATTCCACACAAATTTTAAAGAATACATAAAAAGTTTTGAATGTTGTTTTAATTTTGTAATTTATGAATATGAAATTGCAAAATATGTGACGTCACATCAGGAAAGAGGGGGAGGGTGTCACATATACATATGTGATCACGTTTGACAAGAATAAATGGGAGGACAATATATCGTGAAATGAATTATGGATGACCGTGAATATCTGATGTATATATTTTATTAAATATGAGCTGTTGTACCCAGCACTATTAATAATAAAATATTAATACATCATCGACATAGACTGTCGATTATGTATTAATATTTTGCTGATAGATCTATATTGATCTAAAAGGTCTACGTTATGTAATCACCCTGTATACCGCAACATTAACAAGTAACAAAAGTTGGTTAACATAAATGCGATCCTTTGGCGGGTACTTCAATTACTTCCGACGGTACTTCTGGTGTAATCACTTTCCTCGACGTGTTAAAGTTTTGAACTTGTATCGAATTGTTGGTTAACAAGACGTGTTCCAAAACTCAATTTGACTGCTTTCATTACAACCCGAGCCCAACTACTCGAAGTTATTTTTAAAGTATAGTAAACTTAAAAATGGCCGTTTCTCGTTAAGAATTGTAATTTGTAATTCTCTATACTATAATTGTAACTTGTATTCCCCTATAAACTTTTTCGCAAATTCACAATATTGTTTTTTTAATTCGTTTACCCGGATCTTAGCAAAGTAAATTTGACTGTCCATCTATTTAATACTCGTATATCGATATGTTGAAAACAATTTTGATCGATACATCAATTTATCATAACTATTACGATAAAGTGTTTGTTGAACTGAATTCAAATTTAAATTTTGTTCCGTGTACATAGAGATTGAAATTGAACTATTCAAATAAATAATATAACAGTTTTATAGTGGTAGAGCCACGCTGCAGACGAATACTTTGTCAAGAATGGCATAATATTTGTCTGTAGCATGAATGGGCCGGCTCGCTCGGGGAAGTATCACACTCCCGCAGCAAAACCGGCGTCTGAGTGGTAGTTTAGCTATCGCGCTTCGTACGGTGAGTGGTGAGTGGTGAGTTCCGGAGACCCAACACCCTCCCAATTCCCAGGTCTGTGATTCTTCACAGACCTGGGTACAGATGGTTCAATAAATTACATAAAAACCTATTTTCTTCTTTCCACGAAACAAAATAGCAAAAAAGTATAGAGTAAACGCGTTACGAACTCTTTCCATTAAAAATTCTGCGTTCTGCGAGCTTAACAACTATAGAGGCAAACAAAAAAAAACAAAAATGGCAAAGCCTTTCCGGCTTACAGGTTTTGGATTGAAAAGTCGCAAATGATCTCAATAGAAACTTTTTCGTATTGGCTCTGATCCGAAAATTCGCAGTTAGCTTGTATTTTTAATACTTTTTTAAAATTGTATTTATTTACAAAACTATTTCTTTTAATGATGTCATATTACTATAATTCATGTTAACTATTTCCATCTCATTAATCTGATTATTCAATTCCTATTATTAGTTCACACTCTCCCTACATTATATATGTAGTACAGTATGTATGAGAGTGTTCAAATTTTGAATCGTTAATAAAATAAATTTCATTTATCCACTCCAGTTGATGACACTATATGTTTTTAAATGTGTAGTGGATGACACTTGATGTCAATACAGTTTTTATAATATTATTTTTTTGACCGCTGAGTACGGGCCTCTTCATTTCTGGAGGAACAGACGTTAACTCGCTTGTCCAATGCGAATTGGCGGAATTACCAGACTCGGAATAAATGTATTTAGGCCATACTATACATATATTTATTCCGATGCGGGGATTGAAACCGCGACCAATTATTTCCGTGGGCGAGCAGCCACCGCCACTGAGCCAATCGGTCGTCTTAATTCATTTATTAAATTTAATTAAGTAATTTTATTTTTATATAGGAGAAAATTATGAGTTAAGCTCGCCCTTGTACATCTTCTTTTCTTTTAATTCTTGTATATCGTGTTTTGTGTACAATAAACTATTATATGGAGGATAAACAATACCTTGTACATATTTATATTAATTGTAATTATTTAGTAGCTAAAATAATTTTTTTTCATCGTTGACCTAAGTAGGAATTGACTTGTTACTAGACTTGTAGTAGCTAAGTAGGAATGTATTTGTTTTTTAGCTTGAAACTCGACATGCTTGTATCCATTGGGTATTAGTTGCTGACATTTTACTTATTTCTCTCGTTTTGTTTTATATTTACGGACCAAGTTTCGCGTCCATAGGTCCATAGGTCCATGAGAGGTTATATATTTATGTATATTTTAATATAGGCTAGCTGTTAGCCGCAGCAAAGCGAGAGCTCGTTTCACCTTTGAATAGAGAGGATGTAATTAGAAAACGCCGTGAGTACTGCGTGTGGTCTATTAAGTTGGTAGTTTAATTGCATTCAGGTTGGATGTCTGCGAGCGATAAAAATATATAAAAAATTGAATGACGAAAAACATGTGATATAACATTTTGGAGTCCGATAGATTGATGTGTTATCATTTCATCTTCATCGTGTTTCAATCCATTTTAATTCGACCTTAATGGCCCAAGCAAAATGAATTCGTAAGTTAAAAATCGAAGGTTCAAAATCGGATTGAGGATAAGATAAAAGACCGTTTGATTCCACTAGAAGGATATTCATTTGTATGACCTTAGCTTTAAATACAGTAATTACTAAATTTAATCTAAAAGTTTAATAAATAAAACCCGTAATGTACAATTAACTAAGATTTTTCTTTTTAGAGAGAAAATGAGATTACTGATTTAGCAATATGGCACGGTAGCCTCTTTAGCTCAGTGGTAGAGCACTGGTCTCGTAAACCAGGGGTCGTGAGTTCAAACCTCACAGGAGGCATATGTTTTTTTTAATTAATTTTAAAAATACCTGAATTTTTCATATATTTTATTTTCGATTTACAAAATTTGGTCACAATTTCGTAAGAAATTTTAAAATATCAAATCATATTAATGCCACTATAATATTTGCAATATAGGTCAAGAAATTAGTTTTAATATAATAATATATTAATAAGATATTTTTTATTTTTATAGTGTTTGTTTTATATCAGTAATATTGTTATCAAGAGAATTATGGTTTGTAAACCTGGATGGATTAATTAAAAAGGTCTCCCAAGAATATTTAACGTATAATGCAAAAAATTACATTCACGAAACTTGTTATTAAGAAGGAAGATACTGTTTTCTAATTTCAAATTTGTTTTTTTAAATTTCAAAATATTAAATGGAGTACATGTATTTTTAAAAACATTGTGTTAATCGAACATACAGTTTCCCGCGCTCCGTGGTTCGTATATTTTTTTTATCACCCCGTGGAGATATTTCGGATTTACATAGATAATAAATAATTGATTAAAAGAAGAGGTTATATTACACAGGAGATTCATAATTATTATGTTTATTGGATTAATTAAAAAGGTCTCTCAAGAATATTTAATGTATAATGCATAAAATTACACTCACGAAACTTGTTATTAAGAAAGAAGATGTTTTTTTCATATTTAAATCATGTTTTTTTTTAATTTTAAATTATTAAATGGAGTACATGTATTTTTAAAAACATTGCGTTAATCGAACATAAAGTTTCCCGCGCTCCGTGGTTCGTATATTTTTTTTATCACCCCGTGGGGATATTTTCGGATTTACATAGATAATAAATAATTGATTAAAAGAAGAGGTTATATTACACTGGAGATTACCTTCGTGGTAACCGTTCAGATTGGAAAACAAAACTTAAAATTCAACATGTCTTTTTTATTTTGTTACAGAACACTTCGTGTTGAAAAAAACTGGGAACGGAATGAAATAAAATAATCTTAGAATTAAAAAATAAATTGAGACATTATTTTCACAATCGATTAACAACTCTAAGAACATACAGATAAAAAACAAATCGACATGCTGCGTTATTGGATCTGTTTTGCGAGTGCGATGTATCTGGCTGGCCACTGCAAAGCAAACTACTGCAGGGATGCCAATCTATGTTGTCCGGGACGGGACAGCTCTTGTGTCGTTCAAAAGGCCCACCAAAATGCAATCATCGACGACTTGTCGGACAAACCCTGTTACTGTGACCACGCGTGCTTGAAACTCGGCGACTGTTGTCCGGACTTCAGGGAGACTTGTGGAGGTATTTTGTTCACAATATCGACGCAAAAAAGCGAAAACGCAGTAAACCGCGGTATTCATTTTGCGGTTTACTGCTTTTTCGCTTTTTTAACTTACCACCCGAGCCAAAAAAAACCTTTGACAAAGTTGAATCTATACACACAAAAAACTGTCCATTTCAAGTCTGTACAATGTTTTCTATTGATCTTCGAAGCATGACACACCATTCGACGCAGTATTTTTTTCTGATCCCAATGTGAATCTATTAAAAAAAATTATTGACATCTTTGTCATTAACAGCGTTTTCGCTTTTTTGCGTCGAATTTAAAAATTTTATTTGGATAACAATTGATGTCCTTATGGTATTTAAAAAATTTTTAATATCATAATAATTTGGTACGTTTTTTCTTATTTTTAAAACTTCTTTTAAGCGTTACACGACTTTGGTTAGGGAAAAAACTCTGTTCGCGTCAGCAACATGCTTTAGGTTAATTATTAACATATTAAAATTATTTATATATTATGTTATTTATTTATTAAAAATATTATTAATTAATATTAATATTATTATTTATTATTTATGTACTACTAAGACTTAAATTTTTCTTTACTTATGTAATTTATATTATATTACAATTAGCAAAATACAGTTTTAAGGTTTCACTTCTGTCGGCAGTCGTCATGACTGCCTCCGTTTTTTTTTTACTTTGATTGTTGTTATAATTAAAGAAAACAAAAGAAGACTAGCGGCTTCGACGCTTTGAACTTACGACCTGAAGTCGCGAGTTTGTATCTGTCATTGGACTATTGATGTGATTGACTATTGATGTGATGAACTAAGCTTTCGCTCTTTCTTTTCTTTCTTTTATGGCATAGGAAGGCAAACGAGCAGGCGTGTCACCTGATGGAAAGCAACCAACGCCGCCCATAGACATCCGCAATGTCATAGGCAGTGCGGAAACGTTGCCGACCTTAAAAGAAAGTGAAATTATGGCAGTGGGAGTGGGAGGGGGAGTGGAAATCGGAGGGGGAGTGGGAAGGGGAGGGTGTTGGGCCTCCGGAACTCAGACCGCTCACCGTACGAAGCGCGGTAGACAAGCTACCACTCAGACGCCGGTTTTCTGCCGGAGTATGGTACTTCCCCGGGCGAGCCGGCCCATTCATGCTACAGACAAATAATATGCCATTTTTAACAAAGTATTCGTCTGCAGCGTGGCTCTACCACTTCGAAAACTTCTTCCAGATATTTGTTTAAATTCTTACCGAAACAAACTTGTTACAATATATCCAATAAAGTGAATACAATACAATTTAAACAACCTTGTAATAATGGTATAATGTTAATATCCGTTACACGCGTGTACGGTTTATAAGCAAACAATAAGTTATTAAACAATGAAATGTTATCACATTTACATCGGTGAATTTAATAACATGATTCGGCGTGTTATTTTGTTTGTAAACTAAAGTGTATTACTGTTTTATATTTGATGCCAATATTCTAAATGCACATTGAGACATCATTTTGATGACGTTCGGATCATTGTACAGCTCATATAGCTCGTGGTTGTAAAGAGTACGCCATTGCTCATTTTCCAAGACAGGACCAAAGATACGCCTCAAATTTTTTCTATCAAAGGAAAGAACTCTGAAAGTCGATTTCACTCTAATGTTATTTAGCGCTATCCTAAGAGATTTGAATCAACTTTTCTGTGCTTTCCACTTTCAACCAGTCTTTATATTTTAGTATAAGAAATTAAAATATATACAAAGTATGGTCTGTTTTTCCAACACAGGACCAAAGATACACCTTAATAAATAAAATATTTGGTTCTTTGTCGGAAAAGGGGCGATGGCGTACTCTTTACAACTACGAGGTATATGAGCTGTACAATGAGCCGAACGTCATCAAAACCATTAAGATTGGACGCTTTCGTTTGGCTGGGCACGTGGTAGGGATGTACGAGACTAGTGTACCCAAACGCCTACTCGACGGCAAACCAGGTGGTCGTAAAAGCCGCGGAAAGCCGAAGCTCAAATGACTAAATGGAATCGATGACGACTTAAGGACAATCGGTGTGAGGGGCTGGAGGGAAAAAGCTAAACGAAGATCCGACTGGAAAAATTTACTGGACCAGGCTAAGGCCCACCCGCAGCTGTAATACCTTGATGAGAACTATTTGTCCCTAATAATCCAAAAGCCAATTATATCCTTCCCAAGAGATACAATTTATTGTTTGCACTGATTTCTTATTAGATGGGAGCCCTTTTATATACTCACATAATTTGTGTTTAATTTACATATGTATAATAAACAGATCTAGTAGCCAACAACCCGCCCCTCTCCCTCTTACCCCTCCTCCCATTCTCACTACCATAATGACACTTTCCTTTAAGGTCGGCAACGCTTCCGCACTGCCTATGGCGTTGCGGAAGTCTATGGGCGGCGTTAATTGCTTCCCATCAGGTGATACTCCTGCTCGTTTGCGATCCTATCCCATAAAAAACACCTGTCTGTATATATATATATATATATATATATATATATATATATATATATATATATATATATATATATATATATATATATATATATATATATATATTATATATATATATATATATATAATATCTTAAGTATTGGAATAAAGTATATGATATAAAATATCGATTTAATTCCGCATGCAAAAGCAAATATTATTCCCAATACTGTATCTATAATATTTTAGAAAAATTTCCAACATAAAAGAATTGATACAGTTCTAATGGAAAATTAATGGACAGCTTAGGTAAATAAACATTCGTGGAGTGAAAGACGAAACGTAATTTTATACAGCTCATAAAAAAGGCTAATCCTCGAATATTTCTCGGAGCTTCCCACTTTTACCACCCTCGCATAATGCACCCTAATTTCCATACACTTCCTTTATTTACTTTCTTGTACACATAAAGAGAAACCTTAAAATTATTTTGTTATTGTATGTATTGGTTACAAGCTTCCATTAAATCAATAACTCTTTTACGGAAAAAAATTCAAAAAGGCAATACTATTTTATACACTATATTTGTATATTAAGTTTATTGGTGACTATATGTCGTGAGGACTGCCGACAGAAGTGAAAACTTTAAACGATATTTTGAAATTTCAAAGTAATTGTAATATTAAATACTGCTATTACTACAGCATATTGTTGACGCGATGCTCAAAACTTTATCCATCCATGAAGCGTCCAACGCACACACACATAATCAAGTATATAAAATTTGTTTGCGTGATGCGTGTATGTAGGCAGCTGCGTGCGTATTAACTGTGTTTAAAGTACGTCTATAGCTGTACTCATTGCTATAGATATACCTTAAGCATTAGCATGTTGCTGAGGCGAACCCATAGATTTTTCCCTACCTAGAGTCATGTAACGCGACTATAGAAGTTTTTACTTCAAAAATATAGCAATTACATTATCCAAAATAAGATAATGACATATTCAGTTATGTAAAAAACGGATTTTGTCTTAGAATTAATACCTATACATTCATACACACATAAAAACACACTTTAATTCTTAGTTTGAGAACTTATGTAGAATATACCTTATGAATACAGTTATTTGAGAGAAGACACTTAAGCGAAATCCTTTATGGATACACTTCAGCCTGGGGGAGGCCGGAGAGTTACGTCGGACTCTTTCTACCGACTAAAACCCCTTGGGTGTTTCTACGCGTCACTTCTATCGGGGTCACGGGGACGCTTGGCTCAAATCCGCAATCCCGACAGCGCAGCCTTTATGAGCCTATCTTCATTTGGGAGGCTTTAGGTTTCCCTCCCACTTCGCTGAAGAAGCCACAAAATACTGAGGGCGTTCTTCAGCTCAGGAACTTATTGAGTAACAGACCCCCGATCCGTTATTGCAAGTCCTGGTCAGGGTGGCATTCGGTCCGCATAGACCAAACGCTGCCGGCCGTGTCTTCTGCGACGGATCGGAAGCGAGTTCGGGGCTTGTTCTCGCCTCCGCTCCGCCGCTTCTTTCTGCGACATCACTGTGCCGCAGAAAGTCTCATCCGCCCACAAGACCTCCTCACCGCCAATCATGGCTTTGATGAGGGCTGGCAGTGATTATTTTAGTTGCTTTTACGACGTCCATAAACTTGTAAAAGTGTAACTAAGTTAAAGATTTTTCGACGCGACGACCGGCGGCACGGCGACCTTACTTCAATCTTTTGGAATGTGATGCTTTCTTAACTTTATAAACAAAAGTATTAAATACATACTTTTAACTCCAGAATAAGTAACAATACTTAAAAACGACGAAAAGCATAGACAAAGCACTGACACGAACGAAGTCGCGGGAAAGAGCTTACCCTCACTAAATTACAACAGAAACTTCGTACACTCCCTCTCTAACACGGCATTATACTCAAGATTAACCCTACGTACTCAACGTTGGAAAAAAGCGCAAAAACAATTTTCACTGCAATTTCGCGCACCTCGTATCCTCGCCATTTGTAATAGGATATAAAGTGTCTCCTTACGTACAATCCCGCATTGAAAATTTCATGCGCACGGAAAGAGCGGAGAAGAATTTCATGCGCAAGAAATAATGATTAAATCATTGCAATTGTTATCACTTAATGATACTTCATTTTATTAACTGAACTATTCTTTTCTTTTTTGATGGCAAATAGTTATTTTTAATGGAGTCAGGCGTTACTTTTCGGAAATCCATCACTATATGGACAGTCAAAAGTTTTACTTAGCTAAGATCCGCGACAAGCAAAACAATAACAGAAAATTAATAATGTGCGTTTTTCCGTTGGGTTAAGTGGATTTATTTGGAACTTAAACCAAAAACTTACCGAAAATCGGCCATCAATTCTCCACCCACCAACCACAATACACAACACCAAACACACATTATCACTTTTCCATCTTGTAAACGACACGTGTTTCGCCCCAACACGAGGCATCTTCAGGTATAGTAGACTCTACGGAAGACAACCGAAAAGTTAAATAGTTATAACTATTATGCCAGTGTCAAGTAGAATACGACAACATCAAATCTCTTGAAATATAACTAGCCAATGTATCACGTTACGTCTTGAGTAAATAGTGGCTATTCTACTAAAACCTCGTATGGACTTTTCAGTATCAGTCGACTTAAAAAGTCACGATACACGCATTTATTTCATATCACTTCACTTATACACCTTAATTGAACTATATTGTAAAATACACCACCACAATTAAACAATATAACTGATAATAATATAAGGTTACGAAAATGAAATAAAAACACAACGTCACTGATGTAAGTTTGGCGGGAAAAGTGCTTAACTGAACTAATATTTAACAATTTTATTTTTTTTTTCTTCATGGCGATTACCTATCATTATTATGCCAGTATCAAATAAGATAAGGACAAATATCTTGAAATGTAAATTTCTTGGCTTTTCACGATCTTTATCATTACGTAACGTGACAAGCTGGTTAGTACATTTCGAGATAATTTTAGTAAAATTTTATGAAAAACTAATATATCCGAGGTATTGTTTGTAAAAGAAAATATTACCAATGGTTTTATGGATCAATGGGTCGCGACCCGGTCTACGCAAATATTCAGACTTATTATACTTCCAAATGTGATCCGAACGAAGTCGTGAAACATTCATAATCCACGAATTTGGGGTCGTAGCTTGATATTAAATCACACTGATTTAAAAGTTGATAACTGTAACGAATGTTTCATTGTATGACATGGTTTTTTATTTAAAGTTGATTTTGTAAGGAGAAATTTCATCCCCACCGTCTGGATGAGTGGCGATCGACTACGGTGCGTTTCTCCCGTAACTTCTTTCCACGCACCACCAGTTTGTGGAATCAGTTACCCTCGGCAGTTTTTCCGGACCGCTACGACATTGGAACCTTCAAAAAACAAGCCTATACATACCTAAAAGGCCGGCAACGCTTCCGCGCCTCCTGCGGTGTCGCGGTTGTCCATGGGCGGCGTTGATTAACACAGACATTCCCAAACAAACAGACACAGAGACAAACAAAACACATACACACACAGTCGGCCAGACGCAGAAAAATACACAGACAAAATGAGAAACATACACAAAACACTTCTTTAATTTAATTTATGATATTACTCATGTGTTGAGATCACACTATGTATATAAATACAAAGCAATCTACATATGTACATATAAGCTTATTAATTATTACAACGTTATGTAATGCCTCACCTCACTTCGTCGGCCGCATACTGCGAGTACGAGTATAGTAAAACTATAATACTATAGATATAATGAATATTATAAATATAGTAGTGATAATTCGTGCATGAACAGGAATTATATAATAAAAACATATACATATATACAAATACCAAGAACGATACTCTAGTCTGCATTATTTTATACATAGATTGAAAGATTCGAAAAGAAATTGATAGATTCGAAATTTATAATATTTAAAAAAATAATAGTTAAGCTATAAATAAATTTATATTTGATATATTCCAGCTGCACAATTTCAAAAACCTTGTAAGATACACCTCTAAAAAACATACATACATATATTAGTCACGCCTGTTTCCCGTAGAGGTATGCAGAGCCCACAGATCTCTCCATCTGCTACGATCCGCGTTTCCTCTGAGTAAACACTTTTTTTTTGGCATTATGCAGTTATATATCGATGTGGGGATCGAACCCGCGACCATTGGCTCCGCGGGCGGAGGGCTCCGCCACTGAGCCAGATGATCGTCAACGTCGCTACAGATGATATGCTAAACATCTCAATTAAAATGTCCAGTAGTGTGATGATGAACTAAATTTAATTCTTTTTTGACAGTAACGGACTGCGTGGTGTCAGACTGGGGAGCATGGTCTGAGTGCGATACGAACTGCGGTTCAGGCAGCATGGAGAGAAGTCGGAGGATAGTGCAGTCTCCGGCGCACGGGGGGCGCCACTGTCCATCTCTTGTCCAACGGCGAGCGTGCCAAGCTCACCACGGCTGTTCACCCGACAGCGATATTCCGTTACGAGGTAATTTGGATGTGTCTAAATATTGTAATATGCCCAATTTGTTGAAAAAATGACGGTGACGTGGTTCGCCACCCGTCACGACCTGATTCCCACGAGGGCGAGAAGCGACCAATGGAGAGCCGTTTCGCTGTGATGAATGTGAGAGGAAGAATGGATGATGTGAAGGAGGATGTGCCAGCATCGTAGTGGATAGAGCTCTGTGGTATCTGCCAACCCCTGCGGGGGATAGGCGTGAATATATAAAAAAAATGTTTTAAGTAGGTGAGAGAATAAATAATAAATATGATTAAGGATATAATCTTTAACACTACAAAGGTAAGATTTATATACTATGAAATATTATATATAAGTTGAATATCGTAAATATTAATATACACACTACCACCATGTTAAAAAATAAATCATTGCACATACATAATATTTCTTGTTCGCAATAGGTGACGAAAGAGAGAGACGTGCGAATTGAAATCGAACAAAGCGCTAAATGCGCTTAAGGTACTCAGAAGGTTCAATTTCCTTCGCCTTCCTTTAATTCCTTTTCCCCTCCTATTACTTCCTTCTTCCCTATCCCATTTCAATTGATTGAAATTCTTCTACCCCTTAGCATATAATGCATATAATGAATGTTCAGAGGCGGTGATTGTTTACCATGAGATGACCCCCTTGTTCATTTGCCTATCTATTCTAGCTAGATGCTCTAGCCTTATATAGCCTGCTTATCTTGAAAACAAAAATAACTCCCCTCATTGTTTCATTTCGTAACAAAGTAACTGAAAAATAAAAAAAATATCAATTTATGTTGTTCTTCGCAGAGGAATCGGCAATGATTCTACCCGGTGGGCTCTCCATCAGTCGTCATTCCAACGAGACCGTCGACATCCGGAAGAACTTACGCTTGCGTAATCCTGATGATCCGGAATCTAATTCTCACAGGGAGTAAGTGAAAAGTTCATTTTATGATTATTGAAAGTTCATTCTTTGCACTTAAATGACATCAAAATTTCCATATACACGTTGTTATTGTGTAGAAATGCGTTTGTGGTCCCACAATAGCTTCTTTTACATTGTGATGCTATATAGCTCCCTTTGCTCATGTTATGTCTGCAACGACTCACCTATGTACGGAGTCCGTACGAAGTTTTTACGGCTTTTTAGCCTAGCTGTGGGGAGAGTGTGATTGAATTGAGTTGATCGGAAAGAAGGAGTATGAACTTCAGTCGTAATGGGGTTTTTAATATTAATTAAAGTTTACTCGTATAGCAACGAAAACTTTCGGACAATGACTCCCTCTACTTGTTTATGTCGCTCGCGTATACAGGTGTCCCAGAACTCAACGTCAAGCCGAAACGGGGTGACAGGATTAATTGTAACCATCATGAGAAAAATCAGAAAAAAAGTTCTATTTGAAGGTCTTAAAATTAAGAACCTACCAAGAGTTTGTGCGAATTTATATTAACCTGTATATTGCCATCACTGAATTCCTTTACCGATATCAACTACATTAGTGTGAAGTTGACTCCAATATATGTATTTTCTAAAACTGTATTGTATATTCAAATTTATATGACTCAAAACACGGGACAATAAAAGCACGGGAAACTGACTGTATTTATCTGTCGCATGTTTCTTTTTTATGAGATTTGAGGCAAACGAGCAAGCATTTCACTTAATAACAATCAACGCCGCTAATAGACATCCGCATCACTATATGTATTGCGGAAGCGTTGCCGACTTTTAAGGTATATTTAAGTTTATCATATAGGCATTATACATTACGTGGATACTGACGGTCCATCTCCTTGACAAGCTCAAAGCTGCTCAGAGGGGTATGGAGAGGCCTATACTCGGTGTTTCTCTGGTGAATAGAATTCGAAATGAAGAAATTCGCCGGAGAACCAGACTAACCGACATAACTCTTCAAGTTAGCACAATGAAGTGGCAATGGGCTGGACACGTTTGTCGGAAAACCGATAATCATCGGAGTAAACGACTGATGTAGTGGAGACCGCGACTCGGTAAAAGTAGTGTGGGACGCCCTGCTAGATGGAGCGACGATTTGTGCAAGGCGGCTGGCAGAGACTCGAAGCGTGTAGCCGAAGATTGGGCTAGGTAGCGCGCCTTGCGTGAGGCCTATGTCCAGCAATGGACTGCCGCGGGCTGATATTGATATGGGCATTATATATATATATATATATATATATATATATATATATATATATATATATATATATATATATATATATATATATATATATATATATATATATATATATATATATATATATATATATATGATATGAGATATGTTTATCCGTCACGTGTTTTCATGTGGGCAGACCCAAAATTTATGTCTTAAAAATCATGTCTTTAAAATTTACAGCATAAATCTTTTTTCAGATACTGCGTTCAATTCGAAGTGACCAAGGTGTCGAAGGCCTGCCACATAGATTCCGAATATAAATCTTTACGCGAAGGTACGTTAACTACCTACCATACGGCGGAAATGTGCAGTTGTTCAACCATATAACGAGATCATAAAATAGATTTATAGTGTGATTAGGGTGAAGAATTCTTTACGTATATGCGAAATACTACAATTTGAAAATTGTAAGAATGTTAATATAATTTTATAACTTTGAAATGGTGTGGTAATGGTATAGTATAATATGATAGTGGTAGAGCCACGCTGCAGACACACACTTTGTCAAGAATGGCATAATATTTGTGTATAGCATGAATGGGCCGGCTCGCCTGGGGAAGTACCACACTCCAGTAGAAAACCGGAGTCTGAGTGGTAGCTTAGCTACCGCGCTTCGTGCGGTGAGCTGTTGAGTTCCGGAGGCATAACACCCTTCCCCTCTCTCTCCATTCTCTCTCCCCTCTCACCTCCCCCTTCCATTCCCACTCCCATAATGACACTTTCCTTAAAGGTCGGCAACGCTTCCACACTACCTTTAGCGCTGCGGATGTCTATGGGCGGCGTTGATTGCTTTGCATCTGGTGACACGCCTGCTCGTTTGCCTTCCTACAAACTAGCAACCTCAAAAGAAAGCAATCAATGCCACGCATAGACACCCGCAGTGCCATAGGCATTGCAGAATTTAAGAAAAGTGTAGGCTTGTTTTTTGAGAGTTCCATATCGTATCGGTTCGGACACACCGCTAGAGGTATCTGGTTCCACAGGGTAGTGGTACGTGGAAAGCAATTTCTAGAAAAATGCACCTTACTGGAATACCACTAATTCAGATGATGGATGGAAAGAAATTTCTAGAAAAATGCACCTTACTGGCATGCCACTCATTCAGATGACGGATGGAAAGAAATTTCTAGAAAAATGCACCTTACTGGCATGCCACTCATTCAGATGACGGATGGAAAGAAATTTCTAGAAAAATGCACCTTACTGGAATGCCACTGATTCAGATGAAGGGGATGGAACTTTTCATTGTGGCGAGTTGTGCGGTAATGGAATTAAGCTGCAAGACATTATTCCGAACAATTCCTCGGAGCACTCCCCATTCTCCAATTAGTCTCTTTTCTCACAGTAGCTAGATCTTCCTCTGTGCAGTCCTTCCATCGTTCGTAGAAGACTAATATACCGGTGTTTTTTTTTTTTCAATAGGTGGAACAGTCTGTGTCATGTGCGAAACTGCGGCCCTACGACGGGATTTGAAATGGCGGTGCGGAGGTCACGGAGTGCCGGGGCATTCGACCCGTTTCTACGCCCTGGTTGCTCCTCACTGCCACGGGAAGTGGATGCGGGCAAAGCATAACCTCGACAAAAAGGGCGACTGCTGCATCAACCCGGATTTTATATTTGTTTAATGCGTAAAGAACTTTCAAATAAAACAACGGATTTCTAGATCGACTTAAATTGATTGTGACATCAATAGCTATGACTATGACTCGACATGTATCAAGATAAAAATCAGTGACTTAATTATTTATGTATTTTATTATAATGTTAAACATTGATTTAATTCAGCATTAGTTATATCATTATTTGACTTTATTTACATATTTCTCTCTTCATAACAATATTATTAATATAAAAAAAAATTCTATAAAAATAATATTATTGCTAGGGTTATTAATCCTTCGTGGAGGGATAAACCAAGTACAAGAAGGATTATGCATCCAATGAAAGGAACCTTCTCACGATGCTAACCGTGCACAAAATGGCTGCTTTCTGAATTTTGAATTTAACCCACTTACCTAAAACTTACTTGGACAGATGGGCGTCCAAATTTTTACCGATAAGTCCATTCACAGAGACCACTATCAACTATCGAATCGATATTACAACAGTTAATAATCAAGGAATTACTAGTAAAGACCTTGAAATTATCAGTAGACGCGTATTTTTGAATATTTTAAAATAGTTATTAGTACAACTTTAATTTTTATAAAAATTTAGTTATAGATCAGTAACGTTCTTTTAACATTTTTTCAAAATAGCCGATTATAAAGGCAAATATTCGATATACCATGAATCAAATCAATAATTGATGAATTATTAGTAATAATATTGAAATAACAATAAATAATTATAGATATTTATTGTCCATGAAGTGCCCTAATTTATTTTATTCGTGGAGTAATTAATTTACTTGCATATCCAGATAAACAATATTTAATGTAGGATGTATTCACTAAAATGGATTTATTTTAATCTTGATCTTGGCAATTATATAAATATGATCATTTTTTTAGGACTTAGATATAAGAGTGACTTTTTATAATAAAACTATTAATATAATATAAGTTATCGTTAGTTTGTGAAAACATATCCAAATTAACTTGTGTACATAATAAAATGTTATCATAATAATCTTGTGTTTATTGTATATAATACCCAATGGCAAACACAATAATCTTCGAGAACTGGCGAAGATCTGGAATGCAACGTTAGTTTTTTTTACAGCCCACACATGACCCACTATTGGGCAATTTCTGCTTTCTAAGGTCATGTACATTAGCGTACACGCTCGCAGAAGGTAAATTAAAGAAACATGCAGACTGAATAAATACTTCTAGACTTAACCTTTATGTTACCTATCCCGGTGCAGAAATAAAACTTTGACACGATGCCTTTGTCACCTTAAACATTTATAAAATATTATTCAATATCAATATCAGCCCGCGGCAATCCACTGCTGGACATAGGCCTGACCCAAGGCGCACCACTTAGCCCGATCTTCGGCTACACGCATCCAGTCTCTGCCAGCCGCCTTGCGCAGATCGTCGCTCCATCTAGCAGGTGGGCGTCCCACACTACGTGTGAAAATATTAGATAAAATATTATTGTATTTGATTTTTTTTTTTGGTTTAAAAACAAATCATTTTTGGTATGAATTTATTGTATCAAACCTATTTTCATAAACTCGTTACTTTTTAAAAACAATTCAGTGACAGATTTTTAATATCAGAATAATAATTTATTATTATTCTCGTATTAACCGTTTGAGTGTCGACGAGCGCTATTGCGCTCAACGTCACTCTAACTAAATTTCAACTCTAATGATAGCGCCGCACAGCTTTTGCACGATAATCCAAATTTGAAACCTCAATCTCGTGCAAAATTGTGATAGCCAGTCACCATACCAGAAATGAGTGGATTTATTGCCGTTGTGTTGTTTAGTGACAAGGGTAAATGACATCAAAACAAAAGATTTCTTTGACATTTTTAAATATATATCAGTAAAAAAAATGGCACTAAAACGGTTAAAAAACATTATTCATAACATAATAATTAAAAAAAAATCCAAATAGATTAAAAACAAACCATCATCATCAAGACATTACAGCCGCGGGTGGGCCTTAGCCTGGTCCAGTAAATTTTTCCAGCCGGATCTTCGTTTAGCTTTTTCCCTCCAGCCCCTCACACCGATTGTCCTTAAGTCGTCCTCGATTCCATCTAGCCATCTGAGCTTAGGCCTTCCGCGGCTTCTACGACCATTTGGTTTGCCGTCGAGTAGGCGTTAGGGTACTCTAGCCTCGTCCATCCGTACCACGTGCCCAGCCCAACGAAGGCGTCCAATCTTAATGGTTTTGATGACGTTCGGCTCATTGTACAGCTCATATAGCTCGTACTTGTAAAAAGTATGCCATCGCTCATTTTCCGACACAGGACCAAAGATTTTATTTATTAAGGTGTATCTTTGGTCCTGTGTTGGAAAAGCAAACCATACTTTGTACATATTTTAATTTCTTATACTAATAATATAAAAGACTGGTTGAAAGTGGAAAGCACAGAAAAATTGATTCAAATCTCTTAGGATAGTGCTAAATACCTTCAAACGGTCACCAACCTCCGGGATAGAGATGTCACCTTAAGAAGAAGAAATTGCTTTGCATGCACCACCAATCTGTGGAACCAGCTACTTTTAGCAGAATTTTCGAACCGATACGACATTGGAACCTTCAAAAAACAACAATAACGGTACACAGTGCACTACATCAGTTTTGTAGTGGTAGAGCCACGTTACAGACGAGTACTTTGTCAAGAATGGCATATTATTTGTTTGTAGCATGAATGGGCCGGGGAAGTACCTTACTCCCGCAGAAAACCGGTGTCCGAATAGTATCTTAGTTACTGTGCTTCGTCCGGTGAGTGGTTGAGTTCCATAGGCCAAACACCGTCCTCCCTCCCATAATGACACTTCCTTAAGGGCCGGTAACGCTATTGCACTGCGTTATAGCACTGCGGATGTTTATTAGCGGCGTTTATTGCTTTTCATCAGGTGATACGCCTGCCCGTTTGCCTTCCTATCCCATAAAAAACCGCAAAAGCCAGCAACGCTGCTGTGGTGTTGTAGAAGTCTATAGGTGGCGTTGAAAATTTTCCACCAGGCGACACGCTTGCTCGTTTGCCTACGAATCCCATAAAAAAAGATCCAGATATACTTTCCATTAAACGCTATAAATATAATAGCATAAATGGAAAACGTCTGTATATTGCCGCAATTTGAGTTACATTTTGTTTGATATCCATCCTTTATGGAATGGCGCCCCGAGCTCTTTCATCCAAATGACAGCCATTTATTTATTTGATGAGTTTACAAAGGCCATATTAAGTGATACCTTTGCAATAGGTGAATATATTTACCATCTTGTTTTTACACTGTTTTTTTTTATTGGCTAAAAAAAATTGTCCGATAGTAATTTATGAAATAGGAGGGCAAACGAGCAAGCGTGCCGCCTGATGGAAAGCAATCAACGCCGCCCATAGACAACCGCTACACCGCAGGAGTCACGGAAGCGTTGCCGGCCTTTTAGGTATGTGTAGGTTCGATTTTTGAAGGTGCCAATGTCGTATCGGATCGGAAAGACCGCCGAAGATATCTAGTTTCACAGAGTGGTGGTGTATGGAATGAAATTTCGAGAGAAGCGCACCGTAGTAGATCGCTACTCATCCAGATGGTGGGGATGAATCTTTGGTTTGGATAAATTAGTTGTATTTTTTAGGAGAGATAGGTAAACGATCAAACGCTTCATCTGATCTTAAGTACTCACGGCCTGCAATGGCTATCTGCAGGCATAAAAACGGCCGTCAGCAACTCTCCACCTACCAACCACTATACATAACACCAAACACACACTACCACTTTTCCATCTTGCAAACGACACGTGTTTCACCTCAACACGAGCCATCATCAGGTATAGTAGATTTTACGGAAGACAACCGTTAAGTTATAAAAGTGGTAGTGTGTGTTTGGTATTGTGTATAGTGGTTGGTAGGTGGAGAGTTGCTTACGGCCGTTTTCCGGTAAGATTTAGTTTAAGTTCCCTGTGAATCCACTTCATCCAGCAGGTAAGCAAACACACATTGTTATTTTTCTATTGTTGTTTGCTTGTCGCTGATCTTAGCTAAGTAAAAGTATTGACTGTCCACATAATAATAGATTTCCGCAAAGTAACGCCTGACTCTATTAATCATCAATGGTTTTAAGTTGTATTTTTTCATCAGGATAATATATGTTCACAATTCGGAAGAGGCAACTTAACAAAACTAACGGTTATAATAAATGACTCTTATCTTCGTTCGAACTCTATTTCTTTTTAACTGTCCACTTTCCAACTGTCCACCATAAACCCATTGATTTTGAAAGAGGTAACTCCACCACTGATACCATTACGCCATGATTTCACTTTATTAGTAAGTAACACAGACACAGAACAAATCTGAAACAAGTCAAATCTCAATTAAAACGTCACCTGCACGGATGTTGTCCGCTGCCGGAAAGTTTAAAAACAAAAAGGTTGTTTACAGTCCGTACGTCAACGTCACGACCACGAGTTTACAGGTTAATTTTGTTATTCCGTTACGTTGTCGACGTTTCGGGAATTAAAAGGAACTTTGAGAAAAAAAAAAACTTTTTTTTTTTCACTTGTTTGGACACAAAACATGTGGAAAGGGATAATGTATTTTTTTTATAATATATTGAATAATAAGTGTCTTTATATATATGTATTCCAAATTTGAATTGACGACCGACCGGCTCAGTGGCGTGGCCCTCCGCCCGCGGAGTCAATGGTCGCGGGTTCGATCCCCGCATCGCAATAAATATATGTAAGGATTTATAAATATTTATTCCGAGTCTGGCAATCCCCCCAATCCGTATTTCCGTTCCTGCCTTTTCATTTCTTCTTTATCCTTTCCCTTGTTTTTAAAGAAATTGTTATTAAACAAAATGCATTAGTTCGATTGACGACTTTTGGACGACCGATTGGCTCAGTGGCGGGGCTCTCCGCCCGCGGAGTCAATGGTCGCGGGTTCGATTCCCGCATCGGAATAAATATTTATATGGATTTTTAAATGTTTATTCCGAGTCTGGTAACCCCCCCCAATCCGCATTTCCTTTCCTGCCCCTTCCTTTCTTCTCTATCCTTTCCCTTCCTCTCCGCCAATCCACGGTCTGCCGTGCCAATGGATGCGTGGCTAGGGGCGAGCCTAGTCGTAAACGTGCCGATTGTCCCGGGGTCGGGCTCCCCCGGGGACTATGGTGCCTTACCTCAGCATGCAGGGCTCTGCTGGGGCTGACCTCCATCCTCCCTTGCGGCTCGTGGGATTCACTAAAAGACGAATTTAATATACCTAATTTGTCGAAAATGACGGCGACGTGGTTCGCCACCCGTCACGTCCTGATTCTCACGAGGGCGAAAAGCGACCAATGACGAGCCGTTTCGCTGCGATGAATGGCAGCGGATGGAGCTCTGTGGTCTCTGCCAACCCCTGCGGGGGATAGGCGTGAATATATATAAAAAAAAAAAAAAAACGACTTTTGGATAGCCATGTAACCCAATGTAAATTGATAAAGTGTGATTAAAATATAATTAATGTATAAATGTACAATTAAGAGCAAGAATAAATTAATATAGTTTTGAAGGAATTTATTTGAAGATAAAAAACCCCCTAAAGATCCCCTAAAGTCGCCGTAAGCAGACGCAAGTACGACAGGCACGCCACAGTAGCTAACGATTTCTTTTTATAAAAGAGATAGAAAACGACCATGGGGATTACCGTAAGGTAAATGATCACCGTCACCAACAGACACAAAACCACCGACCAAAAATACATACGCAAAAAAAGAATATTTTTTGCGTATGTATTCACAAAAATGCATACGCAAAAAATAAAATATTTTAATATGCAATTTATAACTTATAAATGATGGTTTGAAGCTTATCACGTATTATTATTTTAATATTATGTACATTACGTACCTTGAACAAATTGCTGAAGTTTTTCAAAAAGGCCAGGTCAAGAGTACTCTTAACCGTGCTAGCATGAGGAGAAAATTGAGTGTGGAGTAAGCAAAGAAAGTATGCCGAGATCGTAGCAGATGGAGATCTGTGGTCTCTGCCTACCCCCACGGGAAACAGGCGCGACGATATGCATGTATGTATTATGTACGTATATACAATGTGTCATATTTAATTAACACAATTGTTTACGCGACAAATGTGAATTGTAATGAGAAACATTATTAGAATATGGATTACAATTGAAGCGATTGCTTTATTTACATTTTAATTTTTGTAGGTACTTTAGTGATACATTGATAAATGTATCACTATTGTGATAATATTTTTAATATATTTGAATATATTAAAAAAAATTTAATAAAGTAATAAAAAAAAATTGTTTAATAAAAACAAAAAGATTAGTTCGACTGACGTCTTTCGATAGATATGTCACCCATACGACATAAGAAATTAAGATTGAATATGAAATGTAAACTGGTAAGTGTGAATAAAGTATGAAAAAGTTATATATATATATATATATATATATATATATATATATATATATATATATATATATATATATATATATATATATATATATATATATATATATATATATATATATATATATATATATATATATATATATATATTGTGAATAGAACAATAAAATAATAATTGTTTTTATTATATTTCTGATTCTTGTGGCTTTCCATTTATGTAGTGACTTTAAGAACATCACGCTCCTTTCTATCTCTTTTTATATACACAAAATTTGTATTTACTTTTTTGTGTAATAAACATAACTAATAACCGTAACTGAGACAAGTGCTATACACAAAACAATAGACGATAATCCGAAAGCAATTACACAAGAAAATGTGAACAATTAAAATTTTACTGCATTTATTGTACCTACAAGTTATTCCCCTAATTATGAAAGTTCCTAAACTGGATTAACGATATTAATAATTTGTTGTTTTAATCTAGAAACGAAACAAGAACAATTATTCATATTTACAATGGACAAAATGGCGTATTAACAGTCAAAGTTTCCTCACGTACCAGCCATTAATGATATTTTAACAATACGGCAGAGAAAATATAACTTAATCACAATTTAAACACAAATACAGTTTTAAAAAAAATTCAAAATTGGTGGAAAATTAATTTAAATAATTTCTAGTGCTAATATAATAGAGAAAAACGCTACAAAAATATCATCACTGCCATCTGGATGAGTAGTTATCCAATCTCTTACATTCTTCTCAAAACTTCTTTTCACGCACCACCACTTTTGGAATCGGTTACTTCAGCTGTATTTCGGAAACAATATCATATTAAAATTTTCAAATGACAAGCCTTTTCTTTTCTTTTAAAAATAAATCCTTATATGCACGATATCCACATATTTATTTTGCTAAATGTAACACAATATTTTTACAGATAACATACAAGTTTTCGCATCGTGAATAATTTATTTTTTAACATCCCGTGCGATGTGATTCACCCCGTTCGGTTCAAATCCGTTGTTCCATTTTACACAGATTATAAATTAATTGATTAAACATACCGTTTTATTCACGTCAGACTTTAATTGCCTCTTTTATATCATAGGCCAAGCAATAAAAAGGTTGTTTCCTTGCTTGCTTCCTACCTAACTATAATTTATCACTCATAACCTGCCTGGTGGCAGATTAACAGGAAGTGGGGAACGAGAGGCGCACCACAGGCCTCTAGTTCTGGCCTCGGAATATCTACAAGTTCCCTTGACCAAATCCTAAACAAGGCTTTAAAAATATGTTTTTGTTTACTACCTATCTAACAGGTAGTTGGAATTGGAGGTCCCGTAGATAAAATAAGTACAGCCTGTGCAGGTGTAACAATTTTTAAATTAAAATTACTTCTATTGCTATTCATATAATGTAATAGACATACGATGAATAGCAAAGTTTTCGGTTAGTTCCAATTTTACTTTAATATTGCACTTCGCATTTTTCTTTGACGCCTTCGTTGGGTTGGGCACGTAATACGGATGGACGAGTCTAAAGTATTGTAGTGATACATTGATAAATGTATCACTAATGTAATAACTTTTTATTTGAATACATTAAAACCTTTTACATTATATTACTTCTTTTTAAATACGTAATTTTAATATTTAAAATTAAAAAGAATTTTGTTTAACATAAAACGCCTACTCGACGGCAAACCAGATGGTCGTAGAAGCCGCGGAAGGCCTAAGCTCAGATGGCTAGATGTAGTCGAGGACGACTAAAAGGCAATCGGTGTGAGAGAAAAAGCCAAACTAAGATCTGATTGAAAAAATTTACTGAACCAGACTAAGGCCCATCCACTGCTGTAATGCCTTGATGATGATGATGATGTATTTTTTTTAATTACCTTGATCCTTTGCTAAAGGTTATGATTATAGGGAATAAAATAAATCAGTAATAAAATAGATGAGCAATTTATTTTATAAATAATCCAAAGATGATTAATGGAGTCAGGCGCTACTTTGCGGAAAACCATCATTATGTGGACAGTGGAAACGTTTACTTAGCTAAGATCCGCAACAAGCAAACAAAAACAAAAAATTAATAATGTGTGTTTTCCTGCTGGATGAAGTGGATTGACGTGTTGAGGCGAAACACGTGTCGTTTACAAGGTGGATAAGTGATAGTGTGTGGTTGGTGGGTTGCTGTTGTTGACAGATGTTTTTCGGTAAGTTTTGGTTTAAGTTCCAGGTAAATCCACATCATCCAGCAAGAAAACACATTATTAATTTTCTGTTCTTGTTTGCTTGTCGCGGATCTTAGCTAAGTAAAAGTTTTGACTGTCCACATAATAATTAAAAGGTAAAACTTCATCAACTTATGTGACTAGGGGCCTTATTCGGCTTTCCCGCCCCGGGCCTCTGACGCACTTAATTTGCCGCATTCAAAACCTTGAGCAAACAAGAATAAAATATCATATTGTGTTCCACAACATAAATAACAGCTCATATAACAAATTGGTATTCATTGTTAATGCCTACTCCATAAACGATTCGCTCGAGATTACGCAGAGGAATTGTTTTATGAAGCAATTTCACCGTCGACAACCCTTGAGAGTGTTACAGGAATTAGACTGTGGCCACACTTGACTGTAAAATTACAGATAAATATTATCTTTATTATTACTATCTAAAGTACAACTTTATATTGTATTAATAAACGAGTACAAATCACTCATTGACATGTTATTTGGGAAAAATAACATGTCAGTCAAAAGTTTTACTTAGCTAAGATCCGCGACAAGCAAAACAATAACAGAAAATTAATAACGGAAGACAACCGAAAAGTGAACAACTCTTCCGTAGAGTCTACTATACCTGAAGATGCCTCGTGTTGGGGCGAAACACGTGTCGTTTACAAGATGGAAAAGTGATAATGTGTGTTTGGTGTTGTGTATAGTGGTTGGTGGGTGGAGAGTTGATGGTCGATTTTCGGTAAGTTTTTGGTTTAAGTTCCAAATAAATCCACTTAACCCAACGCAAAAACACACATTATTAATTTTCTGTTATTGTTTTGCTTGTCGCGGATCTTAGCTAAGTAAAACTTTTGACTGTCCATATAGTGATGGATTTCCGCAAAGTAACGCCTGACTCCATTAATAATGTCAGTGAGTGATTAGTGGCTGTACTTATGCGTTATTTATTTATTATTAAGCATAATCCAGAGAGCTCACTTTGAGGGAAACCAGAATATATTTTTTCACAGATTAAAAAAATAATAAATGTATTTGATTTTTTTTTAATAAATAAAGGGAATTAATTATTATTTCATTTTTTTAAAGAAAAAACAAAAGCCTTGAATTAAAAAGTTAATTATTGTTTTAGGTGTACGACACTTATATATAGTGTGTAAGCAGACGAAGTGTTTTTTTTTCGCTGCACGACATCTCTGTCAGATAAAGAGGATAATGTATATCTCTTGTTTACCAGTAGGTAATTAATTAAGTCGAGAAACGCTTGTGTACCGAGAGAGAACCGTCCAACTGACTGTTTGTAAAAAGTCAATATTAAAACTGTATTGCAATTTTCTCGAAACATTCGTTAGTTTTATTCATTATATTTGAGTAAAAAGTTCATTTTCGGCAAAGATGAAGAAGATTATATGACAAAAAATGTCATCATAAATATAAAATAAAATTTTGGAAATAATAAATATTGTTTAATTTTACTAACTTTTTAAATATAATCGATCCTCCGAGTATTCATTGTAGATTATAATAAAAAATTAAAAACAATACATGTAATTTTAACTGAAAATCATATTACTACTAACATTATTATAAATATCAGAAGGTACATAAATATACATTATTATAAAAATCAGAAAGACGAATTTAATATAACTAATTTGTTGAAAAAATAACAGGGACGTGGTTCGCCACCCGTCACGTCCTGATTCTCACGAGGGCGAAAAGCGATTAATGGAGAGCCGTTTCGCTGCGGCGATTGGAAGCTGACGGAGCTCTGTGGTCTCTGCCAAACGCTGCGGAGGATAGGCGTGAATATAAAAAAAAAATCAGCAGGTCAACTTCGTTCCTCCTGGTGGTAAGTGACCATTACCCATTGACATTCATGATGCCAAAGGCTTCTCAGATACGTTGCCGGTCTTTTGTGAACACATACTTGTACACTCGTCTCTTTAATGTCCCTATGCAATTCGCGTGAGTATACCGCATGTGGTAAATCGTTCCACATTTAGACAGTTCGTGGCAGAAAACTGACTGAGTCATACGGTGTTGGACGGTCAGCCATCCAGGTGATGGGGATAGATCTTATTTTTGTTGGTTTTATCGACTTTCAAATCACAACAGTGCTAACAAAATTTTCCCTTCAAAAATATACGTGTCGCCTGATTACATATGCAATTCCTTGTGACAAGGAAAAAAAGTACATACATATTACGGCGACCAATTGGCTCAGCAGCGGGGTCCTCCACCCGCGGAATCAATGTCGCGAGTTCGATCCCCGCATCGGAATAAATGTATGAATAGTTTACAAATATTTATTCCGACTCTGGTAACCCCGCGAATCCGCATTGGACAAGCGTGGTGGATTTAACGTCTGTTCCTTCAAAAATGAAGAGGCCCGTTCTCAGCAGTGGGACATATATGGGCTGTTAAAAAAAAACAATACATATTATAACAGTGTTTCCCGTAGGGATAGGCAGAGACCACAGATCTCCATCTGCTACAATCTCGGCACACTCTCTCGGCAAGCTCGCTGATTAAGGGCTCCTTTGACCTAACCTTTCTTAAAAAATTCGGCAATTTGGTCAAGGTATGTTTTTTGGTCCTTATCGACCCTTCCATCCACATCCGCAACGTTAATTTCTTTTACCAGCCGTCTTTCATCCATCATCTATATGTCTATGGTATGGTATATGGGATACCCAAACCACCTTCTTCTTATGGTCCAATTTCCCCGAGATAGGGCACAGGGCGTCCACAGTGCTTCTCCATTGGTATCGGTCTTGAGCGACGCTGAAGCGCGTCGCGCTTCAGGCCACGTCAACCCGATGGATTTCATCTCGGCCACTACGGAGCGCTTCCAGGTATGTGCCCATATGCCAAAACCACCTAAGCATCCCTTTTTCAACTTTTTTACAACTTCTCTTACTCCTAAAAGAAGTGTGTTTCAATTATATTATATATTACTTATTTCTTTATACATGAGGCGTTGATCCTATTTCAGAAACTGTGACCAGACATTAGCTAATGGCGGACAACTTTTAGCGCTGCCTACATCCAATCCAATTATCGCAGCACATCAACGTCGAGACACTAGACGTGCAACATTGAATTAATGAATTGAAACAGACCTGTTACTTCAATCAAGGGGCACCCACTAATGACGTCCTCCTAACACAAAGAAAAAGAAAGTGCGTTCTTTTATGACTCTACAGCTAGATCGCAATATAAAATAATAATATACACAACTCGCCGAAACGATAAGTTACATCCCCACCATTGGATGAGTGGCGAACTACTACGGTGCGTTTCTCTCGAAACTTCTTTCCACGCACCACCACTCTGTGGAATCAGGTAACTTCGGCGGTCTTTCCGAACCTATACGACATTAGCGACTTTAAGAAACAAGCCTACAGATACCTAAAAGGCCAGCAACGCTTCCGCGACTCCTGCGATGTCGCGGTTGGCTATGGGCGGCGCTGATTGCTATCTATCCGGTGACACGCTTGTTCGTTTGCCCTCCTATCCCATAAAAAAAAAATCCTTGTGAAGTGATCCAAGGAATTCTTCGGAATATTCGGATATCTATGGGTGGCCTTGATTGCTTTCCATCAGGTGACACGCGTGTTCGTTTGCCTTCCTATCTCATAAAAGAAACGTAAGCTGATCTTCTTTCCTTCCTCTTGGTGAGATTAAGTGCGATTTGCCGGGACCTTCCCCTCATCTTTGCGTGAGATTACGCTACATTTGTTAAAACATAGATTTTTTTCTTACTATCAAAATAAATCTTTTTAATAATAGCCATAGTAAAAGTGACAAATTTAGCATTTTTTTAAACATCTGTATAGTAAGTCTACATTGGTGCTTTATGCTCACGTTATTAATGAAGGCTCCCTAACGTAAAAAAGGAATAATATTTAGGGCCGAAATACAACGTCTTATAATTCCTCTACGACTAGCTCTCCCGTTCCCGTAGCGGTAGATCCTCGTACACTTTCATTGTATACAAGTTGATTGGTTCAGAATTCTTTCGACCTGGCCTTCGTATAAAAAAAGAGAAGCGTTATAGGACGCTTGGTAGATGTGAAATACGACGACGGCTCAGTCTCTACCGTATGCTCACGGCCACGTATAAGTGAGTATAGTTGAATCGAGTGGAGGGAGGCGTAGCCTGTATCGAGCCGACGTCTCGGTTTACGATTTCACCCCCATACCCCGCGATAAGATGTTTCACATCAAGAATACTTGCAATTTCTTCAATATTTGGATTTTTAAACACTCTCGGTTTTGGTACTGACGTATAGATATCTCTTATATTTAATAAGAGATACCTACTTACGCCGTAATAAAAGAACAAGAAAAACGGATACAAAACATTATAAATTATCAGTAGCTCCCACAAAAATACGTAATCACATTTACCGATAATGGAGTTCAGTACGCTAGAGAGATTGGAGGCATTTGGGAAATGTGTAGCAAGCGACGAGATTGTAACATCAATTGTAGTGATTTTTTTTTATTTATTGGCAATTTCATTGTGCAAATTGAAAGGAAGTTAAGTACAGCTCGAGACTTTTCCCGCCAACTTACATCAGTGACGTGTTTTTATTTCATAATCTTATATTAATATATGTTACATTGTTTAACGACCGATTGGCTCAGTGGCGGGGCCCTCCGCCCGCGGAGTCAATGGTCGCGGGTTCGATTCCCGCATCGGAATAAATATTTATATGGATTTATAAATGTTTATTCCGCTTCTGGTAACCCCCCCAATCCGCATTTCCTTTCCTGCTCCTTCCTTCTCTATCTTTTCCTTTCCTCTCCGCCAATCCACGGTCTGCCGTGCCAATGGATGCGTGGCTAGGGGCGAGCCTAGTCGCAAGCGTGCCGATCGTCCCGGGGTCGGGCTCCCCGGGGACTATGGTGCCTTACCTCAGCATGCAGGGCTCTGCTGGGGCTGATCTCCATCTTTCCTTGCGGCTCGTGGGATTCACTAAGACGAATTTAATATACCTAATTTGTCGAAAAATGACGGCGACGTGGTTCGCCACCCGTCACGTCCTGATTCTCACGAGGGCGAAAAGCGACCAATGACGAGCCGTTTCGCTGCGATGAATGGCAGCGGATGGAGCTCTGTGGTCTCTGCCAACCCCTGCGGGGGATAGGCGTGAATATATAAATAAATTACATTGTTTAATTGTGGTGGCGTATTATACAATATAGTTCGATTAGGGCGTATAAGTGAAGTGATATGAAATAAATGCGTGTATCGTACTTTACTTGACACTGCCATAATAGTTATAACTAATTGTCATCAAAGAAAAGAAAAAGAAAAAAAAACATAACAAAAGTACTTTTCCCGCCAACACACTTCAGTGACGTTGTTTTTATTTTTTTTTTATTAGTTATATTGATTAATTGTGGTGCCATATCTATAGATATAAAAATGAAGAGTTATTTTGTTAATCTCGCTAAAACTCGCCGATTTGAATATTTTTTTATAACCCGCTTGTAACGCCACCTACTGGGTTATATTGTGAATCTAAACTATTCAAGGGGTCCGCTTCAATACACAAAAACAAATTCAGTTCAGTAACAAACACGTTCAGAAAAAATTAAAAGTACATAATATACCAACGAGAAAAAGCGAAAACGCTGTAAATGACACAGATGTCAAAATATTTATATTGCACATTCGGATCAAAAAAAATACTGCATCGAATGGTCTTAGTCTGACGGCTCTCCAACCAATAGAAAATTCTGTACAGCATTGAAACTGACTATTTTTGAGTTATTAGATACAATTTTTTTCAGAAATTTTTTACGTCTTTTTTTTGGTCTGGTGGTTCAGAAATTCTAAAAAGTTTTTTTGGCTCTGGTGATAAGTTTTTAATTTGTTGTTTACTACGTTTTCACTTTTTTGCGTAAATATTTTTATTTAAACACATACCTCAACTACCCACATAAAATCATTACAATATAAATTGCGAACAATTTTATTTCAATTCAATTTTCCCAACAATCGCACCGCTCCTTCCTACAGTCGCACGCTCGCTTACTTTCCAGTAGAAAAATGCTTGTAATTTTACGCTTCCTTCGCCCGTACATGAAAGAAATGTGAAAAAAGCAAATTGGTATGAAGAAATTCCGATTATAGACGAACAATTACGAAATTTGTATTTTTAATAAAGAAGAGTGTCTCTTAAATGCCAACAATGCATTACTGGTATCCACTATACAGGCAGTCCTCGACTTACGTCGTTTCGATTTACGTCGTTTCAAGTTACGTCGAACAATGTTTTGACACTATTCCTCAAGCATACGTCAATTGTTTCGATTTCCGGCATAGGAGAATTCACTTGTCGCAATGTATACGTACATATATAATTATTTTAAGAACTAATTTTGATAATAAAGTATGTATGTACATATATACTTTGTTATAAATGCAGTTTTTTTTTAATTTTGAGTCCATGTGGATCCTAACCCTTAAGTTTTACATGTAAACATATGAAAAAATATGTTTCGACTTACGTCGCGTATTTCGAGAACCTAACATGCCGCAAGAACGAGGACTGCCTGTACATTATTTCTATGGGTACTTGTCTTATTAAATTTCGTTCTTTATTAAGCCTATATTTAAATTTCGTTCTTTATTAAGCCTATATAAAAATATAGTACAAGTGGCTGTATTAATTGACATGTTTACCCATAAACGTGTCTATATTAATTAATATAATTACCGGTACAAAATTATCCTTTCAAATTATTTTTTTTATGGGATAGGAAGGCAAACGAGCAAGCGTGTCACCTGTGGTTATCTATGGGGGGGCGCCGTTGATGGAAAGTAATCAACGCCGCCCATAGATATCCGCAGTGCAGAAGCGTTACCGACTTTTAAGGAAAATGTCATTATGGGACTTGGAATTTGAGCGGGGTGGGGGAGGGTGTTGCGCCTCCAGAGATAGGATAGGATAGGACATTATCGGTACAAAGCTATATTTCCTAGTCTCCTTTATTAAAAAAAAATGGTAGAACTCCAGCCAAGGGTACTAGGGGTATGTGTACCAATTCAAACATCAGCTCGCGCAATAAATCGACGTAGTTTGTCAGAAAGTATTGCCGCGCTGACCTCGTCGGCAATTACACAAAGGAATTCGTTTACGAAGCAATTTCATTTTCGATAACCCTTAAGAGAATACCAAGAGTAAAGATGAGGACACACTTGGATCGACGAGCTGATAGACTGATTAAACGGTTTTATTTATCACCCTTATGTGTCAAATGTATATATGTTTGTTTGCTTCAAACTTTACGATGACTGTTTCAACTACTTCTAGTAGGCCGATTTTTATTAAATTTTGCACACACATAGAGTTCCCGTGACTACATTATGATAATTTCGACTTCATAATGATGACCTTTCAGGAGATGAGGCAGTGGAACTCTTTTTTTTATGGAATCGGAAGGCAAAATAGCGTGTCACCTAATAGAAAGCAATCAACGCCGCCCTTAGATATCTGCAGCGCCAAAGGCAGTGCGGAAGCGTTGCCTACCTTTAACGAAAGTGTCATTATGGAAGTGGGAGGGTACTGACCTCCGGAACTTAGCTGCTCACCGTACGAAGCGCGGTAACTAAGCCATCACTCAGACGTCGGTTTTTTGCGAGAGTACTTCCCCGGGCGAGCCGGCCCATTCATGCTACAGACAAATATTATGCCATTCTTGACAAAGTATTCGTCTGCAGCGTGACTCTACCTCTATCACTATATTCTAGCGTTACTCGCAACCCCACGAGTATGGGCTCATTTGATTGGTTTTGACGAGGCCCGTTCATTACATTTGGTAAGAAAAAAAAAAACAAAGTATAAAATAGAAACCCATCTGCAATACCTAAGACCCTGCACATGTATACGGGCAACGTAGCAGCCGTGTCAGCGATGCTTTCCATTAGGTAATACGTCTGCTCGTTAGCCTTCCTAGAGACTTTAAAGTTTTTTTCTCCTAGAGACATTAACCCTTTCAGTCGTAAGTCACCTCTCACGTGACAACAGTACTATATCGCTGCGATCGTAAGTCACGTAGGAGGTGACAAAAAGACATGTGGAAACTCGCTCTGTGTGAAATGCAGGCAATATTGCCTTATTAGTTAAATATCCTTAACAGAGCAATTGACATCTTCAGTTATATATCATTGCCTTTTTAAATTATTTTTAATATATTGAACTCAAAAATGAATAAAGTCAATGAAAACTGTATCTGTAGCTACAACCTAGCGAGAATCACGTATAAAAAGCTAGCGACCGTTATGGGTTAATAAAAGCGTGGGGGTGCATAAGTATCTGTATAACGACTGTAGAACAAAAAGAGCAAGTGTGTCGCCTGAACTTTTTTTTTTAGTTTTCTTAATAAATATTTAGATGTATAATACATATGTTGAAGTGGACGAATGCTGAAGTGCAAACTAGGCCTTCACAATTGTAATGTGGGACACCCCTCGGCTAGCGGTTGACAGATGCATGAAGCCGAAGCCCGGGCTACATGGCGCTTTTTGTGGAATGTTTATCCAGGAATGTTCGTATACACTTGACTTCATGAGTCTTTCAGGGGCCATGCTATTGCGCCAATTATATCGAGTATTATTAATAAAGTGGAGAATTATTATAATATACATAAGTACTGTAGCGATACATTGATAAATGTATGACTAATGTAATAAAACTTTTTAGTTAAATATATTAAAATATATTTTATATTATATTATTCCTTTTTAAATTCGTAATTTTAAAGTAAGAAAAAAATTAATTGTTTTATAAAAACAAAAACATTAGTTCGACTGACGTCTTTTGATAGACATATCATCCGTCCGGCATAAGAAATTGAAATCATATATATTGAGATATAAAATGTAAATTGATAAAGTGTGAATAAAGTATGAATAAAATATAAATTTACATTGAATAGAAAAATAATTTAAAATCATTGAAAGAGTTTTATTTTGAAGAAGTAGCCCCCTAAAGATCCAAAAGAAGTACCCAAATAACAAAAAATAATCTACTGCTCTTGAAACGGTATTCACCTTAAAATGGTCACGATAAGCTTACTTTTCCAAAAGTTTGTCAGCCTCAATAAGTCAAAACTTTCCACGGAAAGCTAAGTTCTCAGCTACAAAGGGAACCCGCACTCATCCTGAGCGAAACTCTAAAGTTTTAATACTTTAATCAGACTTGTTAGACAATTAAATTGGTTTCATTTTTTGATTAATAATAAATACCTCCCTATTTCTAGGGGAAAGGTTATTAACTTTTGGGTATATGTATAGTTATTGTATTTATTTTCTGTGGCTGCGACCACGGGCTGTACTGAGTGACGAAGTAAATTAGTTCGCACTAAGCTGGTTGACGTTTCACTTGTCCCCGTATAAAACAGTGGCGACGGACGAAGAAAAACTTACCTCGTAGGAAAGGGATGAGGATGAGAATGGTTCACTACCTATAGACCATCCCAATGTTACAATCAACAAAGGTGATAGACGGCCCTCTAGGCGTAAAGGGATCTTTTATAGAATAATAGATAAATAGTTTTAAGTTGTAACGGAAGGTTACATGTTTTAATGATATAATTTTAGTTAGTTTAAGTATAAGTTAAAAATATATGTATTAGTACACTATTACGTATTCAAATTTAAATACTTATTCTAATATTAGAGTTAATAAATTACTTTAACATCTGCCACATAAAAACACGATCTGCCATCGAACATTTTTTGCTTGTCATACGTTAAGTGTTCAAAGCAACGCGGTGACAGATTGAAGGAATTTGAAAAGGAATTTGTAAACTCAAGTAGGTGTAGGTGCGGCGCTCGCGCCTTCGTGCTATTTCGGCCTTGTTCGTGTGCCACTCGGGTTTTTTTTATGGAAGTTACTGACGGGTGCCGAGGAACGACACTACCTCAGTGAGGGTTCGTCCGTTATGGAAATATCAACGGGAACCATGACGTCTCTTAAGAGCGCCCTCGCTCAGTATTTATTTTAAAAATAAGTGCAGGAATCAAACCCCGTTTTAGGGTAAGTTTTGAATAGCACATGTGTGTTTAATTTTTTATTTTGTAATTCCGTTCTGGTTTTAATTCACCACGACAATCTCGACATAATGCTTTTCACGAGTTGTCGCTGATTAACCAGAACGGAAGTTGATAGGCCATGTCGTAATCGATGGGTATCTGTCACTTCCAGGGTTTCACCTGCACATTTTATCTGCGGGGTTCTACCTGCCAGCTTTTACCTGCGGGGTTGATTCCACCTGCGGTAATGATTCTACTGCGGAGCACAATGTAATGGAGGGTGTCACCTGCGATCCAGGGTGCCACCTGCCCTCCGCCAGTATGTTACCTGCGGTGCAAATGTAATGGCAGGGTTCTACCTGCGGTTTATTTCTTTGAGTGCTAGCTAGCTCAGGGATCGACATTTAGGTGTCTCAGCGCATCCTTTACAATCGCTGAGGGCAAACCGCTGTCAACTTGCAGGGTTCTACCTGCGGTTTTCTTCTTTGAGCGCAAGCTAGCTCAGGGGAGTGTTAGTCCGCTTACGTGGCAAAATCAGATCGGCCGTTTACCCACGACCTACAAATTTGTGTCTCACCTACTTGATTCTTTTTTTTTTTTTTTGTAATAAATATTTCTTTAAACTGGTAACACTCTGGTTTTATTTGCAAAACCCAGGTAGGTGTTGCACTGGCGCCCAACGTTATCTATGGTTAATGTTATAAAAGAAAGGTGCCACAAAGTCAAGGAAGAGAGCTGTTGGGTATATGTATAGTTATTGTATTTATTATCTGTGGCTGCGACCACGGCTGTACTGAGTGACGAAGTAAACTAGTTCGCACTAAGCTGACTTTCGTTTCACTTGTCCCTGTATATAACATTAACCAACTACGATTCTCCAATAGGGATTGTCAGGATATTCAGACAGACATTTTTTTAATCCTACGACATGCTAGGAACATGCTGTTATTCCAACAAAATATTTGTTTATATTTAAATTTTTAGCGTTGACAAACTAAATAAAGGCAACGTGTCCTTTAAAAAAATCTTTAAAAAAGGTTTTGATATTTTAAAACAAATAATATAGATACAAAAGGGTCATGCAAATATTCATTACAGTACCCCGGCCCAAAGATGTGAACAATATTCTTAATTCGGTTAGAGAAAAACACTGTACTGAATCATCACTCACCCAAATGCTAAATTTTACACATACATACATATCGTCACGCCTGTTTCTCGTAGGGGTAGTCAGAGACCACAGATCTCCATCCGCTACGATCCCGGCACACCTTCCTTGCTTCCTCCATACTCATCCATCCTTTAAACAGATTCATCGTAGCGATACGGCTCTCCGTTAGTCGCTTCTCGCCCTCGTGAGGATCAGGATGTGATGTGATGTCACATCGCCGTCATTTTTTATTAGGTTTCGAACATTTTAATCCCACGAGCCGAAAGAGAGGATGGAGGTCAGCCTCAGCAGAGCCCTGCATGCTGAGTTAAGGCACTATACACGGAGGAGCCCGATCCCAGGACAGTCGGCATGCTTGCGACTATGCTCGCCTCTAGCCACGCATCGCAAGCAGGAAGGGTAAAGGATAGAGAAGGGCAGATGAATAGAAACATGGATTTAGACGGGATGATAGGGATATGATACTACCGCAACGGAAGACAAGGAGTGATACGGTCGTAGCTCGGAAAGCCGGGGTCGCGTACCCATGTACCAATACCATAACTACCGGATAGGCGGCCAGACAAAGATACTCCCTGACCTTTTATAGCTGCGATTATTTCCCATAAGTTGACCCCATTACCTATTCTACCTCCTCTTTATTACCTACCATTTTACGTCATGATTATTTCAAAAACCTCATTCACATCCCAACTTATAAGCAGAAATGAACGTTTTATTTTCATCTTAAGCCAACATATTTATGGGCATCATTCCTCCAACCCTCCTTGTGTTTGAAAGCTTACTCCTTTAAAATCATGTGAAATAAAGCCGTGGTGTACTGTTGTGAATTATTTATGACAGATGTTATCCGTATCGTCTAAGGAGCAATATACCGTGCCAGCGGAGTATTCCAAGTTTTTAGAATAAGTATTTGTGTGATGATGATCTTTTTTATGAAGGTCGGAGAAAAACACGAAAAATACAGCATATGGGTTGCCTACGTTAAAAGAGAGAAATTATGGGATAAGAATAGGGAATAATAGAATGCGGAAGCGGTTAGGCCTTTTATTCTCGATGTCAAATAAACAAAGAACGATAACTAAGCTATCAATATTGGGTTATCTGTAAAAATATGGTACTTATCGTAGAAAGTCGGTTCAAGAGACTTTTCCTGCCAACGTACATCAGTTATTACATTTTTATAATCTTATATTATTATCTTATATAATATAATATATATCATATATATTATATTACGACCGATTGGCTCAGTGGCGGGGCTTCCGCCCGCGGAGTCAATGGTCGCGGGTTCGATTCCCGCATCGGAATAAATATTTATATGGATTTTTAAATGTTTATTCCGAGTCTGGTAACCCCCCCCCCCTCCCCCAATCCGTATTTCCTTTCCTGCCCTTTCCTTTCTTCTCTATCCTTTCCCTTCGTCTCCGCCAATCCACGGTCTGCCGTGCCAATGGATGCGTGGCTAAGGGCGAGCTTAGTCATAAGCATGCCTACCGTTCCGGGATCAGGCTCCCTCGGGTACTATGGCGCTTTACCTAAGCATGCAGGGCTCTGCTGGTGTTGACCTCCATCCTCCCTTGCGGCTCGTGGGATTCACTAAAGACATATTTAATATACCTAATTTGTTGAAAAATGACAGCGACGTGGTTCGCCACCCGTCACGTCCTGATTCTCACAAGTCGAAAAGCGACTAATGGAGAGCCGTTTCGCTGCGATTATTGGTAGCGGACGAAGCTCTGTAGTCTCTGCCAACCCCTGCGGGAGATAGGCGTGAGTATATAAAAAAAATTAATTATATTGGCTAAATATGGTGGCGTATTATACAACATAATTCGATTAAGTGTAAGTGAAATGATAGGAAATAAATGCGTGTATCGTGACTTTTTAATTTGACTGAAAAAGTTCATAGAAGGTTTTAATAAAATAATCACCATTTTATCCAGACGTAACGTGACATGCTGACTGGTTACATTTCAAAAGATCTGATATTTTTGTATTTTACTTGACTTCACTGGTATAATAGTTATCAATAATTGCCATTAAAGAAAAGAAAAGATATAGTATTCACTCTTCGTGCGACGATCGTCAATTTCAACAAGCTTCAAGCTGGAGAGAAATCACACAAAATTAACCAGTGACTAGTTCTCGGCCAAAATTCAATTTGGGTCATCGATCCAGCGGAGCAAATAATTATTATAAAAAACGTAAAACTTCAACGTTATGAAAAAATTGAGCCAGAAAGTAGATTCTATTGTGTCTCTCATTTTTTTTTATCGACTAATTAATTGTCATAATTCGAAAGTCTATATGAATAAATTTTACAGGTACAACAAAAAACTGACTGTCTTTCATAGTTTTAGATTTTTTTACAAAACTATTCTTTATTTAAGAAAATTACTTTAAGAACAAAATGACATTGTTGAGTTTTATTTGAGACAAATACGAAGTATTAAATAAGTCTTCAATATTATCCGTTAGATGGGATCAAAAGTGATAAGTGAGGAGAAAAAATTTTTATGGACTTACGAATTCTGGTAATTTGGCCGACGAAATAATGGATTTTTCAACATTAGTAAACGTAATGTTTAATGAAAAATATTTAATTTAATCAAAAAAATAAATTTATAACCTAAAATACGTTTATATTTTTAGAATAATGTTTGTCGGTTACAAAAAATAACAGAGCATTCGTTGCGATTTACATAAAGCGAGCACCTGGTGGTGGAGTGATAAATGCGGGACGTAAATAATGCTTTATTAATGGAGTTGGAGCTCTGCTCGCAAATTGTCCTCGTTAATGTACGTGCGGTTTAATACACAATGATAAAAAATCACTTAAACAAACATTAGCGCTTGAGACGAAAGCACTTATAGGCAGAAAGATAGATAGACAGTTAGATAGATAGGGTAACGTTCTTACCGTACTGCTTACGGCGACACCCGGGATCTTTAGGGGGCTTGCAAATGAAATGAAAAAAAACAAAAAAGAAAAAAAAAATAATATATATATATATATATATATATATATATATATATATATGTATATATATATATGTATGTATGTGTATATATATATATATATATATATATATATATATATATATATATATATATATATATATATATATATATATATATATATATATACACATTATAATTTCAATGTTTTGTGCCGGACAAGTGACGTCTATTCAAAAAACGTCAGTGAAAGTAAAGCATTTTGTTTTTTAACGATTTATTTCTTTTTCATTTTAATTTTTACGAATGTAAAAAAGTAATATATAAAATTAGAGATAGATATTGTATTCGTTTAGTGAATCTTCTGACTTTATAACTTGTTCCGACATGGACAGGCACACCCAAAAACATTACTATGTTCGCAATACATTTATAAACAACAAAATGTATATACCGTACGTTTCGCTACGAGTATGAAAAGCTACAGAATGACGGAAGGGTATGTGCCGTAATTAGAAAAGTGTTAAAAGCGTTTTCTGTTTTCAAAGGCCCAAATGTTACTTTTCCCGCTAACTTACATCAGTGACGTTGTGTTTTTATTTCATTTTTATAATCGTACCTTATTATCTGTTTAATTTGTTTATTTATGATGGCGTATTTTACAATATAGTTTAAATCAAGGCGTATAAGTGCAGCGATATGAAATAAATGCATATATCGTTACTTTTTAACTTGACCGTAAAAGCCATACATAAATGGTTTTGGTAGAAAAGCCACCATTTTATCAAGAAAAAATGTGACAAGCTGACTAGTGTGTTTCAAGAAGTTATTATATATAAAGTTTTAACATCTTTCTTAATATTGCCGTCTATGGCTAATAGATGGCAATATTTATAATACTGTGGAATTTTTTGCTTTAAAAGTTGGATCGAATGTGATGTATGTGAATCAATTATAATTTTAATGACAATGTAACAGTTTATTAATAATTTAATGCTTTGGAACCATAAGCGACTTATGTATTTAGATCTCTTTGTGTCTATGCGTGTATATAGTTTATGTAGAGTTGACATTACAAACAAATAAATAAATAATTAATTAAATTTGTACGCCATAAATGGCAATGTGATGGAGGTTTTAAACGTCTTTTTTCATCTTGTTATACTTCAAATTATGCAAATAAAGAATTATTATTATTATTTATTGTGATGGTGACACACAACCAGAACTGCGGATCTAAATACGTCGAATTGCAATATACCAACGTTTATTCAGAGACATAGTGTGATTTTAATTTAATGCAAAATTTTTAATTACGCATTAAGAATGAATTAACATAGTTCTAAAAGTGAGCAAACCGAAGTGGTAACGGGCTGGTCACGTTTGCTGGAGAATCAGTAACCGTTGAAGTAAAGTGCTGAAGTGGGAAAGGCGTTTTGGCCAATGTATTATTAAGTGTGGGAGCCCCTAACTAGATAGAGCAACGATCTTCGCAAGGCAGCTGACACAAAATTGGTAATTGAAACTGCACTAGGTGCGGCATCTTGGGGGAAGTCTATTTTCAGCAGTGAACTGTCACAATCTCTTGGTGATAATAATGAAAGTATTCTATTATTGACTATTCTTAATCACGCAAATTTAAATAAATATTAAAGAAAAGAGGGAAATATTTTTAAAAAAAATGTAATTGTATAAATATGGTGTGCGTGTGTTTTTATATGTGGCATTTCACGGACGTATGCCATTTTAGTTATTCATGTCGCGTTGTTTCAAAATGGCGAATTTCCCGCCATTCGTCCCAAATTCCCTGCTTGAAAAGCGCGGATGTGAAATGTCATTATGAACCTTTGCCCTTTCGCGCTTAATTTAAGGTCTAAAAAAAACAATGTTTATCATTCATTTAATTCTTGTACTACCTAGCTCAACTAAGCTAATGCTTTTATAAATAATGGTTGTTTTGAGGCAACAATAGATTACACTTACTACTTCTCTTATCTTATATCATCTCTACTTCAATATACAAACAATCGTAAGCCCAACTCTACAGAGTTGCTTGAAAACGTATATAAACGTCCATTACAGTTCAGGGAGCATCTTTGCTAAGCCGCCTGTACGGTAGTTATGGTATTGGTGCAAGGGGAACGCGACCCCTGCCTCCCGAGCTACTACTGTATCACTCCTTGTCTTCCGTTGCGGTAGTACCATATCCCTATCATCTTGTCTAAATAAATATTTCCTGCCCTTACCTCTCTTCTCTATTCTTTTCCCTCCCTCTCCGCCAATCCACGGTCTGCGGTGCCAATGGATGCCTGGCGAGTTTAGTGGCAAGCGTGCCGACCGTCCCGAGATCGAGCTCCCCCGGGTACTATAGTGCCTTACCCCAGCATGCGGCGCTCTGCTGGGGCTGACCTCCATCCTCTCTTGTCGCTCGTGGGATTCACTATGTCGAATTTTAATAAACCTAATTTGTTATAAAATGACGTGGTTCGCCACCCGTTACGTCCTGATTCTTACGAGGGCGAGAAGCGACTAATGGAGAGTTTCACTACGATGAATGTGAGAGGAAGGATGGATGAAAAGATGGATGGATGAGTGTGGAGGAAGGAAAAAGGGTGTGTCGGGATCGCGGCGGATGAAGATCTGTAGTCTCTGCCTACCCCGACGGGAAAATGGCGTGACGATGTATATGTATGTATTTATGTATATGTCCGTTACTTCTTCTTTTCCTATTATTTAAACCCTTAAGGGTAGAAAATATGTACGTAAACAAAGTAACAGGTAATAGGTTGTTTGTTAAAAGTATTCTGTTTAGTAATTTCTCTGCTTAATATTTAGCCTGAAGCGGTTATTTTAAGCGCTTTTTGAGATGTTATTCACGAGGATATCTTATTTGCTTACTACGGAAAAGCGGTTACTTTTTATATACATATATTTATAGTTCTATGTATTTTATGTATGTAAATATGCATTTTTATATATTCTTCTAGATACACAATTTGCTTTCCGATGCTTAGGTCTGCTGCAAGATATTTATTCGTGAAATAACCAGTGCCTTTGTACTATTATCAGTCTTATGAAGCCTTTATTTCTCTGTCCCTTTATTTATTTAGTAAATTAATAAATAAATTAGTTGAACTGGTAAAAATATAAGTGTAGATAGTCACGGATAACAGTTTGTTAAAAATAAAATTACAGTAGGTATACGAATACTGCAGAATACCCCAAGAGGATAGCAAACATGGAACGAGTACAGATATGAATTTTCTTGTGCAATCTTCAGTGTTTGCTTTTCAGAATTCAGAGCGAACTGAGGGGTAATTTTCATTCAATTGAAAAACTATTTCAATTCACTATTTTAATAAAAATGTAATTTAAATATAATATAATTTTTTAATGATATAGAAAAGTCAGTTTTCGGTATTTTTTATTATTTCTTTTCTTTGACGGCAATTAGTTACAATTATTATGCCAGTGTCAAGTAAAATACAACTAACTAGTCAACTTGTCACGTTACGTCTTGATAAAATGGTGGCTATTGTACCAAAACTTTCTATGGACTTTTTCAGTCAACTTAAAAAGTCACGATACATACATTTATTTCATATCACTTCACTTATAAGTCTTAATCGAATTATATTATTAAAATGCGCCACCACAATTAAACAATATCAACGTTACTGATGTAAGTTGGCGGGAAAAGTCTTCTCGGTATTTGAAAACCGAAAGTTATTTCGAAGTGTGGCGAAATAAGACTTTTTAGTCTTATAAAAATATATTGTATACTGAATAATTAAAATTTACTAATAATAAGTTTTTTAGTAATATTTTTCAAAACCATTGTATATACATAATGTTAGCGCTAAATTATTTACAAAATATATTCCAGAAAGAGTAACACAAACTAATATGAGATAGGAGGATTCATTACGCCAAATCCAATATGGAACAAATGAAGAAGGAAATGAACGAATGAATGTAGTTTAGTTGGTTATTATTATATTTTTTTTAATATTCCTATTCGTGAAACAAAAAGCAAGAAGCATAATAAAATCTTGTAAAATTATGTGACTCTATATCTTTAGTGAGACAATTTTATTTTAATCAAACTTAAAAATGTTTACTTTTTCTTAGGATTGGAAGTCATATAAACCAAGGTGAGACCTGATTCAAGGCACTCGAAGGCGCGCACAGATATTAGCAACAAGGGAAACATTGCATGACATGAGACAATAGGCTTGTTTCTGAAGATTGCATGTTTTCAAAGATTTTCTTTTGAAAAATCAGAATAATTTTTTTCACTGTGCTGTCCAAATGAATTTAATACACAAATTTAAACAAACAAGCACAAACTAATTTTACAAAACAATAAAAGATTTGATGGCATCCCAGCATTAGTCAGACTTTACTCGAATAGTATCATTTCATGTTGCAGACGCCATTTTAATTATTCATGTCACGTTATAACAAAACGGCGCATTTCCCGCCATCTGTTTCGAATTCATGCTGCACGGAAAGCACAATGTGCCATTTTGATCAAACTTATACACTTTTAGAGTAACGCTGTAAAGCCGGAATGGAATACTTTGAATCGAAACCCAATTTTAATATGTATTTTTTTAACTTTTAAATAAAATAAGCTTTGTTATAATAATTGACTAATAATACTATTATATAACCTAATTGTTTTGTTAAGTAATGTAATATAAATATAATAAATGTAAGTGTAATTTAAGATTTTTTTAATAAATAAAATTCCTAATCTTTGAGCCGCAACGACTTTAATCACAGAGTCATCAATTAGGTGGAATAATTTATTGTCTTACGGGGTTATCTGTTACGCTTAAAAAATCATTTTACCAAACCTTCATATTTATTATGCCAATCCGCAATGAAACCTCTTTAATATTACAAATTACTGGCTGGCGGATATTTTGAATTTCGTTGTTCTGGAATTTCTTTGCGAACACAGATTATATAAAAATTCTTCATGTTTCACTGAAATATTTTTAATTAATTTGTTAATATAAAATTCACTTGTGTATTTGTAACAGTATATACATATAGTGTTAAACATTTTATTTCTATTTTTAATATTTGACAGCTTCTATAGTTTAAAGTTATTTTTACAAAAATCTTGTTATATCTAGTAACATTATAGTAAATCTAGAATAAGATGATTAATATTTATAATATACGACAAAAGCGTTTAAAACTCGACGTAATTGTTGGAACTTATCGCCAAAATCCAAGCTCGGCTAGAATTTTCAATTTCTTTAAAAATAAAATAGACCGTCATTAGTAACTGGCCGCCAATTCTCCGTCCGAACAGTTTAGTCAATTAGCGCGGGAAATCACGGTTCGAGATACAAAGCGAACTGCATGAATTTCATGCTGTTCGTATGCTCAATTAGTACGAAGTAAAGTTGTATTTAGTTGTCTAATAGCTCTGCAGCGTATTTCTAATATTGTATAATTCACTATATCCATCCTTGAATCCACAACGCTATAATATCCATAATAAGTGCTATAAGTATTTTTAGATACAACATTTTTATTCAGATCAAAGCTAGTTCCTTCCATTCTTTATATCATCGGCCTAATTATGAGAATTTGTATGTCCATTTGAGTAAATTTTACAGGAACTACGAAATATTTATTATTTTTACTAGTTTTACATTTTTTTACAATTTCGTTCTTACTTTAGGTATAAAAAGAGATATTTTTAAGGTAATTACAATATATTTCATTCTTTAATAGTATCCGTTAGATAGCATAAAAGTGAGAAGAGTGAAAAAAGGTGCTTTTTGGCATTACGCTTTACCTGATAATTAGACCAACGACATGTCTCTATACTTATCCTTACTTTAAATTGGTCTTTTAACTTTATTTGCTGTGGCTGCTAAATAAAAACGAGTCGCCCCATTTCTTTCACTCTAGAAGCATTATTATTTGCTTACTAGTTAAATTCTAGAAACAAATTAAGCAGCAAAAGCTCAGTCGGTAAGCCTTGACCTCACGATCTGAACACCATGAGTTCGTATCTTCCACTGGACTATTGATGTGAACCATATCCTAGCACAAGCATTATTTAGCTCGGTAAGAATGGTTAACAAGAATTTTAGTAATATTAAAAACATTGACAGTCTTATGGGAAAGTCTTAGTCTTTATAGGAAAAATACCAGTAGAGGGGCAGCATCGTTTACCTGGAAAATATAACCAATCTGCCATCATCAGGCCGCTCGGCCAAACGGCCGGCAGGCTAAACGGGGGATTACGGACCCCTCCCCCCCGATTTTAATCTAAGCCTTTTTTATGGGATAGGAAGGTAAACGAGCAGGCGTGTCATCAGATGTAAAGAAATCAACACCGCCCATAAACATCCGCAGTATATATAGTCATTATGTCATTCCTCCAGAGGAAGGGGATTGGGCTTTCGGAACTCAGCTACTAACTGGACTAAGCGCGGTGGCTAAGCTACCACTCAGACGCTGGTTTTCTGCGGAAGTGTGGTACTTCCCCGGACGAACCAGCCCATTCATGCTACAAATAATATGTCATTCTTGACAAAATATTCGTCTGCAGCGTGGCTCTACCACTTATATTCATCTCCATATCTAGTATTGGACTATTAAGACTTTATTGATGGGGATGAGTGCGGGTCCACTTTACATGCGAAAAGTTTTCATTCATAATAACATTTTGAGTCTACTTCTTCACGTTTTGTCTCGTGACATTTCGTCTAACTAACAAGCTTATTTTCGCTTCTATTAGCTAATGGCGTGTCTGTTTTTAATGTATTTTGGGGTATCAAAGCCTACGGCTTAATAAAATGTATTTGTTTTATTAAAATGATCGCAGAGAACGCTTTCATAAACTTAATATAAAATATATAACCTTCGCACATCGTATCAGAATGACATGTGACACCTGGGATATTGAATATCTCGTTGATGGATGTTAAATATTTCCATAAATATTTATTTGCGTACATTTTTACTATTTGTAATTATAAAAATAAAAGGAGGGGAAAAGAAAAATAAGAGAATAACTGGGTGGTTTTATTTATTTATTTATTTATAGAACATCAACAGTTAGATTCGAGAGTTATATTCATTATACATTATTCTTAATTGTTCTAAAAACATACTTAAATGTAATCCTAATTATAAATGGACACAACATAAACATAAAGTGAAAGCAGACAAATCAAATAATTATACAGACTTAAATGTTAGATTTAATATGGTGCGTGAATTGTACCACACTATTTCAGAGAATGTCTAAAGCGTTGTTTCTTTTCATGTATTTATTTATGGTACAATTCATACAACGATCGAATCGGGGCATTGGATCCAAAAACGGCCGTTTCATTTCTTTCTAGTTTCTTCTGCGTTTAGAAATCTCGTTGGGAAACGGTGGTAGAAGCTTAGTAATTAAATGAAAGACGTTTGAAATATAAAATGTAATTTTTTTCTTTCAAACATCTAACGTTCTTACGGATAAATAATTTTTCGTCATATAAATATTTTTAATAAGTAATTTGATATATGGACAGTCAAAAGTTTTACTTAGCTAAGATCCGCGATAAGCAAAACAATAACAGAAAATTAATAATGTGTGTTTTTCCGTTAGGTTAAGTGGATTTATTTGGAACTTGAACCAAAAACTTACCGAAAATCGGCCATCAATTCTCCACCCACCAACCACTATACACAACACCAAACACACATTATCACTTTTCCATTTTGTAAACGACATGTGTTTCGCCTCAACACTAGTAGTACAGACTAGTACTAGTAGTACAGACTCTACGGAAGACAACCGAAAAGTCAAAGTCTTCCCTACGGAAGACTTTGACTTTTCGGTTGTCTTATATATATTCGGTTGTCTTATATATAGTAGACTCTACAGTCTACTATACCTGAAGATGCCTCGTGTTGGGGCGAAACACGTGTCGTTTATAAGATGGAAAAGTGATAATGTGTGTTTGGTGTTGTGTATAGTGGTCGGTGGGTGGAGATTTGATGGCCGATTTTCGGTAAGTTCCAAATAAATCCACTTAACCCAACGGAAAAACACACATTATTAATTTTCTGTTATTGTTTTGGTTGTCGCGGATCTTAGCTAAGTAAAACTTTTGACGGTCCATATAGTGATGGATTTCCGCAAAGTAACGCCTGACTCCATTAATAAGTAATTTGAAATTGTTCTTCTGTAAATTCATACGAAAAATTAAATAAAATCTATTGGCAGAAAATACTTAACTCCCGCAATAAGCTTTGATGGCAATAAGAGAAGAAATAAATTTCCTCCACAATTCACGGGTCGTTAGCGATATATTTAGAATGCCTTTGTTACAAAATTACGTTCCAATAATCGTATGCTTGGCTTCATTGCATCTTTTGTTAACATTATATCAAAGAAGCAACTGGTTTCTTACTCGAAAAGGGAGCATAATAATATTCTTTATTTGTATAATGTGAGGCTATAACAAGATGAAAAAAAAGAGACGTATAAAAGCTCCATCACATTGCCACTTACGGCGTACAAATTTCATTAATAATGACAACCTATTAGAAATAACTAAAACAATTATTACAAATCTAAAAACATAGCTAGATTATTATAATATCATTAAAATTATAATTTATTATTACATTTTTATATCACTTTTCCTTTACACTATATATTTATCTATTATATATAGTTGATCGACTTATAAAGAAAACATAATATAAAGAATTTTACATACAAATTTGAATGTATATAATTGTGATTTGTAATAATGATAATTATTATTATTACTCGCGTTAATTTGAACAATTATATTTAAATAACAATATTATTAATATAAAAACAAACACTATAAAAATAATATTGTTATTTAGGTAATTAATCCTTCATGGCGATATAAAACAAAAAAACTTCGTGTACTTTTGCAGACCGTCAAAGGTAGAAAAGTTGCTTACCTAGGTCAAATCATAAGACATGATAGGTACAAATTGCTGAAACTGATCATGACGTCCTGATTCTCACGAGGGCGAAAAGCGACCAATGACGAGCTGTTTCGCTGCGATGAATGGCAGCGGATGGAGCTCTGTGGTCTCTGCCAACCCCTCCGGGGATAGGCGTGAATATATAAAAAAAAAAATGATCATGATGGGAAAAATCGCGGGCAAAAGACAAGTTGATTGAAAAAGAAAGTCTTGGCTACGTAATACCAGGGAGTGGACCGGGATAACGAGTGCTCCAGAACTGCTGCACCTCGCGAAGGAGGACGAAAGTTGTGCTGAATTGGCTGCCAACTTTCGCAAATCAGAGAGACACTCTTAGATGAAGAAGGCGAGATAAACCAAGCCATCGAAGGATTTAGGCCTTCAAGGATAGGAACCATCTAAACAGCTGTTAGATGGTTCCTTATGAGCTGTTCCTTATGAGGTGGTGGTACCTGTCATATAATAGCTGCTTTTTAAATTTTGAATATAACCCACTTACGTACCCTAACCTAACTTGTACAGAGGGGCGTGTTGACCAATAAACCCATTCAAAGAGACTGGTATGAGTACAATGGCAGTGGAAACAACATGTCACATGGTAGAGAACTTATGCACGAGGGTAATATACATATTTTATTTCTTTATCTTTTTCCGCTTTTTTTTGGGTCTCGTCATGTGGAATACTAATAAAACGTGTGGGGCAGAGGGCGTCCTAGTGCTCCGCTATCGCCATAGTGTGCTACGCGCTTTATTTCGCTCCAGGTCCAGTGGCGTAGCGAGCTTAACTCGCGCCCGGGACACAATACGTTTTTAGCATATAAAATGATTACAGTTTGATTTAGACTATAATTGTTCCTTTTTATTTACGAATTAACATTCGCTATATTACACTGGCACTAATTTTAAAATATATTTTCCAGAAATCAAATATAGTACCTACAATTATATAGACTATAGTATTTTTATATGTAAGAGTTTATATTAATTTAGTTTATGGCCTTTTTAAATGTAATTTAGTTCACTAGGTATATGTTTTATAATTCGTGGGATTCACTAAGACGAATTTAATATACCTAATTTGTTGAAAATGACGGCGACGTGGTTCGCCACCCGTCACGTCCTGATTCTCACGAGGGCAAAAAGCCACTAATGGAGAGCCGTTTCGCTGGGATAATTGGAAGCGGACGGATCTCTGTGGTCTCTGCCGGGGTTGGCAGAGACCACAGAGATCCGTCCTACGGGGGATAGGCGTGAATATAAAAAAAATAATAAGAGTGTGTTATTAGGATAAATATTAAAAAGGTCATCTTACAATACATATTAATGTGTCATCATATAATATATTTATTATAAAATGTGTAATCTTTTAATCATTAACGAAATAATTGTGCACCTGCGCGATAATTTTTATCGGCATATATATTACAAATGTCACCTACTGATAAATATTAACTGTTGAACGGTCAATATACGAAAATGTTCCGTTTGTTTGTGTTTTCGTGTCTTCTGGCCGCCGTGGCTGCTCAAACGACCAGCGTCAGCCGATGTGAGTGACCCAAAAACTATTTAGTCAAATCTCTGAACATACCTTGTTAAGGACCGGCAATTTTATCTTTTTTTTTTTGAAAATTGAAAATTTCCAATTTAATAGGTGTAAACTTCGCCGCTGACCTTCCCATCAACACTTATGTCGAGGACTGCATCACGCCGCCGTGCCGGCTGCCTCAGCTGCAGGATGCCGTCATCCACATTGTATTCAAAGCACGTATGTACATATGTCACCACATCAACCTTTGACTTTTTTTATGGGGTAGGAAGGCAAATTAGTAGGCGCGTCACCTTATGAAAAGCAACAACTCCGCCCATAGACATCCGCAGCGCCATGGACAGAGCGGAAGCGATGCCGACCTTTAAGGAAAGTGTCAATATCGGAGTGGGAATGGGAGAGGGAGGGATAGAGGGAGGGGGGCGTATTGGGCCTCCGGAACTCAGCCGCTCACTGTTGTACGAAGCGCGGTAGGTAAGCTACTACTCAGACGTCAGTTTTCTGCGGCGGTGTGGTACTTCTCCGGGCGAGCCGGCCCATTCATGCTACACACAAATATTATGCAAGTTATGCAAATACAAGTATTCGTCTGCAGCGTGGCTCTACCACTATTAAATTGGTATTAAATATTAGTAAATCTTTATTCGAGAAACCATGACATAATAGTACTGACAATATAAACCGGATATATAAAGCAAATAAAATTATGAAAGAGAATAATAGCATTGAGTATAAAGGAAATAAATAAAAATCGAAGCGGTAAATTACAAAAAAAAATATAATAATAATAATAAATATACTATCATTTACGATACATTAACTATATATAGGATAGAGAGGCAAACGTGAAAGCGTGTCACCTGATGAAAGCAATCAACACGGCCTATAGACCTCCACAGAAGCGTTGCCGGCCTTTTAGACATGTGTAGGTTTATTTTTGTTTAGATTCCATCGTTATATCGGTCCGAAAATACCGCTAGCGTTAGCTGGTCCCACAGGGTAGTGGTGCGTGGAATCAAGATACGGGAAAAACGCATCGTACTATATCGCCATTCATACAGTTTAATCATGGGGATGAAACTTTACGTTATGGCGAGTTTTGCGGTAGTGGAATTCGCGACCGGAATTATTCCAAACAATTCCTTACAGCACTCCTCATGGTAAAATTGGTAAAAGATATTGAGACGTTTCATCGTCTATCCGAAACGCCAAGAAATCTAGTTTTATAATCATTCGGTGTAATTTATCCGTCGGATTTTCGTTTAGCTTTTTCCCTCCAGCCCCTCACACCGATTGTCCTTAAGTCGTCCTCGATTCCATCTAGCCATCTGAGCTTAGGCCTTCCGCGGCTTCTACGACCATCTGGTTTGCCGTCAAATAGGCGTTTGGGTACTCTAGCCTCGTCCATCCGTACCACGTGCCCAGCCCAACGAAGGCGTCAAAAAAAATACGAAGTCCAATATTAAAGTAAAACTGGAACTAACCGAAAACTTTGCTATTGATTTTATGTCTATTACATTATATGAATAGCAATAAAAGTAATTTTAATTTGAAAATTGTTACTACGGTACAGACTGTATTATTTTATCTACGGGACCTCCAATTCCAACTACCTTTAAGATAGGTAGTAATCAAAAAATACTATGTTATTAAAAAAATACTATGTTATTAAAGAGTACTTTCTATTTTTTTTATATATTCACGCCTATCCCCCGCAGGGGTTGGCAGAGACCACAAAGCTCCATCCGCTGCCATTAATCGCAGCGAAACGCCTCGTCATTGGTCGCTTTTCGCCCTCGTGAGAATCAGGACGTGACGGGTGGCGAACCACGTTGTCGTCATTTTCGACAAATTAGGTATATTAAATTCGTCTTAGTGAATCCCACGAGCCGCAAGGGAGGATGGAGGTCAGCCCCAGCAAAGCCCTGCATGCTGAGGTAAGGCACCATAGTACCCGGGGGAGCCCGATCCCGGGACGATCGGCACGCTTGCGACTAGACTCGCCCCTAGCCACGCATCCATTGGCACGGCAGACCGTGGATTGGCGGAAGTACTTTCTATGTGACGCATATTATGTATATATATATATATATATATATATATATATATATATATATATATATATATATATATATATATATATATATAACGATGTTTAAAAAAAACATGTTTTTTTACATCGATACTAAAACTTGATAGTTGAACTTAATATTTATCTGTTTTTATTTTTAATCTATTTCTTCTTCTATTCTAGCTTACACTATGAGGACTATGAGGACAATGGCCACAGCATACATGAGCTTGGGATGGTTGGAAATTCCAATTCCATACGACCTAGAGGACAATGCGGTGACTTGCAACTTCTTGACGAACACTTACTGCCCCGTATTGAAGGATGAGGTCGTGAAATACACACTCAACATGTTCATCGAGTCTTTCTTCCCAGTGGTAATTTTTTTTATGGGATAGGAATGCAAAGGAGTAGGCGTGTCACGTGATGGAAAGCAATCAACGCCGCTCATAGACATCCGCAGTTCCATAGGCATTGCGGAAGCGGTGCTGGCCCATGAGAAATGTTTACGCTTGTTATATTGCAAAGCACATTTCATAGTTACCATACCAATTGGCTCGGTAAGGGGCTGCCGTCTACTAAGTCAATGGTCGCGGGTTAGATCCCGTATCGTATATATATAAATATATCTATATATATATATATATATATATATATATATATATATATATATATATATATATATATATATAAATATATCGTTACGAGCTGCGGTTCGGGGATGGGAAAAATGAAATCGACCACTAGTTTCACTTCTCTTCACCTTACTTCCACTCCTTCTCTTCTATTATTTTCTTCCATATTAAACTATCAAACTCCTCTTCGACGCACCGTCGCACCTATATACTAGGCGAAACGATCGAAAGTTCTAGCATTCCTAAAATTCGAAAATGTTCCCGCAATGTGTCGTCTTTTCCAGACATCGTACTGTCTCTTTTCCGCGCGCAGCCATTTTCTAACTGTTCTTGTCACGCATTGACGGACGTTTCGTCAATTTATTTTTAAATGTTGTAATGGCTTGCTTGATATTAAGACTTCAAAAAAAAATAATAGACGTCGATTTTTAGACCTCATCGACCCCAAAATCGGTTTTTGTTTATGCCGACCCCAAGGGATAGATACAATAGGTCGATAGGGGTCTATATACTTGATATAGGCCACTGAAAATGAGCAAGATTTTAGCCAAGTTATAACGTAACAAGAAGCCTCCAAGCTGCACACATGGGTTCAAGAAGATACATTGATAGCTCGCCTGGAAGTTTCAGTAAACTGCTAATCAACACCAACATTAGCCTCAGGAACCAAGCAAAGACTTTATTGCAGCTGAACTAGAACTCTAGAATAGAGTTTATATTTTTTTGGTTAGACTACGCTTATTATCAGTGATCGGAGTAGGTATATTGATTTAGGGTCAATGACTTCAAACGTATATGTTAATATGGACTTACTTCCGGAACTCCAAATAAATCCTGGAAAAGTATATATTTCAAACTTTTTAACTATAACATTCCATTCAATTCAAATTAATAAGAAAATTTCTTTTATTATCGACTTAAAATAAAATAAATTTTATAAGGTTTTACTATTACTACCTTTACATATCAAATGAGATATTACCACCTAAATAGTAAGTAGAATAGAATAGAAAAGAATGATTTATTTTCAAGTAAGACAATTTTAATAATATTTATTTTTTTTATATTTAATAATAATTCCCGGAAATACCGGAATTTACGGTACTGATTTTTAAAAAGGGGTATGTCCACGTTATGACAGCATGTTGTAAGTTCGTAAACTCAATATACATACTCCGATCACTGGTTGTTATATAATAACATATTAATAGAAGACAAGCAAGTCACATTTTAAAATAAAGTTAAGAAGTTAGATGCATAGATATATTCTTTATACAACAAAAAAACATGTAGAGCAGTTGATTATATTTTTTGATTCATTTGAGTTGATTATATCATATTTATTTACAAAGGGCGGTCTTATCGATTATAGCCTATTATATATTTGGTGTAACATGTAAGTTAGTTAATTAAAAAGTTGAAAAACATTTATCATCGCCAATAAATTACTTCTTCTTCTTCCCATATTCATATTATATACGCTCATACTATATAAGGCAGGGGTGGCCAACTTTATAGACCTAAGATCTAATCTTTACTGATTAAACTCTGTACGATCTACCAACAATATAACTAATATAATAACATAATTAATATTCAAATAATACAACATTTTTTTATTTTATTAAGAGAGATATATTATCAAACTGAGAGATAACACATCCAAACTGAAGATTATCCAAAGGATTTTGAATTATATTTTTTATTATAACCAATAGAGGCAATCGATCGATTGGCCAGCCCTGATATAAGGTGATACAATAAGAGAAAGTATCACAAATGATTGTGATGAAAAGTTCATGCTTGAATGAACAACTCACTGCTATATCGTATGTATCCCCATTTGCTTTATTAATTAAATTAAAATTTCAATTGCAGGGTACATCAGTGACCATAGAGTTCCGGGTACAGGACGAACAGGGGGTTCCCATACTCTGCATTCGTATGCCTTTGACTATCGTAGCGCCACTGGAAACACAAGATAGTCGTTTAAACTCCAACTCCACTGTACTTATCACAGATTCTCATTAAAGTCTCTATGCAGCCATTATTTATGTGCGTCCAACACTTAGCGATGTAAACATTTACAATTCAATTTGTTTTTTTCTTTTAATTAAACATCTCTCTGATAAGGGCAACACTTTCAGAATGCCAATGGCAAAACAGATGACTATGGATGGCGTTGATTGCTTTCCATCAGGTGACATGCTCGTTCGTTTGCGTTTCTATCGCATAAAAATAATATTTTTCAATTCTGTCAACCAGCATGTCTAACAATATAAAAAGGCGATAGATAATGTAATTAAGTAAATATCTGTAAAAAATTATAATTACCTTGTGTTAAAACAAAAACTTAATACTTAATTTAAATGTGAAGTTGATGATAATATTTGTAAAAAACAAAACAATTTTTCTTTTATTTTCTTTGATGGCAATTAGTCATAACTATTATGCCAGTGTCAAGTAAAATACGATAACATCAAATCTCTTGAAATATAAGTAGTCAACTTATCACGTTACGTCTTGATAAAATTGTGGCTATTTTATCAAAACCTTGTATGGACTTTTTCAGTGAACTTAATATACACGCATTTATTTTATATCACATCATTTATACACTTTTAATCGAATTATATTGTATAATACGCCACCATAATTAAGCAATATAACAGATAATAAGATTATGAAAATGAAATAAAAACACAACGTCAGTGGTAAGTTGGCGGGAAAAGTCGCCATATTGACTTTTATTTTGAATTATACATCTTAGCAATAAACACTTCTAGCTTAACTTAAATGGTGAACTAAAATTCTGGTAATATGAAGAAATGAAAATACAACACAAGGGTATTCAAGAGACGAGCGTATGTGTTCACAAAAGGCCGACAACGCATTTGAAACGCCTTCGGCATTGCAGATGTCTGTGGGCGGCAGTGACACGGATGTTCATTTGCTTGATCTTCTATATAAAAAAAAATAAAAATCATTATTTCCCTCGTGTTACCAATATTATTTCACTCATGTTACCAAGTATCTGATATTTAATTGTAGAATTATGTTATCAAAAATAACTACATAAGTTTAAGTTGCTAATAAATAGGCCTTTTAAGCCAAATAAATACATATTTGTTTGTTACAATTATAACATTTAAAGTTTTTAACAAAGACATGCACCACGTCGTAAACATACGCGAATTACTTAGTATAATTATTAACATGTTGTAAATTTTAATAATTTTTAAGCAATAAAAAGATTATATATTATACAAATGAAAAGTGTGTAATTTCTTCTCATAACCCCAATCTCAGAGCCTGAAAGCGACAGATAGTTCTTCCTGCATTCCTATATTTCAACTAACTAAACATTTCGGCTACTCAAAATTAAAGTCCCACAAAGAGCTATACATGCTATGGATAGGGCAATGCTGGAAGTTTCTTTGGTGCATGTTTCGTAATGAAAAAAAATCCACTAAGGAATCAAAGTCACCGACAGAATACTTCAAATTAAATGTATTAAGATTTTAACCCTAAGTAAACGATTACCGCCATACAGCCCGCGTGACGTAATATGTTAGTATCTTCTGCATTAACTGTATGCGATATAATTTTGATTATGCACTTATTCTCGCACTGAAAAGAAAGCACTTGATATTTTAAAAATACTTCAATCAGTATTATTCTTGAGAAATGCGCTCATTCTTTAAGGATTAATATAGTTATAAATATATATTTGACTATGTTATTCTAACCGTATGATCAAAAAATAATATGTAAAATATATCTACATAAAACATATCTGCATTTTAATTATCAGTTTATGATTCATCAATCGGGGACGTCCACACCCCGCGCAGAGGTGTGGGATCGAGCCTCGGGGATGAACCAGCAGTGGGCTCGTGCAGCAACTCAATGGGGCAACCGCCCCCCGGTCTTAGGTGCCACTATTCCTAGCGGCTTTTGGGCGTCCTTTAACGACTTCGCGTCGTCGAGATATGGCTGAACCTATTCCTACGTTGGGTCCGTCGCTGGCCCTCTTCCCTCGCGGGAGCCAGGAGGCGACAGGAGGATTTCGCGTGGGAGCGGACGTCCCTCAGGTGGGCGAGCGTGAAGGTTAGCAAAAGTTTATGATTAAGGACAATAGTTTAAAGTAGAATATATTTTAGCGCCATCTATTAAATAAGACAGCAGACTAAATAAGTTAGCAGACTGAAGTGGCAATGGGCTGGACACGTTTGTCGGAGAACCGACAATCGTTGGAGTAGACGAGTGCGGGAGTGGAGACCGCGACTCGGCAAACTTAGTGTGTGACGCCCTCCTGCTAGATGGAGCGACGATCTGCGCAAAGCGGCTGGCAGAGACTGGATGCGTGTAGCCGAAGATCGGGCTAGGTGGCGCGCCTTGGCTGAGGCCTATGTCCAGCAGTGGACTGCCGCGGGCTGATATTGGATTAAATAAGATATATCATTATCAACTCACACCTTTAACATGTTTTGGAATTAGACGTGATAAATTTTAAAATATAATCATTGTCACTGGATATAAAGTCATTGATGAAGATAAATTTTCATTATTCAACGAACATCAACCGATCTCATATATCAATTTTAATGTTATACATTTTTTTAATGTTATACTTTAAATTGTAAACGTATAATGTGTGTATGTATATTTATATTGCAATAATCATTTCTCTGTTTCTTCTTTATACATTAAGTACAGCGCCATCTCTGTTTAAGATAATATATGAAACATTTTACTATATATGGATTATATAGGTCAGGGAGTACATTTGCCTAGTCGCCAGTCCGGTAATTATGGTATTGGTACATGGGTACGTGACCCCGGCCTCCCGAGCTACTACCGTATCACTCCTCGTCTTCCGTTACGTAAGTATCATATCCCTTTCATCCTGTCTAAATTTATCTTTCCTTTTCTCTGCCCTTTCCATTCTTCTCTATCCTTTTCTCTTCCTCTCCGGTCTGCCGTGCCTTACGCGTGCTCAGTTGCAAGCGTGCCGACCGTCCCGGGATCAGGCTCCCCCGGGTACTATAGTGTCTTACCTCAGCATGCGAGGCTCTGCTGGGACTGACCTCCATCCTCCATTGCGGCTCGTGAGATTCACTATGACAAATCTTAATATGCCTTATTTGTTACAAAATCACGACGACGTCATTCGCCACCCATCACGTCCCGATTTCCACGAGGGCGAGAAGAGACTAACGGAGAGCTGTTTCGCTACGATGAATATGAGAGAAAGGATGGATGAGTTTGGAGGAAGCAAGGAAGGTGTGCCGGGATCTTAGCGGATGGAGATGTGGTCGCTGCCTACCCCTAAGGGAAACAGGCGTGACGATATGTATGTATCTATATATGGATTGAATTTCAATGTTTATATAATAACTTAGTTAAATTGTTTGACGTACTTCAGTGGCATACAATTTTTTTCAATAGCAGAGCAAGAAAACGAATATACTTGTCATTTGATGGAAAATTCTTCCGCCCATAGATATCCGTTAAATCAAATGCGTTGTCGGCCTTCAATAAACGCTTGTTTCTTTAAAACCCCAATATCGTATATTTTCATAAAGAAATTATATTTTCAGGTCGTTTCCAAGTTGTGCTGCTTGTAGCAACAAACTGCGACTCAATCGCAAGTATGAATACGGTGAGGATAGCACCTTAATTTAAAGCCGAATAGTTCAATGGTTGCTGCACGAACAGTGAGGTTCATCCCCGAGGCTCGATCTCACCTCTGCGCGGGGTGTGGACGTCCCCGATTAATTGATTAAACTACTACTGTTCATTATATTGCAATGTTCCACAATATTCTACGGAAAACTGTAGCTATATGTTTGAAAAAATATCAACGCTAAATTCTTAACCCTTGTAACTTACTTTGTCAGCGTTTCAGGTACTAGATGTTAAATTTTATTTTCTTGATATATATGATGTGAATAATAACAGACAGAATAAAGCATAGGTTCCCAACGGGGGCGGTAGCGTCCCCTAGTGGACGCTGGAGTTTTTCAAAGGGTCCAAAGGCAAGGGCGTCATGAAATACCTTATTTTTATGAAAATAAAATGAATTTATCTTATTATGATGTTAATATTTTTTTTGTAAAGGTAGTCCATAAAAGGTTGGGATCCTATGAAATAAAGGAAGAAATAGGAGCCTCTGTGAAAAATAATGATTCCAATCAACGTCGATATTCTGAATAACGGTACTTCCCCATTCTCGCCATAGCGTAGGTCTATCAGTTATTAGATTTTATTTATAACTTGAAGTTTATAGAAAATAAATTATTTTTCTCACTTTCTCATAATATAATAAGTACATCAGTTTGCGATAAAAAATTTCTAAATTGAATTCTTTATTGTTGCATTGCATAATAAGTAAGCATAGATAAATAATAGAAAAATGGATATTTAAAACAATTGTTATTTCTTTACTTCTTAATCACTGTGGTCTCATGGAGGGAAGTATAAAATTTAATTATCTATTCAGGTTTCACATAGATACAAACATACATAGAGATCTCAAAAACCAACTTCGTAATCGAGACTACAAAAATAAGATTAAAAACTATGAAAACGGCAGATTGCAGCATGTTATGGTACTAAATAAAAGATACTTTGGACATTTTAGGAATTAAATACTATTTTTTTAAAATTTACCCTAGAAGCCCAATCCGAGTTAATAGTAAAACCATATTGGCTTTCTACATGTATGGATTTTGTATGAAACATATACAAAACACTAACAAAAAAAAATTGGTATAAAATATATTTTTTTTAAACCGGTGATATATGAAAAACCGAAGTAAAATAAAAAAGGACATTAAAATGTTAGGTTTCAATAAATGCAAAAAACATTACAACTTGAATAATCATGTAATTTCTACCAAAATTGACCTAAAATATGGGTTTAATAGCACAAAAATCAATTTTGTAAATTTTGTATGCGATCAAACAGATAAATTGGGATAATTTTGCTATATAAAAGAAAGATTTAAATCTTTGATTTAAAATATACCTGATTTCTGATATTCTTAATATTAACTCATTTATGTCCTTTGTGTGTCATATCAAATATATTTAAAATATTAGTGGTGATGATATTTTAAAATAATATACAGTAATAATTATCATTATGGACTTCTGTGATAAGATTGTGAAAACCTCAAGCAGAACAATGATAATCCACAGAAAGTTAAACATTAATTTCATTACACCTACATTAAAATACTCACTTGGGCTTCTAGGGTTAAATCCGAATAATCATTTAAGCAATATGACAATGTGTTGTTATAATTTAAATAATCTTTGAATTTTCAATTAAAAAATAAACGAAATACACATATGTTTAGGGGGCGTCCATAAAATACATTCGTACACAAGGTGGTATCGCTTGATGACACAAATATCTAAAGAAATGTGACATTTACACAGTTTATCACACAACTCTCAAGTTGACAGTTCTATGTACTGTATGTACACTTTTGTTGGTCGTTATTTCAGATATTGATTTAATTAAATTTGACGATAGATTATAGACAGTTATAGATTTATTTAAATTTTGTGATTGAATAAAATAAATAAATACTTTAAAATATGACTATGTGTTCTATTACTCGCAACGAAACATTTACAGGTGGAGTTCTATCATTCGTGATTTACCATTTGTAGGGGGGGGAAGTGTTAAGTGTGACGCAGCGTGACAAAAGAGGTGTTGGTAAAGGCAAAATGTAGCGAGATGTATTTTATGTACAGCCCCTTACACAGATTAATCACAATGATATTCTGGTACTAACACCGTTTTGTTACACACGAACAATTACTATACACTTAAGTAACTACGTACCTACATACTAAATTCAGTAATTAGGAGAATGTTTCATAAAAATCACAGATCAAAAAGCCATAAAATCGTATGACTTGGTAAATGTTAAAAACGTAAACTACACGGGAATCAACTTTCACAATATGTTACTTCTTCACGTCTCTCACGAGCACTGTAGGGTTTATCTTGATTATTGAACTTAACTTTTTCAACGTAAACGGCACCACGGTATTGCAAAACGGCATGTTCGTAGTGACATCGTCCAATGCATCAAGTTGTGGTTTCGATCCGTAAAAAGAATATTCGGCTCCATCGTCTGAATCTGTGACAGGCAATTTTGTTGTTGATTTTTTTGCAACACTCTGTGCGGGTAATTTTGTTGTAGACTTCCTTGCGCACCGTTTCGCAACCGGGCCATCGGTGGCCTCATTGCTTCTTTTAACACCTGTGTCTTGTTCGTTGCCTCTTTTAGTTCCTGCGTCATGTTCATTGCTTCTCTTAATTTCATTGACTCGTTCATTACTTTTCGTAGTTCCTGTGTCATCGTCATCCAAATCTATAACGGTGCCCGTTACGGGCATATGTGATACGTTCCCAATACTATACTTTATCGGCAAAGAACTGTGCACAGCTTTGCTGTGGGCCTTCAAATCGCGCCAGTACTTGAAACGCTGCGTACAATGGCCACAACAGTGGACACTCCTAGTGTCATACTTAAGTCTATAATAAGCATAATGTAAATTACACGTGGGGTGGTTGTACCGATGGTGGGAAGTCATTGTATCAATATCCGGGTGTAGCGTCAAGCATACGCAACATTTCACGACAACATCACCTTTTTTTGCAAAATGTGGTTTACTTTTGCACGACCGATGTAGGTGGTCCTTTGCCTCCATTTCCGAAAATGTCTTTTCGCACATCAAACATATAACTTTCGATGCGTCCTCTTCTGATCTTGCTGTTACACGAGTAACCTTAAGTGGCGGTCCAAAACTCCTTTGACTCTTTGTGAGCATGATAACGGGATTTTCACTATGTTTATCCTTCAAATGTTTTATCACAGCCTTCCTGTGACTGTTAAAGTCACAGAACGAGCAAAAGTATGGTTTCAGCTCTGTATGCTTTGAAACATGTTCTTTAAAAGTCTTAACATCTTGCCACATGTATTCACAGAATGGGCACTGCTTGTCATCACTGACCTCCTCTGAATATTCATCATCGATAACTAATTTATCTTCATCGTCTTCACTTTCTACAGACATTCTGCTGCGAGCTATGTGCATCTCTGGTGTAGGTACCCTCTCTTCATAGCGGACAACGAGAAAGGAATTTTCAGGCATTATACTGGTTTCAGGCACCACCCCACTGTTATCCTCCACGTCTGTTACAGACACATCCTTCATACTTAATTTTTGCACACGCAAGACAGTAGAAATCCACGAAGAACGTAGCTTTGCATCACGAGTGGCTTCCACAGCCCTTGCAGGCCGATCGGCATGGGCACTTTTACAATGGAACTGAGCTTCGTGGTAGTTTTGAAACTTCTCCGAACAAGCATTACAGCACCACCTGTGATTTTTAAAATAATAATGTTATTCACACACATTTTAAACAAATAAATAAAGTATCACAAATTGCTATAAAAAGCAACCAGCTAGCTGATATATAAATAGGAAAACAAAAAAGCATACATGCAGCATTAAAGTTGAATGACTTTTTGAGCAATGACTGTATAATAATCATTGTTAAGGAATTAGACATTAATCTTTTTAACTTACCTTATTTTATTTAATTCCATCTCCAAATGATCTCTCATAGAATTTTCATCTTTAATTTTGAAGTTACATTTTGGACAGCAGAAGTTCATGTCATCGGATGTACCTAACGGGCCAAACAACTTCTCAAGCACTGCGGTACTGTTATGATTCACACTCTCTGTAGTAGCCTTTGGCAGTTCCGGTGGTTTTGATGTCGATGGAGCAGGGGTAGAAGATGTCGATGAAGCAGGGGTAGACGATGTCGATGGAGCAGGGGTAGACGATGTCGATGGAGCAGGGGTAGACGTTGTCAATGTAATCTGATGCTTAAACAATTTTTCTTTATTCTTCTCTATAATCTGAGACTGATGTTCTATGAGATTATTCACCCATGTTTCAACTCTTGAATCCGTAGATAGTGCGATAGGATCTCGATTTTGTCTGTGCTCTTGAAGCATGTGCTCGTTAAGACCATTTTTGTGAAATGCTTTGTAAGAACAGAAACCACAACCCCACCTGGAAAAAAATAAATAAAATATCTTGAAAAACATAACTAACAATTTAAACTATCTTTAATTTGAAATTTTATCGCGCCCTCTCTGTGGAAGCAACTTCCATCAGTAGAATTTCTTAAACAATATGACATTGTACCCTTCGAGATAAGTGTGCCTACACCTTTCTAACAGACATGCAACACATTTGTAGTGTGGGTATCTATGAGCGGTGATGACTGCGTGCCAAAAAGTGACATACTTCCTCGTTTGTCTTCTACTATTATTCAAAAAATCTATCTGTATCGATGAAAACTACTCACTTTCTATATTGCAACTCTTCATAGAGATGAGACTGCATAGCTTCCTTGCATTCTTCATCGACATTCTTACATAAAGGGCATCTGTATTTTAAGCCATTGGGATCACATAAATCTCCAAAAGCTTTGCACAAATCACTCAGGCTTTCAGTGGATTCAGGAGCTGCATCGGGATCTTTTTTGACTAAATTGAGGTCAACGTTTATCTGTGCGTTCCGTGTTGCATCGTCTTTCACGACATCGGTTGCCGATGTTGATGGTCCACTGTCTTCCGCCTCCGTCTTAATAGCAGTATCAGATATACCAATTTTCTGACGTTGTTTCTGCCACAGCGGGACATCGTCAGGATCATTGGGAATAGCTCCCTCTCGGTAATAAAAGTAGAAAGCTTCCGGGGGCTTATCTTCGTGGGATTTAGATTGGTGTTTTTCAATGTTCTCCAAATTCGAAGTTCTAAACGCACAATAAGAACATTTATACTGCATCTTAGACTGATGTATTTTGGCACAATGCTCTACAACCTCAGGTCGAAGCATACTCTTAAACTTGCAAAGGCCACATTGCCAGGGTTTCAAATCCATTGTAGGTGTGGCCGTTGTTGATGAATTTACAGTATGGACTGGAGATGAACATTCTTCCCTCACTACCATGACATGGCCACCATTATGTGCATCGAACACATGCTTTTCAACCATTTGTCTTTTGTAATGATAGTAGGCGCATACAGAACACGCATACAATTGAATATCGTGCATTTTAAGATGTGCAATTATTCGAGAGGCAGTCAAAGGCTTGGTAGTGTCTAAGTGCTGGTATGGTGGACAATGTACGCAGTGGAAGTTGAGTGCTCCTGAATGCAACGTTTCCCAATGATATTTGAGCATCACTTCATCTACTGAGATGTAGCAGCATCCTTTAGCTCCGCACGTGTAACGCTGTTTATCAGGCACATATTTAGGATAGCGAGCAGCGGCTTCTGGAGGTATTAGCAAATTTACCACAGGCGGTTGATCTCCTTTGTTACTTTTCTCTAAAGTTCTAGATGCAATCGAACTTGACGCAAGATTAACCATCTTATCAAAATGTTTCTCATTTGTCTCTAGGTGAGGTACAGGGTTGACGGGCGCAATTTGAGACACAATTTGCTGTTGAGCGTGAAGCTGAAGATGTCTCACCATATTCAGACGGACTTTAGTATTAAATTCACATAGAGAACAGTACACAGGATCGTCTATGATAGGTTTTATTGGCAGTTTGTCTATGTCGGATGGTCCGTATTTTTTAATTTTCGAAACGGGTACGTCGCGCATTTCAACGGTTACATCTTCATTCAAAGCAGATTTTCTTTTTCTTGCATTTTTTTGTAAATCAGCATCAATAACGATTTCAGTGCATTTACCATTGCTCCTATATCTGTGGAGTTTTTTGGCGTAAAATGAATAAGCCTCGTGACTTTCTTTAAGATGCTTCTTTATAAAGAAAAACGTCGTGAAACGTAAATCACAAATACCGCATTTATAAACAGAGGGATTTTTATCACACGATAAATTTTTCAGGCAATGTTTATCTAAATAATGTTTTACCATTGCATCTCTATCGCCTGTGAAAGTGCAATAGGCACACGGAAGACAATTAATAACGTCTGAATGAGCGGCTACAATATGCACCTTATAACCTATACCATTTTTTAGTATATTTTTACATATTCCGCATTTAAACAACTGCGCATTTTTCACTACATTTATTGGATCCGACGCAATTTCGTTGGAAGGTTGTTCGTCTCTTGAGAGCTTTACAGTATTCTCACTTGGGTTTTCTTCGTCACTATCTACGCAATAAATGACATTAGGATCAAAAGCTTTCTCAGGCACGCACAATTCAGTCTTTACTTGAACTACTGGTGTCAGCCGATGGTGAACGTCATCCTCAACTGCTGGTTGTGCTAATGAAGTACTCGGACTTGCAAAGCTTGGAGTGGACAAAACAGAAACATTGGGTGTCGATATCTCTTGTGTCTGCTTCAACAACGAAGACTGTAAAGCCAGAACCAAAGACTCCTGGCTTTGATCAAATTGCTCGGGCTCGAAGGTAGATACGTCTGTTGTATCGTTTTTTATGCTCTTCTCGTTGCCCTTGCTATCAGATGTATTTACCATTGATTCAATCATTTGATTGGTTTGCCCAATAAGTTTTTCTAAATCTATCGATCTCTCTGCTTCTCTCTCGGGATTTCCGCGGAAAGAACTCGGTGTCAATTCAATAGTTCTTACGTTTGAATTACCTAAATGTGCTAAAGGAAGCACTTTGTAACTCGTTGCTGCACCCTAAAAAGAAAAAAATATTTTAGTAATAGCGTAATTATTTAATATCATCTGTACACAACGATAAGGAAGTTTACAGTATTAAAATAAAATTATAATTTTGCGCCGAATCGGTAGTTTGCACGTTGTACTTTATTATTAAGGCACTTACATTTTATTTAATACAATAAACCCTCATATAAAGGCGATTTTGTATCCTCCTATAACTCGATTTCATGTCCCTCGTATAACACGTGTTTTCCCTCCTATAACGCGTGGATTTCCCAAGTCACATATTGGTACTGTGAAATGTATAATGATTTGACAGTTCATAATCAATATTGTATGTTGCACATCTTGTTCTTATAAAATTAAATTATTTTATTTAGTTTTTGTTCCCAGCTTTTGAGTTTTAGCAACATTGATTATACATTGCAGTGATCCCTCGTATAACGCGTTTTCCTATAACGCGGAACCAATCTACTTACTGTACTCAAAATGTGATCATATCACTCTCAAGTCCCGTGACAGTAAACGCCAATCAAATTTCATTACGTCACTTGCTCACTGATCACGTGACCAGTATTGGTTTTTGGAGCGAAATTTAAAATACATAAATATTAAGTGTTAATTGTATAGGAAAAGAATATAAAACATTTTTAGCTATAATTAATTGGTCCTGGCACTTTTTTAAAAATTCTCAATAATTATTAACATCTCTATTAGTGTTTTTGTCATACCTTATTTGTAATAATTCTCAGATATGCTTGGGGTTGTTTAGATGGATGCTTTGCTGAGGCGTGTGCCATAAATTCACTTTCCGTGTCGGCACCATGTTTACACCATGTACACTGGTAGAGTTTGAGACCGTGCGTCTTCAAATGTAGGATAAGGTCCGATGGTGTCTTAGAACTCATTGAGCATTCCTACAAAAGTAAATTAAGCATTATTAGTAAGAAAATCCTATGATATGAATAATATTAATATGAAGATGTGTGTGGGACATACCCCGGCTGTCGTGATAGATAGTGCGACGATTTACGCAGGACGGCTCGCAGAGAATCTGTGTGAAGCCAAAGATAAGGCTAGGTGGCACTTCCTGGGGGAGGCCTATGTCCAACAATGGACTGACTTAGGTTGTTAATGATGATGATGGTGGTAAAGAAAATCATTACATTGATACATTTACACGTATGCTTATCTAAGCACACGTGTAAATGTATCAATGTAATGACCTCCTCTCTGTCTCTCCTCTGTCATCATCCTCTCTGTGTGCCAAAACCATCTAGTTTTGGCACACAGAGAGGATAGATGAAAGACTGGCAAAAGAAATTTAGGTTGCGGATGTGGATGGAAGGGTCGGTAGGGAAAGGCCAAGAAAAACATACCTAGACCAAATTGCCGGTTTTAGGAAAAGCCAGGTCAAGAGTGTACTCTAAGGAAAGTGACGCATCTTTAATGCCCGTAGTACTACGAATGGTCATAGGCGGTGGTGGTTGCACACCATCAGATTACCTGGTTACTCGTTTGCCTAAACGCTTCCATAAAAAAATATTGTCTCAGTAAATGCGTAAGTATTCCGTATTTTACTCTAAATTTAACAAGGATTCAAGAACAACAACAAGAAAGATAAATTCCACAACACGCTTAAATATATTAACAGATTATTATACTTTAATTAGTTAATCAAAAACAAAGTAGAACTGGAGAAAACTCCTGATAATATTAAAAAAAAAAGAAAATCTTTACAAGTAGTATACCATACAAATACCTTCTCTTAAACAAGATCAAATATTGTGAAACATTGAATTATCTATTTTCAGAGTCAGATTTTTTCCTCTACCCCGTATGTCTCAATGCTAGGCAGGAATCTCCCCGTTTCTGGAGAAATTACTGGTAACCCACCTCGCTTATTCAAAGCGGATTGGTGATGCACCCACTTTCGGAATTGAATTTATTCCGATGTGGTAATCCAACCCACAAGCAAAGTAGATTGTATTAAAAGGTTAATAGCAAAATTAGCAAATATACTCACAGAACAATTAAAGGCCGCGTCCGACTCGTGTGCATGTTGCAAATGTTTACAAAATTTGTCCGATATGTATGACCTGAACTTGCACGGCAATTGGTCATCTTGTTCTACAAAAAAATCACAAAATCAAAATATGTCTTCTACAGAAACTTAACACGTTTGCTACCGCGAAAATCTTGTATCACAGCGCATAGAATTTTGTCTTATGACTTTATATGGCATTGCATTTTTTAACATTATATATAATTATATACAGGTGTCCCAGAACTCAACGTCAAGCCAAAACGGGGTGACAGGATTGATTGTAACCATCATTAGAAAAATCAGAAAAAAAAATTATCTGAAGATCTTAAAATTAAGAACCTACCAAGAGCTTGTGCGAATAAAAAACATTTTAACTGAGTAAAACGGGTTCGCAAAAATCGGGTTACTTGAGGTTTTTATTTTTTTACTCGTTTTTTAGTATGAAACTAACAAGTATTGTACCATTTTACAATCCTGATTAAATGCGCCAACTTGTATGGCACTTGTCAAGGCATTCTAGTACTTTTTTTTATAAGGAGGTCCTTTCAAAGTCGAAAGATTTTAAAAATGTTTAATTCATAGCTTAACAAATAGTCTTAATTCTAGGAAACTTGGAGCAATTGTGTCATTATTTTTACTGTGATTCTATAAATGTTATTTAGGGTTACGGTTCCAAAGATTAAATGAACAAAAATAATAAAAATTAACAACAATAACCGAAAAATGGTTACAGTTTGACCAAAATCCTAGGTTTTTCTTAAATGCTCATAATTTTCAAACTTCATGGGATAGATTTTTTTTCTGATTTTTCTCATGATGGTTACAATCAATCCTGTCACCCCGTTTCGGCTTGACGTTGAGTTCTGGGACACCTGTATATAATTTGTTATAAACTGAAAAGGCAAACACGCCGCTCATGTGCGGCAGCGGGCTGAAATGCAAGAACTGATACAATACATATATGCGGCGCTCGTAGCGAACGTGTCAATGTTATAAGTTCTGCATAACAACACTTACTTTGGTTACACATATAAAATGCAACCGCCGTCGATCTGGGTAAAATTGTGTCCACAGTTTCAGAACGTGCAATCGCCGACGTCTTCAAAACCGTGCACTGTCCGAAAGCTTTTCCATGAATTCTAAAAGCGTGCGCGCAAACTAGCTGGGTGGCAGCTGCTCTATAGAAACATTCGCTGCATACGTATTGACAGCCACCGTGACTTTTAAACACATGTGTGACTAACTCCACAGCGTTTTTACCCGAATCGTAATCACAATACGCACAATCTAAGGAGTTTTCACCCCCCACACGCTCATGCGTAACTGCATGCCGTAATGCATCTTCGGCGTTGTCAGTTGAATAACTACAAAAGTGACCGGCACATTTAAATATATGTATTAACTTTTCCCTCTTTAACATGATTTCCAAAACCACATTGTTTTTAGCAGCCATAACCAACGTTTGCGCTTCCTCATATTTGATTTCCTTGTATACGTAGTTTTCTTCCACAGTTGGACTAATATGCGGAGCACTTGGCGATACACTACTGGTCGAACTACAAAGACTTACAACACTTTCTATAACAGGAAGTACCACGGAACTCTGTTCAGGTGCTGTAATAAGCTCAGATAGCGGTCTGACACTTACATACGATGTATTTGAATTAGCATTACCAGCAGTCACGTTTACAGATGCTTTCTCTGAGTTTGTTAAACTATTTTTTTCTGCGGTATCGGCTGTTATACGTCTTTCTATTACTGGAAGTTCATCGATATGCTTTTCAAGTAGATGTTGTAGACAATCTTTAAAATTATGTTGCCCTTGTGGTGTTACAATGAGTTTGCAAAGAAAGCAGAATCCATCCCATTTTTCAGTGTGTTTTAACTGGACGTGCTTTTTCAGAGAAATCAAAAGCGAAGTTTTGTAGTGATATTCGTGTCCGTTAATACAGCATACATACTCTTTGGCTCCAGTGTCAGTGTAGTTAACTTTAAAATGAGGATAATCGAAAATATCATCAGATATACATGTATTTGGTGCATCCGAAAATTCAACATTAACTGTCAAAGCCGACTGTTTGCCGACTATTGCCGAACTTTTGGTATTTATAAATTTGTCGCTATCAGCTTGGCTAATGTTATGGTCTTCTTGCTCAACTTTTATTTCCATTGCATTGTCACAATTTATTAAATCGTTCGTGTCATTCTCGAACGTTATGTGTGATTGCATTTTTTTTCGATTAACACTTTCTTTCATTTGAACTGGCATCGTTTCTTTTTTGGTTGTGGTGGTTTGTATATCTGACTCGACTAAAACTTCAATGCTCTCAGCTTTACTGTCAATCTCACTCTTATCGTCACTTGCAGCTTCAGCTTGGTTAAATCTCGCACTCCTTAGTATTCTAGGTTGTTCTAAACTAGAGGTTTGAAGTTTTTCAAGAGCTAATAAAGCTGTTTTCTTCATCACTCCTAAATTGATTGTATACACTTCTGTCTCTTGATCGTTATGCCGATTGATAACGTGAGTTTTCAAATTTTCAAGGGATACCTGGGTAAAATTACATTTCCCACAAATATAACCTATAAGTTGACCGTAAGGTTCTTTCGGAGGAGGTGGAACATCCATAACTAATGGACACCGAGTATCGTTAACACATTCAGTGCATAATTGTTTGTATTCACCCGTATGCATACTGACAACGTGCCAAAAAAATTCTTCTAAAATATTTTTCTTTCGAGCAAATTCCTTTAAACAGAATCTACAGACGTGCCTATCAGTACAAAGTTTGCTTAAAGCCTGAAAATTTATTGTTTCACTTTGGTTTATTGCGTCTCTTGCAACATCAGGGCTCATCCTTGATAAGGGGACTTCAATGTGAGGATGTTCCTTTTTATAATGATATACTATATTATTGCCGCTGTACACACACAAACGACAAGAGTAATCAGTGACGTTCTTCACAAAACAATACATTTTATCAGTGTAACAATTGGGATCGGGAATTTTTATATGTTTCTGAGTCAATAAAATTTTATTTTCACTTCGATTATCATCACCTTTCTTTTTTTTATTTTTAGTTTTAATTATTCCAACTTTCCATCCACGTCGTTTACGTTTTAGTTTTTTCTTTGACTCTAATACTAAATCCGTACTTCCGAAACTTTTGGACGACTCAAAGGAGTCACTTTCACATTCCGAACTATCAACTTTACTTTTACTGAAATTTGTGTCGTTGATAGAATCGGATTCAAAAATGTAGGGATCTGATTCAACCGACTTCTCGATTACTTTATCTTTAGATTTAGACCCAGGTTTATTTTTAACAAAGGTTTTCAATTCCTTTTCATAATTGTTTTCTATCTTGGGTTCATCACTGTTCAAATTTCCTTTGTTTAATCCTTTAGATTTTGTTTTCATAGTAACTTTTCTCTTTGCAGTCTTCTCAGGTATAGGAGAATCTTCATGAGATGCTTTTATCTTTTCAAGAATAACAATTGGATCACTTGAATTATTTTGTGTATCTTCTTTATGATTATGAAGTTTATCATTAACAAGTTTTGCCAAACGACACATTCTTATTCCAGAAGTATTAAGGAAATTATCAGTCCAAAACATTTCTTTTATATCGTCATGAAGGTTTTTCAATTCTCTTGAAGGTTTCTTAACTGCTGTTGGTTTTTCAACGCTTATATTGGGTGATTCAGACCTTGTGAAACATTTTTTGACATCAAGCGATTTATTTTTCGGTGATTTACCTTTGCCCTTCTTTGTTCCCTTTTTTGACTTTGAAGATGTTTTTCCAGGCAAATCACTACATTCCTTTTGTCCAACGCCATCGTGATTAATTGAACTATCTTCACTGTGTAGTAACGATTTACTAGTTCCTTCTCCCGCATTTTTATCAACCTCTTCGTTTTGTACAGGTTCCGGATGTTTATCAATTTGATCACAAACATCTTCTTTCAAAATGATTTCATCACTAGCACACTTTTCATTCATTGAACAAATGTCGTCTAAATTTGTAATAACTTCTCCTTTTTTTATGCCTATGTCAATTTCTTGCATATCTTTCTCCTCATTGCATAGCTTATTTTCTTTTGTATCAGTCTCATCAGTTTTATGTTCACTATTTTCGTTTAAAGAATCTTCGTCATCCGATACTATTTCACTAAGTTTTTCGAGTTTCTTTTTTAATTTTTCATTTTCACTTGATTGGTTATCTAACATTAGAAGTAGCTCTTTGATTTTTCCTTTATCTTTTAAAATCGATAACAAACTTTCAATAGAATCTGATTGTTGCGTCAACTCTTTCTGCAATGAGTTGGGTGTTGTTGTATTTTTAGATTCTTGTATTGACGTTACACTAGAATTCATATCGCCCTGCATTCTTATCGTGCTGTCCGGTAAATCTTCTTGATTGGTCACATTCTCATTCACTTCAATAGTGCTATCTTGTGAAGAACTTACTTCGCTTTGGTTAAGACTCTGATTAGGTAACATATTTTCTAAATTTTTTGGACTTTGCTCGTTTTCAGTGGTAGAATGTATAGTATCATCTTTTTCTTCAATAGGAATAGAATTTGGTACGTTTGAAGAGTTACAAATAGACGTTTCAGCCGGTATTAATTTTAAACTTTTGTCATCTAAATTATCTTCATTCGACGTTATCCCTAACTCATTATTTCTGAGACCAATTAATTGTTTCAAGTTCTCTGGTTTAGATAAAGAAACATTAATACTACTTTCTGGGGCTTTTACCGGCGGTTTATAATTTAATTTTTCATGATCAATATCAGTGGTAATGACGTTTTCTGTACAGCTTATACTCTCTAACATATTTTCAAGGGTAATTTCCTTAGTAAATTGATTTTCAGGATTAACACTTTTAGTATCTAAAACATCTTCAAGATCTGCAATTAGGGCATTTATATTATCTACTACGGGAGACGATGCGACGTTATCGTCAAACATTTCTAAATCTTCGTCAAACATCTCATTTGTATCTGGATTTATTTGTTTTTCTGTGTTAAGAATAATAACGTCAGTTTGATTTATATTGTCTTCCTCGTTACAAAGCTTATTATTAATCACTTCAGTTGATACATTTTCTTCATTCTCCATACTTCCTTTTAAAACACTCTCTTCATTATTTTGTGATAAATTGTTACTACTACATTCCGTAATCTCTATGTTTTGCATACTAGATTTATCCACGTCATCTGTGTTACGTGTTGTATCATTATTAACATTTGATTTTTGTACTGATGTATCTTTTATCGTACCAACTCTCTCACCGTCGGAATCTGAATCGCTAGTTACGATTCTTTTTCGATTTTTTATTTTTTTAAGAGGACTATCATTAACTGCATGATCCAATTTTATATCTGCATTTTTCCTGTAGGACCTTGTAATTCGTCTTTGATTAACATCAATACTTTGTATCGATATATTTTCATCATCTACAATTGAACCACTTACTTCAGACATAGTATTGGGCGCACAGTCTTTTGTATCTTGAACTTGATTTAAGCCTATTTCTTGACTTAAATTTTCCTTTACATTTCCTTGACTTTCGTAGTTTATTTCCTTGTCTTTTGAAATAATATCATCTTTTTTTATATATTCTCGCGTTTCATCATTTTTATTGGTACATTTGTTTGAACTTAATTGTTCATTACAAGATTTTGTACTTTGAATTACTTCAGTAGCTTTCTTAATTTTGGGGATTTTGTAATTTTTTACACCATAACCAGAACCCAATATGGCGCCTTTGGCTATGTTATCATTAGAATATACTATGCCATTATTTTTAACCTCATTGGAGTTTATCAACCTATAATCATGACTGCGCTTGTCCATTTCATATGGAGATATTATTTCGCGATGCGTTCTTGGGTCACGGTGATTGTTTCGTGGAGAGTACGACTTGAAGGTTTTAACTGAGGTTTTGCTATGTAATTCATGATAGTCTTTTCTTGATAAACGTGAATCACGATTGCTCTTTTTTTCAATGACTTTTGTTGTACTGTCCTTTGTATTATGAGATATTTTACTAATTTTTAAACATTTAAGATCACTTTCTTGTTTATACGATTCCAAGGCCGCTTTGATATCTTTGAAGTTTCTATCCAGTTTGTGAATTTCAATATCTCTACCCACACTGCGTGCTCTTCGAAAGTTAGGTTTGGTTTTACATTCAAAGATAAAATTACTTTTTAATAATTGAATTGATCCTCTTTCGACACTTGGTTCATGAATTATTGTCCTTCCAACACTGGAAGCTCGTCTTCTTCTCGAGTCAAAGCTCGAATCAGATACTTGAATATCTTTAATATTATCTGACTTCCCTTGAAAAGTTCTATTAACACTTACATCGATAGAGAAAGAGCGTCCAGCTTGAGATTTAATATCTATAATATTTTCTTGGCTCGATTCAGTTTGATGTTTCCTTCCGATGCTTGGAGCTCTCCAATCCTTCTCAAAGTGCTTTTCGTTATGGCACTGTCGCCCAATACTATGTTCTCGTCTAAAGTTACGTTGCGAATCTCTGTTGTTATAATAGTTAGATTTTTCATTGTCATAACGATAATTCTTATATCCTTTTCCGTAATCATTACAGTAGGATCGATCACTTTCATAATCTCTAGATACTGAACGTCTCCTGCTAGATTCATGACGGAAATTTTTCTCCTTATAGTGACGACCGCTTTGCTCATATGGACTTTTAATGTCACTTCGTCCAATACTTTGTTCTCTTCTCAACTCATAGTTGCGACGAGAATCAGAATAAGGTCTGTGATAAGAGTTGCGGTCTTTATATCGAAGATTTTCTCTAACATCGTCATATTTCTGTATCTTATCCTTTTCACTACTTCTATTTATTCTAGGATCTTGCGACCTATTATAGCTCTGTGCTGAAAATGGTTGATTTTGTGAAAAATCTTTTCTTGCAAATGGATGATTCGGTGTCATGAGCGTTTCAGAATTTCTACCAAAAGGATGATTAGGCGTGGGTGGACAATCTGATCGTCCGAATGGATGAACAGGAGTCATGGGCGGCTCAGCTCTTCCAAAGGTATGAATAGGGGTCATTGGAGCTTCAATTCTTCCAAATGTATGAGTTGGAGTTGGAGGGCAATCAAACCTTCCAAATGAATGCGTTGGAGTGGAGGGGACATCTGATCTTCCAAAGGCATGAATAGGAGTTTGCGGACAGTCAAGCCTATTGTACATTAATGAATTGTCAATATTTGGCGCATCATTATATCCAACATGCTGATATTCGCGTTCATCTCGGCTTCTTTTCTCAGTATTTTCCCATTTGGATCTTCTAGCATCGTGTACAGAAGAGTCATTACTGTCATTAGCCTCATAAAATGGGAATATTGGGGCATAAACATGATTACGGTTTGAATAATCTTCATTTTCGAATTGTTGACGAGAAGGAGTCATTTCAAAAACTCCAGGAATTAATGTCAAATTAGAAGGCATATTCGTAAGCACATTCATACTTGGAGAAATATTAGGCATTCTGTTTGGAGTCATGTTCGGTAAACAGCTGTTAGGCATCCGGTTCGGTGTCATATTTGGTCGGAAATTCACACTAGATTGTGGTGGGCATTCTGATATTCCTACAACAGAGCTATCAGAAATAAGCAAATTAAAATCTCTTCTAACTCGGGGATCCGTTAAAGGTAACCTTTTGTCGTTAACATTTACGGTCTGTTCAATTTCCTTGTTAGAAATATCAACTTTTCTCTCGTGATTGATAACTGGAGATGATGTAGGGATTTTTACCAACTTAGGAGTGTTTGTAACATTTGGTGACAATAATGGCATAAGTGTTCTCATATCAACGTCGGATTTTGAGCTAACAGTAATGGACTTTATGGGATCTGCGGGGATTATAACAGGAGGTTTGATTCCAGTATCAGCAAAGTCTTCGTGGTCAGGAGACTTTGGTGCCAACTCTATATATGTATCATCGAGTGGGCTTCGTTTATTTTTATCTTCATCGTCGGAACTGTCATCTAATGTCAGTTTGGCTGGTAAGTTAAATCTCTCATATTCTTTTTCTGTTAATTTTATACTTTGTTTTTTTGAAATGTCATCTCGAGAGATATTACTGTATGTTTCGGTTGCAAATAAAGACGTATTTAGAGCAGGTATAGATTTCTGCATGTAATTTTCAATAGATATCCTTTTCTTAGAAATTATCTCTTGAGCACTTGCCACTTTTGTAACTTTTGGAATATGAAGTAATGGTGTAGTAGCTACTTCAGAACTATTGATAGTTATTTTTTCACTTAAAATTTCTTTTTTTAATGCTTGTAAAATATCAATTTCAGATACTTCTTGTTTTGCTGTTTCTTCTAAATTTAATAAAGGTATTTCGACTGTATTTACTTTAATTTCTTTCTCTGCCTGTTTTATCAACTTTTCTTTGATTTCAGAAACATTTTTCTCTTCAAGATTTGGGACTAAAACGTTTTTATGTTTACATTCTTGGAATTTGTAAGTATTTGCACTGACTTGATTAGGTAAAGTTTTATGTTCAGTTGGTTGGGATGTTTGGATGTTTCCCTTATCTTGGTTTAGTGAGGGATTTTTGGTATTTGATTTTGTCATTTCGTCTATTAAAGGTTCAGATTGATTTATTGATTCTGACAACCATTCGCTATCATTTGGATTTCTAATATTCTCCGTGTTTTCTCTACAGTTCTCTTTAGAAGCTACACACTCAAGCTTTTGTTCAGAATTTTGTTTTGGAACTACGTGTTCCATTTTTTGTTCACAAATTTGTTTAGAAGATAATTCATTCATTACTTCTTCAACTTCTTGAGAAACTTTTAACTTAGTAGATTCAGATTTTTGTTTATTTTCAATTAAATTTTCCGTCACAAATTCTGGTACTGTCTTGCAATCAGCTGAGCTACTTTGTTCGACTAATTTTTTAACGGGTTTAGAATTATCTTTATCAGCATTTATAACGAGGCAAATTTGAATTTTACGTCCTTGGTCACTATCACCTGTTGTTTTTGTGGCGTTTGTATCACTTTGATCTTTATCCATTATCACTAAACTACTATAAATACTTTCAATATATTCGTTGTCACTGTCTGACAATTCACCCTCTTCAAAGTCCTTTTTCAAACCTTTGTTTCTATTATTGTATGACTTAAGTATTAAATCAGATATGTCTTCCTTCGCTCCAGTCTGTTTTAGTTCGGAGAGTATTTGAGTCCTCAATTCACGCAATGTGTCAATATCAACATCACCATCACTGCAGTTTATTATCCTATACAATATGTCTTTAGTATTCAAAGAATGTAAGCTTTCCTCTGGGACTTTAAGTGTTATATTTAAATCTTTAAATTCACTTACTTTTAAAGATTTTTTAGATCTTTTTCTTACTCTCTTGTGGTGAGACGGTGAAAATCTTCGTGGAGATCTTTTGGGTGACCATCTAGGTGATTTTCTGGGTGAACATCTCGGTGATTTTCGGGGCGACCGCCATGGAGATCTTTTAGGAGATCTTCTGCTGTATAAATTTTTTTCTACAGCGCTCTCACTAGACCAACGTCCTGAAACACGATCAGGAGATACAAGAACCCTTGTATAATTTCGGTTACTACTCGAAGGCGCTTGGGATTCTATATTTTTCTGAGAACGCATTGGCGATGGTGAGGTCATATACGGACGTCTTTGAAACAATGCAGGCTCCTTACTACCAGGTGAACAGGTTATTTCAGTCTTAGTCGCTCTAGCAATTTCAGGTAGTGACTCCGGGCATTCACCGTGTAACGTTGTCATAACACTTTTAAGTTTATTTCGTACAATATTTAAATCCTGCGAATGGGAACTTGATGTATAAGCTGATTGAGTTTCCTTCTTGCAATCCAAAGAATTGTCTCTCTATAATAAAAAATATATATATATTTGAACGATGAAGATACATTGACTTAATAAGCTTATAAAATCTTAATATGTACAATAATACCTGCTCAACTTTAGCATACAAATTCACTAAAACTTGTTCGCATTTCAGTAAATTTTCCATCTTCATCCTACGACAAAAAAAAATCTTTTAAAATAATAAAAATAAAGAAACCTCGATATTATTACATATTCAATGAAATTCTGTCTAGCGGCTGTATAGGCAGAAGGTATAGGCGGTGTATCAAGAAGTATTTTATTCTACTAATGATATTATATAATATTATTTCTTGTTATCAGATCCTAAACGCATGTCGTAATTGGCATCTTACAAATCTGAGCATTTATGTATCTTTATAAAATTTATTTTTATTAATATTTCAAATGTATCACTTATTGGTGTTCTTAAATAAATAAATCATAGATGACAATACACATGCTTCTTATATTACTTTGTGGATAATATTGGTCATGATTAAAAAATATATATTTTAGTACTAGAAGCATAAAAATTGTTATTAAACTACCAAGTTTGTCTAAAGAGGATTCACGGGACACGGACATATATATGCCACATACATACAGGCCCGCCACTGAACACATTGGTAGTCAATGTTTGGTTGGACTGATTGACACAATGATTTTGAAAATTATTTAGTACAAAATTATTATATAAAAGAAAGTGGACCTTTTTTTCTTATCCAGCAAAAGATCCCTCAAGGATTTTATCTTATTTAGCTGTGCCTGTCTTGGATGTGCTGACGATGGTCCGGTAGTCTCCAACCTTTGAATCATGTTTTCCAAGAAGGGAATATACATCTTCATCTCCTCGAACTTTTGATCGTAATCGGCGTCCATTTTTTGGCTAAAAAAAAAAATTCCTATTATAAATTATATAAACTCCTTTGCAAAAAAAAACGGGCATCTTACAGTTTTAGTATGTGATTAGCTTAGCAAAGTCGAAATTTCTTTTTAGAATTTTTTTAACACTTCGATCCCAGAATCGGTGTTTTAGTCAATATACACAGAAATCCGTGTGAAAATGTACATTATAAATTATTTTATTTTATTCAATATACATATAAACATATGTATGCTTAAATTTGAATATACAATTGTGTAAAATCAATCAAAAATATTGCCACAAAGAGAACAGTGCGTAAATGAGAAGCTTAAATTCATCTTATTTCGCTCATTTCATTCAAGTTTGGGAGCTAACAGAAACTAAGAGAGATAAACAGAGTGAGCGTGCTTAACTAAGTAAGCGATCTTAATGACGTGAGCGTAGTAAACGAACATTAATTTCCGGTGTGAACCGGAACTGAAACCGGAATGAAGGTCAAACAACAACACTATATAGATGGTCATGCGTGGTGGCCTATCTTGTACCCGCGCGAGGGATGACATTTCCCTTTGCTGGGATCGTCTAATTCACCAGCTCACATAACTCGCATTGCTGACGTAGTTCAGCTCTGAATTTCGTAGTGAGAATCGAACTATGAAAAGACGCGTTAACTACCAGTGTGGCCTGCGCCGAATAAGACGTTGAAACATGAAAACAATTTCAAAACAGGTCATATAATAAATAAAACAAAAAACTTGCAAAAGCAACACAATAACTATTTATATATACATATATATATATATATATATATATATATATATATATATATATATATATATATATATATATATATATATATATATATATATATATATATGTGTGTGTGTGTGTGTGTATATATGTGTGTGTTTATATCTTCGGGACCTCAGATGGAAGCTTTACGGGAATTGCCTACCTTTTCCTTTATCGATACAGCCGTTTTAATCGATTGCTGAAGCAGGGAGGAGGGGGGGGGGGCAACAAACTGTGCCCCATTGAGTAACCAAAAAAAACATTGAGTAACCAGGGAGAGGACGAGTCATAAGCTTCAACTCTTTAAACCAACCTCTAACATTCAACTGCAACGAAAAACTTAAAAAAATAGTGCCACTTATTTTGTGATCATTATTAATATGTATGACGAAGTGCTGTTATCATTTATTTTCTCAATGTAAAATATAAAAATAATGCGACATCACACCAAAGGGTCACACAAATGTGACTAGGACGGGAGCCCAAAAATCATGTGAAGTAATTTATGAATGCTCCTTAAGAACGGCGGATTGATTTTTTTTACTCAGGTAGAGGCCACTAGCCGTCTTATGCATTCATTACTTATATATTTGCTTTCATTACGAAACCCAGAGGAAGAAGTAAAGTGGTCATATTCTAAACCGGGAACCACACGCAAAGTTCAAAAGAAAATAACGGAGATACATAAAATCACCTAAATAATACGGTGGCGGTGGTAGAAAATGACATAATATCGCAGGCAGGAACTTCACATGTAATTAAAGATGTCAAATTAGTAACTCATTAGTATGAACACCACACTATTTAGTACAAAAAATTGCAACTTGCGCATACGCATTCACAACACCGCATCACAACACAGAAAGATGGTATGCACAAAAACTTAGTTTAGTTCGTGTATACCGTAGCAAAAAAGTTTATTATTCGAGGAATTTTATTTTAATAAGGGGCTATCCATAAATTACACCTTCTTGTGGTGTAATTTATGGATTCATAATTTTTGGATCCCTCCTCCCGTACTTTTTACAAGTGGTCACGTGTGTGATATCACATATTCTGCAGTTTGTGACGTGACGTGTAGTAGAGCCGACGATGTAACGCAAAGCTTATAACTAGTCACCCCTAGTGTTAACCCTCTTGTTAATCCCTTCTCTTAACAATATAACGTAATTTATGGATGGCCCCTATTGTTAGGAGCCATCCATAAATTACGTTATATTACGTCAAAAAAATCATTACATTACTAACGGCCCCCAATGGGCTATGACGTATATTATAAATAACTGTAGGCCTTACAAGTATTTACCCTATGGAAAATAACCACACGACTTTTGGCTCAGAAAACGAATATTCCATCACTGCACCATATGGGTGGGAGGATTTTCAAAGATATAAATCCTTGATCACGATATATGGTGATTTTGGATATGTAGTGTTCATTTTTTCATTCAAAAAATTATTATCAAGTTATTCTTTTTGCGTTTAAAGACATTTTTGGCCTTAAGGCCGTATCGGAAGAACTTACGAAAAGGTGATTGTTAAATTGCAGACTGGGCCAAAATTAAAACGACAACTTCACGAAGGCTTCTTCTCAGTCTTGAAATTCCGACAGTGTTGAAACGAATCAATTCAGTACAGAAGGGGCTAATAGTGATCCAAGACACTTCAGGTGAGTCGACACCTCGACTTGGATAGCTATCGAAGAGTCAGAATCGGTGTGCCAGTTAAGACGACGACGACAGTTTGCACTCTTGTCAGAGTGGTCGTAGTCATCACTTCTAGTGATGGTTTGTTTTGTGCTCCGTCGCCATTCTTTGCGCACTGAGGTCCTCAGACTTTTTTAAAATGGCATATACAAGGATATCTCGTGCAGGCCACGAAACCATGTGCACATGTGTAGTTTAAATGTGTGTGTTGTGAGACCTGCCCGTAAGGCGGCGTCAATTATAGGAGGGCAACATAATCGCTGTGATCTAGATCAGTGATTCTCAACCACTATCACTCAGTACTTTTATGTCACCAACTCAAGAATTTGTTCGGAAAGTGATCCGCCAAATTGTATAAATGCAAACTATTTTATACAATGTATATGTTTTCAAAGTAAAATAATTGTTTTGTTACAAATAATCCGTTAATTAATATCCGTATGTAAAAATACGAGCTTCGTTTTACTTGTTTCTTAAACTATTAGGTGCGCAACTAAGTTCTCACTGTTTTTTTTTTATATATAATTGCAACTTAATTATGCAAAAATGCTTACATATATATTATTATGTCATAAGTATTGCCCATCGCTAGCTATAACTATTGCTCATCTTTCTGGCAGAGCTCGAATAACGTTATAAAGAAAGTATTCGTCTTTAAAGCTATCCAACCATCAAGCCATTTTGCAATGTCTTCATATGAACGGAACTGCTGATTAGCCAGATCATGTACCACCGAACGAAACAAGTAATAATCGGACGGCGCAATATCTGGGGAATATGGCGGGTGAGGTAGGATTTCCCATTTGAGCGTTTCCATGTAGGTTTTAACGGGTTTGGCAACGTGGTCGGCTTAGTCGCATCAATTGATGTCGATACCACTCCCCAGTGATGGTTTTGTTTGGTTTGAACAGCACATAATAAACAACAACGACTTGGTCCCACTAAATACACAGCATAACCTTTGCAGCGTGTATATTGGGCCGAGCCGACTCCGTAGAAGCATCATGAATGTTTGGGTTGCTGTAATGAATCCATTTTTCATTACCCCCTACGATGCGATGAAGGAAAACCTTTCTTGTTCATTGCTTTTGAATCATTGCCAACGCATGCAATCGCTTATAAATGGCTTGGCGGGTAACTCCTAATACTAAAGTAAACTGTTCTTGCGTTTGCCACAGATCATTATCGAGTAATTTCTCCAATTCAGCGTCTTCGAATGTTTGCCTTCCTTCACTCGGACAGTTGTCAACATCGCAATCACTGTCTATAAAGCGACGGAACCAATCATGGCACGTTGTTTCAATTAGAGCAGCATATCCATAAACTTATTTTATCTCGTAATGGCGCTTCATCGCCGTTATCTTTAAATGAAATAAGAAAAGTAACACTTCCCGCAATCGACGATTATTTGGCACAAAATCAGACATTTTCACACAATTAAAAGAGTATATGATGCCACAATAAAATTACTAACGTGTCAGAGCGGTTTGTTTACCATATGTCTAAGCTTGGTTCATGACACTTTGGATATGGCAAAATCGACCAACACTTACTGCTGGAGCCATCTAACGACAAACAATGAGAACTTAGTTGCGCACCTAATAAATCTGTTTTTTTTTTATTTAAATTACGAGACAAAATTTTATGATAAGGAAATCCTTAAAACGAGTCAAAATCGCTCATACGAGTCTATACTCGTATGAGTTAAGTACGTTACGCTTATTTTGTCTTTTTTAAACGGTTACCTGATTTTTAAAACAATCTAAAAGTACGTTCTCAAATTTTTAATGTCTCAATGTTTAACAATAATTATATTAGCTACAACAAAAAAAAAACTTTAATATATTTTGTTATGCTTTTTAAAAAATGATTTATCAATTAAAGAAAAAAATAAAGCATACGTCTACACTTATTTCCAAATGTTAAGATCAAGTCAAAAAACCCCTTCCTTGAATATTTCCATCAATTGCTACTCTTTAGTTTCTTTTAAAGACTAGCTATAATTTTGTTGATTAATAGTCCAATGGAAGAACTCGCGACCTCAGATCGTAAACCCAATCCACCAATTGAGCTATTGCTGCTTATATTTGTATTTTTATAAATATTGATATACAAGTTAAATAGAAAGAAGCGGTAATCCGGCATACTTTGCAATGCTACTGCAGAAATCCATCCCAAAGGCGTAAATAACTCAGGATTCAGAAAGTGAGATGTAATATTTAGATACGTATATGACACACAAAAACATTCGCTTATAAGGAAGAAAAAAGTAAAGAATTGGTGACGATAACTCATTACGATAATTATGTAACTTACTTTGATAGATTTCCTTCTTTAACAACATACAAAGCTATATCTATTGTATTAAAGAATATTATATCAAAGAAGATATATATATGTATATTACGAGAACCAAATGAACACCTATCTAAAAATTCGATGACTAGTATTTAATTTGAAATCATAGATAATATGCTTGACAAGATTCCCATCGTTTGCTGTTAAATCTATGACGATATACAACTACATAAGCAAGTTTTTACACGTAAAACACTACAAAAAGAAACAACGCAAGATGAATTTCTTCACATACATACATCCTTTTATTCTTCATTCTTTGTTCATTATTTATCAAAAGGAGAGAAGTAACTTTTGTCCTCATGCACAGATGATTTTTTTTCCATTTTTAACTGTCAATATGTATAATCCTAACAAATCGCTCATTGGATAGAATTTCTATTAAATTAGTAAGAACTATCGAAATTCTGAACTTTATAAAATACATGCAGGAATTCCATTGAGTTATTAAATAGGAAAGGAGATTGTCTTTTAAGAAATTATTTAAAGAAATAATTTATTAAAAAAAATATGAAGAAACAATATTTCAGAAAAGGGTCGTCCACAAAATCAATAATTCAATGGAGGATACGAACTTACGTCGAGTCGTAATCCCCATCCATACCAACAGAGCTATTACTGCTTATAAACACTATTGAACACTAAATTTGATTCCAATGCATCATTTGACCAGCGATCTAAATTATTCATGAACTAATTGAATACGAGAAAAATATAAGGAATTTTGAATGAAATTCTTTGGTAATCCTGTAAAAACCGCATTACAACTCAGCTTCATTTTATTTAGAAGAAATTATTTTAACAAAATTCAAATTGTACGTAATCAGAAACGTAGAAATGGTAATAAAGGACAACCATGTAAAAACATTACAGAGGTCGCCACTATCACGTATGTAGACCAAATATAGCTAATATATGATTGAATATTTATATACAAAGAAAAAATCAATTTTAAAGTAAAATATAAAACTGTTTATATTCTCACCTATCACTTATTTTTGTACTTAGCGCTTATTACTTTTGAGTAACGTATCCAACAAAAAATACACACATTCTACCAAGTGGCCCACTTTTATCTATAATTATCGCTTGAAAAGTGCAAGCGCCATGTTGGAATGTAAAATTGATGTAATGTTAATCGGCAATATTGTATACAAATTACAAAACATTTTCACTTTGAACAAGAACCACTGATCATTGACCACGTAGAGACATTCACTCGTATTTTAATACAGCTAACACGTACATTTCAAAACTAACTAGAGGTCGTTCTTCTAGCGCTACGCGCTTATGCTTCCTTTGTCTCACGTCGCCCCCGTCGAAATGATGAACATAAAATGGCGGCGCAACCGTGAGCGCCCTTCCAAGCACACTGCGCAGCGTCACTATTATACTTTTGAATATAAAAATTACAATGTTGAAATTATGATAAATACCATATCATAATTTCATTTGGTCCATTATATGATACTAGCATCCCAGTTATTTCGAATAAATATATATATATTGTTAAATAAATATATATGTATTGTTATTCTTAATAATACTGCTCTTGATTGATGTAAACGATCCAGTAGTTTCCTAAAACTAATGTTTTAATTTGCTAATGATTTTTAGGATAATTTAATATTACACTTACTATGTAAAATAATCTACACTATTCTCTCTAATTAACTTTTAATTCTACGTTTATTCAACTTATATTGACATACCTTTCGCATCCAAACCATTTTTATATTTTCATATAATATGACAGGCCGATCCACTTGAGCTGCTAGCAAATCAAAGAAATCTGTATTTAATTATCGTTATAATAGGCCCTATTTGATAAATGAGTACCACTATGCTATGACGTAACCTTAAAAAAATTTATACAAAATCACTTCTAGATACGCAATACCATCACATGTCAAGCTAAATTCAACAGCGTCGATCAATACTGAAACCGACGCACAAAAAGTATTCACCGTAAAAGGGGCGCCATCATGGCAGATACATACATACAACAAAATAATTATTATTATCCGTAACTAAAATGATTTTACATAAACCGAGAAGACGTTCAAAATGTCACTAACCTGTTCTAGTTTAACCAAAAGAAAGAGGTGTGAAAACAAATTTCTAATCACATCTAACAACTTCACTATGTTTAATGCTGTGCATTGTGTTGAGCTTTTATGGAATGTACATTATTCCTGTGACGTAGCTTCGCTCGGCTTCTTCAGGACGTACGACGAACGAAACTGGTCGATGCTTAAAATGCACAAAGGCATCTACGCCCCACCGCGCGGACAAAAACTGCCAATCCTACGAAATCATTCGTCGGGCGATCGTCGCTGAAGAAACGCGGTAACGTAGTGCGAAGAGTAACTCAGTTGATTTTAGTATTATTATTCCTTTGGATCCGCCGTCGCCACAATATTTTACTTATCGCCTAGGAGTCTTAACACAATGATTTGTCGATTCGCGTTTGTTTGGAAACTTGTTTCTCAATTAAGTGTACGCAGCCAGTGAAAAATTTACTATATGTACAAAAAGGTTATTTATGTGACGAAGTGAAACCTATAAATGAGGCCAAGTCAACATTATTAAACGTGCCAGTGGTTTATCTAAATGTATATACCTTCGCGATCTATTTTTAGAATTGAGTGTATAATATCATTCATTTTAATAAAAATTCCGTGCAGTCCCATTCACGTTTGTGATAAAAGTAATATTTTGGAATGAGTAATGAATAAATTGTGTATTATGTCAGTGTCAAAACTTAAGTTTAATATTTATCTAAGCCGAATATGAGCACAATTTTTGTGAAATAAGATAATGAACGATTTTAAAAGGTATCTTACAAAATTTTACATGTAATTTGCAAAATGAAAATGTGAAAAATAGATAATTGGTTTAAAATTTTTAAGTGTAAAAACCTTTCGATATCCAAGGTTATAAAACTTAGAAGAATGAAAACAATTTTATTAGAAGTGTATTTCTCACATTCCTATATGTATTTCAAATACCTTTTTATTATATTACATTTGACTTGACGGGATTCACAAACGACAATGTGATATCAAAGTATGTATTTCACATGAGACTTTACTAATTTATTAAATATGCAAGTCATGAACAAAATATTCCACAAATAATTGCTTACAAGCCGTACATTATATGAATGGCATAATACGTAATGGAATACAAGAGTATAGGTCGGTTCTACGTGCTATTTTAATGCTTGTTTTATTCTTTGTTTTTAAACCTTATCAGTCGCTAGCTTTTTATACGTGATTCTCGCTAGGTTGTAGCTACAGATACAGTTTTCATTGACTTTATTCATTTTTGGGTTCAATATATTAGAAAATAATTGGAAAAGGCAATGATATATAACTGAAGATGTCAATTTCTCTGTTACGGATATTTAACTAATAAGGCAATAATGACTGCATTTCACACAGAGCGAGTTTCAACATGTCTCGTCTTGTCACCTCCCACGTGACTTACGATCGCAGCGACAAATTACTGTTGTCACGTGAGAGGTGACTTACGACTGATAAGAGTTAATAAAGCCCATTTAGTTTTTGATAACACAAGTATACGGACATTTTTCACTTTTATAATTACATTTAAGGTCACATATTTTTGCATTACAAAAAGACCTTTAACAATTAATAAAAATATAGATCCTCGTGGGTATAAAGGATAGATAAATATTTATTGTGCCAACAACAATTTTATATAATGATTAATTGTAACATGAGCATACAAAAGGCAACTATAGCGATCTCTTACCTACAACCGTTGGATGAACACGATTGTACAGTAGATATGTGGTGTGAAATTGTGATACACTATGAATAAAATAATAAAAATATAGTTTTCACGATTCCTAAATATATATAAAAATATAATTATTATAAAAATCTGTGATAACAATAATATACATATATATTAACAAAATTAATGGTTTAAAGGAAAAGTACAATAGAAATACATTGGACCGACCGACAAACGTTTTACAGCGCGATGTCGGATTATCGAATTTTTTTGTATAAAAGTACCTTGTAATCCGCAAAATTACAAATCAAAGAATCTATTTGAACTACGAATCATACTACATAATTATGAACATATATAATATGAATGTGGATGTGTATGTGTGTGGGTGTGGATTAGTTCAAATAGATTCTTTGATTTGTAATTTTGCGGATTACAAGGTACTTTTATACAAAAAAATTCGATAATCCGACATCGCGCTGTAAAACGTTTGTCGGTCGGTCCAATGTATTTCTATTGTACTTTTCCTTTAAACCATTAATTTTGTTAATATATATGTATATTATTGTTATCACAGATTTTTATAATAATTATATTTTTATATATATTTAGGAATCGTGAAAACTATATTTTTATTATTTTATTCATAGTGTATCACAATTTCACACCACATATCTACTGTACAATCGTGTTCATCCAACGGTTGTAGGTAAGAGATCGCTATAGTTGCCTTTTGTATGCTCATGTTACAATTAATCATTATATAAAATTGTTGTTGGCACAATAAATATTTATCTATCCTTTATACCCACGAGGATCTATATTTTTATTAATTGTTAAAGGTCTTTTTGTAATGCAAAAATATGTGACCTTAAATGTAATTATAAAAGTGAAAAATGTCCGTATACTTGTGTTATCAAAAACTAAATGGGCTTTATTAACTCTTATCAGTCGTAAGTCACCTCTCACGTGACAACAGTAATTTGTCGCTGCGATCGTAAGTCACGTGGGAGGTGACAAGACGAGACATGTTGAAACTCGCTCTGTGTGAAATGCAGTCATTATTGCCTTATTAGTTAAATATCCGTAACAGAGAAATTGACATCTTCAGTTATATATCATTGCCTTTTCCAATTATTTTCTAATATATTGAACCCAAAAATGAATAAAGTCAATGAAAACTGTATCTGTAGCTACAACCTAGCGAGAATCACGTATAAAAAGCTAGCGACTGATAAGGTTTAAAAACAAAGAATAAAACAAGCATTAAAATAGCACGTAGAACCGACCTATACTCTTGTATTCCATTACGTATTATGCCATTCATATAATGTACGGCTTGTAAGCAATTATTTGTGGAATATTTTGTTCATGACTTGCATATTTAATAAATTAGTAAAGTCTCATGTGAAATACATACTTTGATATCACATTGTCGTTTGTGAATCCCGTCAAGTCAAATGTAATATAATAAAAAGGTATTTGAAATACATATAGGAATGTGAGAAATACACTTCTAATAAAATTGTTTTCATTCTTCTAAGTTTTATAACCTTGGATATCGAAAGGTTTTTACACTTAAAAATTTTAAACCAATTATCTATTTTTCACATTTTCATTTTGCAAATTACATGTAAAATTTTGTAAGATACCTTTTAAAATCGTTCATTATCTTATTTCACAAAAATTGTGCTCATATTCGGCTTAGATAAATATTAAACTTAAGTTTTGACACTGACATAATACACAATTTATTCATTACTCATTCCAAAATATTACTTTTATCACAAACGTGAATGGGACTGCACGGAATTTTTATTAAAATGAATGATATTATACACTCAATTCTAAAAATAGATCGCGAAGGTATATACATTTAGATAAACCACTGGCACGTTTAATAATGTTGACTTGGCCTCATTTATAGGTTTCACTTCGTCACATAAATAACCTTTTTGTACATATAGTAAATTTTTCACTGGCTGCGTACACTTAATTGAGAAACAAGTTTCCAAACAAACGCGAATCGACAAATCATTGTGTTAAGACTCCTAGGCGATAAGTAAAATATTGTGGCGACGGCGGATCCAAAGGAATAATAATACTAAAATCAACTGAGTTACTCTTCGCACTACGTTACCGCGTTTCTTCAGCGACGATCGCCCGACGAATGATTTCGTAGGATTGGCAGTTTTTGTCCGCGCGGTGGGGCGTAGATGCCTTTGTGCATTTTAAGCATCGACCAGTTTCGTTCGTCGTACGTCCTGAAGAAGCCGAGCGAAGCTACGTCACAGGAATAATGTACATTCCATAAAAGCTCAACACAATGCACAGCATTAAACATAGTGAAGTTGTTAGATGTGATTAGAAATTTGTTTTCACACCTCTTTCTTTTGGTTAAACTAGAACAGGTTAGTGACATTTTGAACGTCTTCTCGGTTTATGTAAAATCATTTTAGTTACGGATAATAATAATTATTTTGTTGTATGTATGTATCTGCCATGATGGCGCCCCTTTTACGGTGAATACTTTTTGTGCGTCGGTTTCAGTATTGATCGACGCTGTTGAATTTAGCTTGACATGTGATGGTATTGCGTATCTAGAAGTGATTTTGTATAAATTTTTTTAAGGTTACGTCATAGCATAGTGGTACTCATTTATCAAATAGGGCCTATTATAACGATAATTAAATACAGATTTCTTTGATTTGCTAGCAGCTCAAGTGGATCGGCCTGTCATATTATATGAAAATATAAAAATGGTTTGGATGCGAAAGGTATGTCAATATAAGTTGAATAAACGTAGAATTAAAAGTTAATTAGAGAGAATAGTGTAGATTATTTTACATAGTAAGTGTAATATTAAATTATCCTAAAAATCATTAGCAAATTAAAACATTAGTTTTAGGAAACTACTGGATCGTTTACATCAATCAAGAGCAGTATTATTAAGAATAACAATACATATATATTTATTTAACAATATATATATTTATTCGAAATAACTGGGATGCTAGTATCATATAATGGACCAAATGAAATTATGATATGGTATTTATCATAATTTCAACATTGTAATTTTTATATTCAAAAGTATAATAGTGACGCTGCGCAGTGTGCTTGGAAGGGCGCTCACGGTTGCGCCGCCATTTTATGTTCATCATTTCGACGGGGGCGACGTGAGACAAAGGAAGCATAAGCGCGTAGCGCTAGAAGAACGACCTCTAGTTAGTTTTGAAATGTACGTGTTAGCTGTATTAAAATACGAGTGAATGTCTCTACGTGGTCAATGATCAGTGGTTCTTGTTCAAAGTGAAAATGTTTTGTAATTTGTATACAATATTGCCGATTAACATTACATCAATTTTACATTCCAACATGGCGCTTGCACTTTTCAAGCGATAATTATAGATAAAAGTGGGCCACTTGGTAGAATGTGTGTATTTTTTGTTGGATACGTTACTTAATAAGTTAAAAGTAATAAGCGCTAAGTACAAAAATAAGTGATAGGTGAGAATATAAACAAGTTTATATTTTACTTTAAAATTGATTTTTTCTTTGTATATAAATATTCAATCATATATTAGCTATATTTGGTCTACATACGTGATAGTGGCGACCTCTGTAATGTTTTTACATGGTTGTCCTTTATTACCATTTCTACGTTTCTGATTACGTACAATTTGAATTTTGTTAAAATAATTTCTTCTAAATAAAATGAAGCTGAGTTGTAATGCGGTTTTTACAGGATTACCAAAGAATTTCATTCAAAATTCCTTATATTTTTCTCGTATTCAATTAGTTCATGAATAATTTAGATCGCTGGTCAAATGATGCATTGGAATCAAATTTAGTGTTCAATAGTGTTTATAAGCAGTAATAGCTCTGTTGGTATGGATGGGGATTACGACTCGACGTAAGTTCGTATCCTCCATTGAATTATTGATTTTGTGGACGACCCTTTTCTGAAATATTGTTTCTTCATATTTTTTTTAATAAATTATTTCTTTAAATAATTTCTTAAAAGACAATCTCCTTTCCTATTTAATAACTCAATGGAATTCCTGCATGTATTTTATAAAGTTCAGAATTTCGATAGTTCTTACTAATTTAATAGAAATTCTATCCAATGAGCGATTTGTTAGGATTATACATATTGACAGTTAAAAATGGAAAAAAAATCATCTGTGCATGAGGACAAAAGTTACTTCTCTCCTTTTGATAAATAATGAACAAAGAATGAAGAATAAAAGGATGTATGTATGTGAAGAAATTCATCTTGCGTTGTTTCTTTTTGTAGTGTTTTACGTGTAAAAACTTGCTTATGTAGTTGTATATCGTCATAGATTTAACAGCAAACGATGGGAATCTTGTCAAGCATATTATCTATGATTTCAAATTAAATACTAGTCATCGAATTTTTAGATAGGTGTTCATTTGGTTCTCGTAATATACATATATATATATCTTCTTTGATATAATATTCTTTAATACAATAGATATAGCTTTGTATGTTGTTAAAGAAGGAAATCTATCAAAGTAAGTTACATAATTATCGTAATGAGTTATCGTCACCAATTCTTTACTTTTTTCTTCCTTATAAGCGAATGTTTTTGTGTGTCATATACGTATCTAAATATTACATCTCACTTTCTGAATCCTGAGTTATTTACGCCTTTGGGATGGATTTCTGCAGTAGCATTGCAAAGTATGCCGGATTACCGCTTCTTTCTATTTAACTTGTATATTCAATATTTATAAAAATACAAATATAAGCAGCAATAGCTCAATTGGTGGATTGGGTTTACGATCTGAGGTCGCGAGTTCTTCCATTGGACTATTAATCAACAAAATTATAGCTAGTCTTTAAAAGAAACTAAAGAGTAGCAATTGATGGAAATATTCAAGGAAGGGGTTTTTTGACTTGATCTTAACATTTGGAAATAAGTGTAGACGTATGCTTTATTTTTTTCTTTAATTGATAAATCATTTTTTAAAAAGCATAACAAAATATATTAAAGTTTTTTTTTTGTTGTAGCTAATATAATTATTGTTAAACATTGAGACATTAAAAATTTGAGAACGTACTTTTAGATTGTTTTAAAAATCAGGTAACCGTTTAAAAAAGACAAAATAAGCGTAACGTACTTAACTCATACGAGTATAGACTCGTATGAGCGATTTTGACTCGTTTTAAGGATTTCCTTATCATAAAATTTTGTCTCGTAATTTAAATAAAAAAAAACAGATTTATTAGGTGCGCAACTAAGTTCTCATTGTTTGTCGTTAGATGGCTCCAGCAGTAAGTGTTGGTCGATTTTGCCATATCCAAAGTGTCATGAACCAAGCTTAGACATATGGTAAACAAACCGCTCTGACACGTTAGTAATTTTATTGTGGCATCATATACTCTTTTAATTGTGTGAAAATGTCTGATTTTGTGCCAAATAATCGTCGATTGCGGGAAGTGTTACTTTTCTTATTTCATTTAAAGATAACGGCGATGAAGCGCCATTACGAGATAAAATAAGTTTATGGATATGCTGCTCTAATTGAAACAACGTGCCATGATTGGTTCCGTCGCTTTATAGACAGTGATTGCGATGTTGACAACTGTCCGAGTGAAGGAAGGCAAACATTCGAAGACGCTGAATTGGAGAAATTACTCGATAATGATCTGTGGCAAACGCAAGAACAGTTTACTTTAGTATTAGGAGTTACCCGCCAAGCCATTTATAAGCGATTGCATGCGTTGGCAATGATTCAAAAGCAATGAACAAGAAAGGTTTTCCTTCATCGCATCGTAGGGGGTAATGAAAAATGGATTCATTACAGCAACCCAAACATTCATG